>JAWWEV010000134.1:20923604-20979588 GCA_035583235.1 Hafferia zeledoni
GTAAGTGTGTGTTATATTGTAGTTTTAATGTTCTCTTTTCTGTATAAATACATGTAGTTAGTTTTCAGCATAAACCTGAGTTTTTAGAGTTTTTTTTCCCTCTCCCTCTGCTTTCTCCTTTAGCTAGTTGGGAGCGAAGAGGAGACGAGCCCTTTTCACTCTGTCTCAGACAGTTGGCGTTTTGCCAGCTCAACCCAAGACATTTAGGTACCATCATTTCAATGTCCTGATATTTCAAGACTAAGGAAAGGGCCAGATCTTCAGCAGTGCCAAGGGACATTTCAGTCACCATCAGGTAAGCAAAACTTCTCAATACCAGCTTAAGGTCTTGTCCTGAGAGGAGTACGGGCAAAACACATGCAATCTTGCCCTGGTAACTGAGGCAAGAAATCACATATTTTTAGGGTAAGAATGATACTTGTGAAGGAACAGTGACAAGAAATAATTTCCACCTTTCTTCTGTAGCAAAACATCTGCTTAGTTCCACATCTTGAGACATAAAACGCATTAAATAAATGCTGTAGAAAACATGCCTAACTTTGCACACAGACATAAATATTTGTACCTTTGTTGCCAACTTGTTTAGACACTTTCTAAATTGATCCATCTTCTGCCAATTGCTGCTTCCTACCTATTGAGCAGTAGTATGCTACCTGCTACAGCTATTTCCTAAAGCCTGTAGTAGTCCAACCACATAATCACATAAAACTTTTGCTACTTCATGACTGTTGTTAAACACTAATTTCTTTGTGCTTACTAAGAGAAATTGCTATTGACTGCTTTCATTAGGAAACTATTGACCCTTATCCACTGGTGCATCCTGGAGAGGAAATCCGCTAAATGTGCCCATATTTCATTCTCTGAACATCAAGGTAGGAGAGCCATGCTGAAGGATACGGTTTATTTAATCCAAAATTAAAATTTTATAGGCTACATTACCTAAAGTAAATTGCTTAATACATTCAGATAAACACCTGCTTTCTAAGTGTTCGGCTTCCATGTTTTCAAGGCCTAAATTAAGCTAAACAATAGAACATCACTGCTAGTCATGCAGACTTCCAGGAGATGAGATATGCTATCCCTAAATTTAAGAGGCAGAATTTGGATTCAGCAAAGCTGTGATTTTCAATGCATTCCTTTAAAACAGCACGAGACGACCACAGCCTTTTGAATTCAATTTTCCTTTAGCAATACCTTTTATAATATACATTTACATACTCATGAACTGTAAAGAGAAGTGTAATGACTTAGTTGTATTCACATTTGCTGCTTGCCAGAAATTATTTAGAAAACTGCCAAAGGACAGAGATCCAGTGTGACCTAAAGACTTTGGAAGTTGGACCCAATGTCAATTCATTTATTCTCACTTCCCAAACAAATAGATCTTGCCAATGCAGAACCATTTGGACATAGTGAGGCAATCCAACCAGATTTCTCTTTGCTTGTGACATTGTCCTGCTTATGCATAGAGCAATTTGGCATGTGTGCTGTGAGTCAAATATGTCAGGAAAAGCCCTGCCCAGGTCCTTTATTTTACGAGACATAAATGTTATCAACTGGGAGACCACTTCAAGTCCTGAAGGGCACCAATGGAAAGCGACAATTATGGACTTTATATGGTAGTTCAGAGTTCATTTTGGCTAATGTAGAGCACCACTTCAGAAACTCAGGACCTAGCACCATTGCCAAAAAAACATCAGCTTCGTTTGCATCCCTGCCGTCAATAACCTGTACAAGTCTACAAACTCCCTCCAAGACAAGGAGTCCTTCAAGCCAATAATGAAGGATACAACATCAAATTCACTAATAAATGTCAGTGGAACATGACATCTGCTAAACCCTCACAACCGAACCCAAATGTAATTTTCAGAGCTGTGTCACAAGTTTATTTGTCATAATTTTGACCATTTACCTGTTTCCTGCTCAGTGATTTATCCCCTTGAACACAAGCCAGGGCAGAAGCCAAGAAAGTTCACTCTAAGATGTGGAGCCACTTCCACCAGATGCTCTGATAAGTTAATTTTTTCCCCTTTTAAGCAAATATAAAAATGGGGAGTAGGAGAATACTATGTGTGGAGTAGAAAGCCATGCCATAAAACCTGAAAGGCATAGGAGAATTTATCACACTTTTGACAAACTTCTTTGGAGTCTGTCTATTACTACATTTATCCCCCTAAGACTTCTCATATTACAGAATATGCAAAGAGTTGCAAACAGTCAACTGTGGGTTTTATTAATTCATTTGGAATGGTGAAACTGTTTAGTCAAAGTTATAGCAATTTGTAACACGTAACACTCCATTTTCACACTGCATTGATATAGGCATATGTATACAAAAATGAAGACAGCAAAGCTATTTTATGTGCAGGTCATGCAACAGAAATGCTCATGTGATCAGCAGAGCCACATTTAAAAAAAAACAGTGAAAGTTATTGTAAGCCTGATGATATACCTTACCCACAAATTAATCTCATTGAGATTTATTCTGGTATCCCAAACTTTTATACATGTGTTTGTGTGGCTCTATTATTGATATAATTATTGTTTATTAGTACTGTTCTGATAGTGTTCAAATACCACAATGAAAACAAAGCCCAACATGCTGTACAAACACCTATTAAATCTTACTGCACTGGCAAGCACAGGGTCTAGAAAAACACAAAGGAAGATGAGAGAAAAACAGAACAGTACAGTGAAAACATAGTGATTGCTGCCTCTTCTTCCTTCCAAACTGTTGAACCATTTCCTTTGGCATGAAATCTTTGAATGTTTAAGTAAAACACTTCTTACAATAAAATAAACTACTGTCTTTCACTATTGCATCATTATTCTTGACTCTTTCTCATCACTGCCAGTATTTGATGGCACAAAGCCCTCTGGGGTAACAAAGACGAGCTAAATCTGTACTGATTTAGCTTCATTATGATCTATATTAATCACATCTCTCTTCCCAACATTCATCACATAAATGCTCTTAGTTCTGCCTCCTCACTTCTAAAGTTAATAAAGACCCAGTGCTGGCCTTACCCCAAAATGTCACCAACTACAGCCCTCTATGCCAACACCCTGCTCACACCACACAGCATGAGCACTTGCTGATGGACGTGTGCATCCCTGTGTGTGCATGTGGCACCTCCATATAGCCTGAGCATTGCACAAATAAGCAATAAGCAGACTACTTACTAATTGCTTTCCCAAAACTCAAAGGAACAAAAACATGTGAAGTTCAAATTCCCAAATGGCCAGGCAGCATCCTGGAAAGTGCTGACCAAGCTAGGGGGGCTGTGGGACTGGATCAGGCTTTCTCATAGGAGAGGGATGAACACAGGGCACAGCCATTTATTAAGGTTGTTTCATCCGTTTATTAATCTGCCTCTTTTCTCTTGCAACCTCCCCTTGAAAAATGGTCACAATACATTTTCACACCCACCAGACTGTGCTGGCAGGAATGCGGTGAGGATTAAGGAATTAATGGTTCTATGTTTCTTTGAGATCCTTCTAGGAAAGTTAATAGTAGTAATCAGAAGAATGATTACTGGTGTATTACTTCCAGCACTGATTTTTACAAAACCCATACAGATTTGAACAGACTAACCAGAAGAGGTCCAGTTCTTGTGTAACTTCTGATAAGGGATTTCCAGGCTCCTAGCAACTGATTTAGAAAACCTTCATAGTGTACTCCATGTTCACTGCTTTGTAAGATAAGACACCAAGAAAAAGGATTTATTTTCAATTTTCAAGCATCTTTAAAAAAAGCCTCAAACCGTAGAGGGAGTAATCTGTACCTGCATTTACGCATTTCCAAAGCTTGTCAAGAAGTTACATTTGCTTACTCTGGAGTTTCAGCATTCTTCTGCAAACCTAACCACCACTCTGGACATAACAACACTACAAGGGCAAATAAGATAAAACAGCAGCAGATGTTGTTTCTGTGCCCCTCTGCAAGAATTCCTGCCAGCTTGCTTTTCCTCCTCAAAATCTGCAGAAGTTGGGGCTCTGATGTCACCTTGCCTAGGCAGCTCTGGGCCTTTTATGCTGTCTAGTGTTATTATCAGCAATACAATAAGCATGGCTACATCTTCATCTAATGCTATTCACTGCATATACTTAGTGTCTGCCTGTATTATGCCATTATAAGTAGTGGACAAAGAGAAGAGTTAGCAAGAAGAATAACAAACAGGATTTTCTTGGAATAATGTTTCTCAGCCTTGGACTGATAATGGGGTGCAGTCAAATATATTCCTGTCATCACTGGCGCACAAAGCTGTCTAGCTTTGTCACATTTGTCTTACTAATTGAATAATCAATTATTAACATAGATTATTTTCACAGTCATAAACAGCACTGCATACAGACACCTGCATGGTTTGAGAAAGCCTCTTGTACAATTTATACTCCCTCAAGAAACTCAGTAGCCCCTGGTTTTCATTAATGCTACCCTCTTCTACTGTTTCACTATTGTACCCTCCTGTACTGTTGCAGCTCCTTGGTCTTGCCTTTGCCCCTAAACCCCACTTAGCATGGCTCAAGTAACTGTAAGACAGATACTCCTTAATTTCCCCATCTGCTAAGTACCCCAAATCCCTCTTTCCTTATCAACACACTGACTGGATAAGTTAAAATGCAAGTTTTACCTCTTGCACCTCTTTATTGCTTTGCAGTGCTTCCTGTCGTTACACTACAATTCATTTGGTCACAATATCCTTTGAACCTCACCGTTTGACTCCAAACCCAGTGTTTCTCAGTGGGTGCAGGCTGCAAACCGCAGAGAATCTTCCTGACAGATAACAATGGCCCATCCTTGAGCTTCACCAATGATCACCATTAATTTGAATTTACACCCATTAATTATGCTGCAGCCACCAGCAAATCTTGCTGAATTTCCCTCTTGCAGAGGCAGCCCCTCTGCCTGTCTTGGGAGAGGATGAGCCCTTGCTCCTTCGGAGCAGAGAGCCCACCGACCCTGAGTTTCAGTCACTCAAGCAGGGCTAAAGGTCGAGCCTGGGGGAGTATTTGTGCCAATGTGTACAACTTCACATCAAAGGTGAGCCTACAGGCTGTGTATATGTAAGCAGGGACCAGCCCACATGATTTTCAAAGCAAGATTTTTCTGTTATCAGGACACGCTTTCTGAAAGGCAAACTCCACTTTTTTGGTAATCTTACTGCAGTTTTGGTCCCACTGGGAGTCACACAGGGATGTGTGTGAGCAGGCAGGCAGGGAGGCAGGAATCCCTCCCAACGTGCTCCTGGCACTTTCAGAGGTGCCTTCACAGAGGGAGTTTCACTGGTGAGAAATGAAGGAAGGAGAGCTGGGCTGGGAATAAACTAAATCCAGAGCCAAGTTCTCCCCCGGAACTGCCGAAGGCCATAAACTTGAAGAACACAAACTCTATGCTGAGTCTGATGTGTTTGAGGCAGTTTGTCTTGGCAGTCTACACTGACAGCAGCTCTGCTACGTGAACCCCATTTTCAAGCTTCTGTGCAGCTCTCATAAAAATAAGGCTCAGATGCACAAGTGTAGAAAGACCCTGAATATGCAGGAAATATGTTAGGAATCAGAGGCCATTCCAGCAGTTTAATCCATTAAAGTGCAGAACATTAGCCCAATGGAACAGCATTTTGTCTCAGTTAGACAGGGGTTTAAGAGACTGAAAATAATTAATCACTGCTTTAAGCATTCAAACACTTATGTGAGGTGAACTCTTAAAAAACTGACATACCTCCTCCAGGTAGCCTACTTCCTTACCTAGGTGAACAAGCCTGGCTTCTCACCAGTGCGATCCAAATAAATAACAGATGGTTAAATGAGGTATCATCAAAATTTGCAACAATTTACAAAATTATTTTGCCTCCCTCTTCTAGAAATTTGTACAGGAAATTTTGCCTCAAATAACTTTTTCCCTTCCCTGGCATTGTTACATATACTCCAGAAAAAATGAAAATAAGAAAAATAAAATCAAATATTTTTTCTACATTTCATAAAATATGGATTGCCAAAACAGGTAAGATCGAGTATGGTAGAAACATACAAAGCTTTTATTTGAAAGATAAGAGCAGTTGTCCATTGTATGGGGAAAGTGAATTTTAACTGATTTTATGACAAAAGCAGCAAAAGCTCATTACTCACTTTCTGTTTCGCTTTTCCAAACCCTGATCTGTAAAGAGGAACTCAGGCATTCCCCATGCTTAAGCAGCTTTTGGTAACATGATTAGCAACATCCCTGCTTTTTTCTTGAGATATATAGTTTGGGCATGATTGAGTGTTTCAGAGTCTTAAATGATTAAGGAGACAAAAACACAGACAGTGACAAGCAGGGGGAAAAAAAAGATAAGAAATGGATTACTCTCCAAGAAACTGGAAACTCCTCTGGAGACCCTGGGCCTTCAAGTTCATTTAAACATTAACGAACTTTACATTTCAAATCATATCTAAGAGGACAAGTGATAGGATTACACAGCTAAATCTATAAGCATTGATTTTGTCTCAGTCACAGATGCACAGTGTGCAACATTGGAAAATAAGCTAAGAAGATAAAGTTATGACACACAGCAAATAGCATGCAGCCTCGCTTTAGATGTGCCTTTAAAAAACCACACCCGGTCTCCCAAGAAATCTCCCTAAGTGTCACATTGTCTGAAAAATTAAATGATTCTAGAAGCAGGTACAGACCCTGCCTGACATTGGCATTTTATTTAGAGGTTGTAAACAACCTGTGTGAATCACTGTTGGCAGAAAACATGTATTCCGATTGATTATTAGTAAAAATCACTATGTAGCTCTACATTTTAAAATCATCAGATTGTTTTGTACAAAACAAGAGATTCGGGTTGTGTATTTCAAGACAGTCTTGCTCAAGCAATGCCGTGAGTCAACAGTGTGCCATTAGTTTTAAAGCAGTATGTTTGTATCACTTACATCCTTGGCTACTGAGGAAAACACCATCTACCTTCTTAAATGATGGAGTAACGAACTCACAAAGCAGCTCAAGAGATACCATAACTCCATTTCGTCCTCCATACCTTTCCTACTCCCCACAAAAAGTCTTGAAGAGCCCTCGGTGACAGTGGCAAATGTGGGGAAGTGGTCAATGTTGGATTTATTTAACTTTCTTTTCTAGTCTCCATCTGCTTTTTCAGCATAATCAAGAATTGTGATAGGCTATGCGGTTAAAAGAGTAAAGCAGAGAGGATGCTTTCCTAAAGATTTAGGGCTGTCAGTTTGGAACTCATTCTGGAAACCTCCAAAGGTGTTCTGCCAGATGATTCTAATTTAAACAAGTCCTGTTTTTATTTGAGCTACAAAGTCAAAGGCAGTGAGATGTAATTCCTACCACATTCATTTGGAACTGCTGGTCCATAAACACTTGCCCTTTAACTATACTAAAAAAGTGTACAACTGGGTATTTTGATGCAGTTGACCTATTCTTTTTTAGCTTTTTTTATATTCTGCAAGGAACTATGTGCCATATGGTAACATATCATCATGCTACATAACATTCTTCTAACAGAGAAGTTTATCAGAAAAGAATTCTCCCTGGCCTGTTTTATTTGGCACTCTAGTGCTTGTCACTAACACAAGCAGTACCTGTAAAGTCCATATAGCGTACAATGTAATATAAACCTCTGCTATGTTACACAGCTATGGTTTGCCCAGCTCTGTTGAGAAAATGTTCATGTTATATAATCACCAAACTTAATCTTCTATCAATCCTCTATCTTCTGGTACAAAGCAAAATCTTTAGGTCTCGCTTCTAGAAAACACAGACCCAGACCTAGTGATATGCTTATATATAAACTCAAAAATGGGTCATCTCTGCAAAGGAAGCAGGTGTCTATGTTAGTTAACATGTAGGCATATTTTTGTGTTGGTGTGGGAAGACAGGATTTAGGGTTTATATTTTTCAATCTAATTTTAGAGGGAAGGATTATTTTCAGTGTCTACATATTCTGGAACTGAAATTTTAAGCACCAAATTCAAGGATTTTACTGAGCACCATGAGGTCTGACAGATACATACAGCACATGATGTGATCACATGTGATCTTTGATAATCTAGAGTTATTTTAGTAAAATCTGAGTTCTGTGTAATATTTGGCCAAGCATCATGAAGTCAAAGTATCCATTCTCTGAGATGCAGGAATTGATTCAAGAAATAACTCAACGAAAATATAAAGATTTCCAAATTTTACTTGGAAAGATCTCTCATAATTACTACTAAACTTCTGATACACTCATATATACATCCAACAGGGAATGGGCAGAAATTAAGATGGAATTTTAAGATATGTGCTGATTCTGCACACAAACAATGATCCACATTTGGGTTAAGAATTAAATTAAAAATACTTTGCATATTGGAACCTGGACACCTTCATAAAAGTTACAGGTCTGGCTGCAGTGCTGCATTAAAGTGTAGGGAGTCAACATCCAGGAGAAAAGCTTGATGACTAAAGGAGATAGAATATTCTCAAAAGTCACTGGACCAGCAAATCTGAGTGGTCAGGACGTCTGAGCTCACTGTCTCAGAAATGTCAGCAATACATAACCTCATAATGCGAGATCTTAAAAATAAGTGTGTGCATATGTACAGGCATAACAAGCCAAAATCTGTTTTCAACTTGCCCAGGTGAAAATCTAAACCACAGGCATGGACTTCTGCAGAAATGCACTGAATCTATAACACTGCAAATTAAAGATTAAAAAAAAAAAAAAAACCCAAACAACAAACCCCACAATTAATCCAAAAGATTAGTGCTTGGTGAAGAAAATAGAGGATTAGGTAAGAAAATAACTGTCCTTAGAACTCTGGAATTTAGAGTAAAATTTCAGATATCTGCAAGAAGTTGTTGATGAGCACTGGGGAAAGATGAATTCATCTCTGACCTCTGTAAGCTCCTAAACTACCTATTTTCAAAATATGAATTATCTTCATTTTTGAAGAAATACTTTTTAAAATCCTCAACAGCTAAAAATCATAGTATTGCAGTGATAGAACACTAAATTTAAGGTACAGGGCAAAGCTGTGTAATCCATACAAAGACGTATGAAATGATTTAGGGAATATTATATAAAAACTGCATTTCCTTTCTCTTCTGTCCCCTTCTCAGACAATAATATTTGAATTTGTTTGCTTTTAGGATTTTCCCAGTAGTTTTAGAAGATAAGTGCTTCTGCACTGAGTAGAGATCATGTGCTTTATAAAAAAGAAATAATATATTAAGACCTAGATAATCCCAATCCCCATCCCTTGTAAAATCATAGTTCTACTTTGTATTTTAAATCCCTCAGGAAGTTCAGATTAATGCCTCAACAGCACATGCATAACACTGTTTACTCTGCTTACAGGTCACCCTCTAAACTGCTCAAATACTCCAACATCTGGACAAGCCAAGCACCGATTAACCAGGTCAGCCCATGGAAACATACTCTGTCTCATCCTTCTTTCATTTTACTAAACATTGGCAAGATCCCCTTTGCATGGCTGCACAGATCCTGCAGTGTTTCCCAATATCTGTCATCTTGCCACCTTGCATTAATGAATACAACGAGACCATATATCAGCAAAGTATTTTACCATTTTCCCTATCTCATCAGCCTGCCTTCTTAAAAAAAAAAACAAAACACCCCAAACCTACAACTTGATGCATAAAGAAAAATCAGCCAAGCACAAGTTTACTTGAATAAACATGCCAAGAGAACGTCCTTCTGGCAGCAGTGTTTGACAGAGATCCTTTTGGCAGTGGGATAAATAGCCACACTACTGTTTGATTGGAAAATGATTCTCCTGTTTTAGCCCCTGCTTCATCAGTGCTTGGCTGCATGCAAAACCGAGCGTGAGCAGCTCCTGCAGGGTGTGCTGCACATGACGGGTTAGCTGTCAAACGCTCCCTTGTCCAAACTACGCTGCCATTGCACACTATCCACAAAGAAGAAACAATTTAATGTGGTGTCATGCCATCAGTCTTTCAGCCCCTAGTACAGTTAGTGTGCAGGTATCAAAAACTGATTAACTTACTACAGGCATCCAATCGCTTCCTTGAATTGCTTGTCACATATTCTCCATAATTTCTGTTCACTGTCTTGTCAGCTGGGCACAGTAATGGGATACAAACACTGAGTGTAATGTGCATGAAAGAGCCACTCTAAAACACAGTGTAGCATCCAAGCTGGGCTGCAGGTAGTTTGATAATTAAGGCAGTAAAATGAAACCTAATGTAAAAACCCTGCTACTTTGTCTGGTTCTTCCTTTAGAGGTAGAGAGTGAAGATGCAACATCCTGACTTAGAAAAGAAGCACCTTTCAATTGCTAAATTTATTTATCACAAACAACAACCAAAGCGGGGTACAGGTTGGCCCTGGTATGCTGAACTCCAGGCCACAGACCCCATGTCTAGGAGCACCACAAAGAAGGATGAGCTTAGCAGCAGCTCACTGCAGCCTTGGCCAACATTCAGTGACTACCTTAGAATCACAGAAGGGTTTGGCTCCAGACCTCTAAGGTCATCAAGTCCAACTGCTAACCCAGCACTGCCAAGGCCACCACTAAACCACATCCCCAAGTGCCACATCTACATCTCTTTTAAATACTTCCAGGAATGGCGACTCCACTACTTCCCTGGGCAGTCTATTCCAATTCTTGATAACCCTTCCAGTGAAGAAATTTTTGTTCGTATTCAATTCAACTTCCCCCACAACTCATGGCTGTGTCCTTTTGTCCTATCGCTTGTTACCTGGGAGAAAAGACTGACCTCTACCTGTCTGCAACCTCATTTCAGGTACTTGTAGAACACCTTCAGAGCCAACAGGCAGTCGATAAATAAGATATAAGGCATATTTTCTTATTTACAAAAAATGTGTAACGTTAATAACTATACAGTTAGGTTTATTACATCCATTTGAAATTATTCTATTAACTTCCATTATTCATTATTTCATTTATTAGCTTAATGTATTTACACAAAATACAACTATAAGGTCTTTATCATCAACTTGAATTTTGATTACTTTTAATCACAACAAATATTAAATTGAAACAGAATAAATCTCTCTCCAATTTCATACTGTTCTGCCTCCTTTCGCACAGCTACCTTTGCACAGCTTGGCAAGACAGCTACAAAAGTTCTCAGTGTGTCATGTAGGTGTAAAAAGCTCCATCAAAGAAAACTTAAAAATAATAACCTGGGGTGTGCCACTGACATAATGGCTTCATATAAGGCTTACCTAGCTCCAAATCTTATCTTGTACATGAAACCCATGGGCTTGCAGTCACAGTCTCTGGCTGGCAGGGCTCTGTGACTCAGAATGAGTGGCAGTGGCACCAGGATGAAAAAGAGGGTTGGCTTTTCTAGCATGCCCTCAAACCACCAGTTTATTTACTGTATTTTGTTAATTTGTGTGTTGGGTTTGTTTTTTTGTTTTTGTTTTTTTGTTTGGTTTTGGTTTTTTTGACAGTTGAACTAGCTACATCTCTTGTAAAAGTTCAGGATTTCTAAGAGCAATGGTTGACATCTATCATATATATATGAAATCTGCCAATGGTTACAAGGTAGTTCAACAGCTGAACAAAACTCACTAGAGTCCTACTTCACTCTACTGTGGGTACAGAAACAGTGACAATACTCACTATTCAGTAAGCAAACACAAATACTTTTCAAGGAAAACTGCATACGTTGGTGACCTATGTGGTAATCCTTACCCATGATGTTACCTAAATCATGCTCTGAGATACAAACACCCTGAGAAATATCAGATTTTGAAGCAGGAAAATAATAAGATAGTAAAAGTCATCAGTGCTGAACCATTTGGTTTGGCTTTTTTTAAATGCACAATTGTATTACATAATACTGTTGTGCAATGATTTTGTAGCTATAAAACCACTTCGTGATTAAAAGCTCAATGAACTATTCATTATAGAATTTTAGTGGATTAGATATATAAATCCAGGGTTCCAACAGACTTCTGCTGTATAATACTCTGGCAATCTCAGCAAACCACAGACTGTATCAGTGCAGATGAGACATGCTTTAAGTGCTGGTTCTGTTTATCTGCAGCTGCCTTTGCATCCTTGCTAGAAGCACCAGCCACCCAAGCTGGGCTTCGGCAATTCCTGGCTTCCATTTCCATCCTTTCCCACAAGTTGACAAACCATTGCCCAGCCCATGAGCAGTGCACTCTTCACCTGCACAAAAGCACTGTTTCCCTCTCCTCCTGGTGTTAAGCTGATCCCCTTGACTGGGGCATGGTGTTGGACAGATAGACAGCTGAAGAGACAAAAAAAATCAGTCTGGCCTGGGACTGGAGCAAATCCCAAGAAAAAACTCAGTGATTGGTTAAGAAGGAAGGTAAGGAACATTAACAGGCAATGTGAGGAGCTTTGTGATGCTGGTACTCTGTTTTAGGGCCTCTAGTGACAAAGAAACGTCTTCCCTCTCTTCCACTTGTCCATCTGGCAGCTTCTACAAGCACTAAAAATTCATGTCCAATTTTTTTAATGTATTAATTCCCTTTAGTTATTAAACTACATCTTAAAATGCAACATATGGGGAGCAATCTGCAGATGGGAGGGTGAGGAGAGCACAGTATTTTACTTGGTGCATGCACTTAATGGAGTTCAAAAGGAGAGTGCTATTTTGCATCTGGGAAAGGAGGACACAAGAACAAGCTGTATTTTAAACCTGTCACTTTAGAATGCATCAATGCAGGAGTTGATAAATTTCAAAGTAACAGCAACAGAGAAATTTAATGCTGTGCTCCTCAAGCTGCTAAATTGGAGGACACTTCATCCCACTGAAATATATACAAATAGAAATACAAAGCAGATATGCCACTCTCCCAGGAGATTTTTATTTTGCCAGAGGTCATAGTTCCAGCTCACTTCCTGGGCAGCACAGTGGCTTTACTGCTTTTTCGTGGTCCATCACTAATCCCACCAAGAGTCACTAAAAGTGGTTCTCTCACAGCTGGTGGACCAGCTACTAGAACAACCCTGGTAGCAAGTCTTTGTTCTGCTTGAGCAGTGGCACTGGAAAAGCAGGTTTTTAAGATGAAGAAAACCACAATATGTGGGTGAACTGATGGCAGGAGTCAAAAAAAGGAAGAAAAAAAATGTCACTGGTCCTATAATGGGAAAATCAGAGTTTGGATATGAAATAATTGTGAATGACATCTTTGATATGAGCTCTGCTCCTGTTCCACGCCTTCTGCACACTCTCCATACCAGAGAGGTTTAATTATGAAGCTGAGCAAGTCCTGTGCAAATGCACTGAATGCTCCACAAAAGCATTTCACTGGTAGTTGTTGATAACAGAAACTTCATTTTCAGAAAACTGAAGCCTTCCAATTTCACAGGAAAGTAGCTAATAAACTGAAACAGATGTTGCATAACCTGAAAAGGAAGGAAGGTTGCTGTCTTTCCCTTGAGCAAAGACAAACTGATAGCTGAGTTTCAGGGTGCGTGAGGGCAAAAAGTATGTGGTATCTTGACACTGTAAGCTCTCACTGGGCCAAGGGAGTGTAAATCCCACCATGGAACACTGGACCATCTCCTGTGCTGCACAACGTTGCAGGGTCACCTGGGGGAGAACTATCATTCCCATCAATCATCTCCTTCGCTTTGACCATCTCCAGACACCTGTGTGTGTTTATGGTTAGTCTTTTGAGGCCATCTCAGCTTATCCACCTTGTGTCACTCCAGCATACCACCAAGTTAACAGGCCCTGGCCAACTCTAAGCTGGGCAGACTTTGCTTAAGTGCCCAGCAAGAGAGATTACCTACCTTAACCAACATTGCTAGAGCTGCTAAGAGAACAAAAAAGAAGTATAGATAAGAAATATCTAATTTGAAAGACAGAAGAATGGCAGATGGATGTACTAATTGCTTGAAATCAACAAAATAAAAACAAGCTACTGTGAACATTACTGATCTAGAAAAAGCAATCACTTAGCACCACCTCTTACATGCCACAGGGAGAATTGTAACCATGAGCATGGCATCAGGGTAATGCTGGAGAAATCTGTCCAGTTTAGAAGAGAAAAAAATGAGCAACCATGATGCTTTTTAGAAAACAGCAATGAAATCATTAAAACCTCAAACTGACAGGTCTGAATCCCTTTATCAGTATGGAGGACTAACTGCAACTGGAAGCTATATCCTTTTCAGTCCTCTCTTTCTGCCTGTGTTTATCAAGAATAGCTAACTAAAATCATCCTGAAAGCCGAGGAGAGTCGCTGCACTTACTCAATAGCCAAAACCACTGTTGAGTCCCTCTTCCCAAGCATGACTTATTTCCTGGCAGAACCATCTTTAGGGATATCCTTTCACACACGAGGACACAAAATGTGTCTGTAGTTCTGGACAGACCCTATGCACTCTTTCCCAACCTCTTTTTTAACTCTCACAACCTGTTATTTTTTCACAATAGTTTCCTGCCCCTATCAGATATAATTTATTACTCTTTTAGGGAAGTAAAAATTAAGTTGTGATTATTAAAAATGTGGAGATTTAAGATCAGATGATACTGGAAAATAATAGTGAGAAATACTAACAGAAGGGGGAAGCAATTGGAAGAATTATTTGCTGAAGTTATTTAGTTGGCTAAGCATAAACATGTGGGTACTTATTGCATGGGCTATCTTTTGTTCATATTCCCATTCTGTTTTTGTCTGAACTCCTATGGGTTGTGACATTTCTCCTTACTCCCATTCCACTCACTGCTATGGGCCATATACCAGAACCTTGGACTAAGGAAGTGGTTGCTGAAGGAAGCTGGTGTAAATGATGGCTGATTTTTTTTTTTTTTTTTTTTTTTTTTTTTTTTTCTGAATTCAGTCTTTGCTCTTACCACAGTTCTGCTGGTCTAAACAGTCAATACCACCATTTGGATAACAGTGATATTGGATCTTGAACAGAAAACATGTAAAAAACCAGTTGAAAACTCTCTTCAATAGATCATCTTCTTGTTGCTTTACAAATGAAATACTTGGTGTAGTTTGTAATATGATTACTTTTTCAACTAGTTAAGCACACTCACCTCTTACCTTGCAGAAAGCTATGCTTTTTCATGGCAATAATCCTCAACAAGCGCTGAGGAAATTAAGGGGTCTCTAAAAAGTCTACTATGTCATCCTGTCTCATCTGTTTATTAACACTGGGAAGAAGAAACAAACCTGTGCCTCTGTCCCTTATATAAGGTCATAACCATTTTCTCTCATCATTCACATTTGATGAGACAGAAGCAAGGCAAGGTAGTTTAAGTAACTTCATGCTTTATATAAAGACCATTGCATGTTGCAAATTATATATGTCATATCATCAGGTATCCAAACCTACTGCAATCCATGCTATACCTGCAGTGAAGTTAGTAGACAGTCAGTCACTAATGTTAGAAAAGACGTACAAGCCTTCAGATGGCATAAAAATTAAATGAGGGCTGGAACTGTTTTGCCACCAAAATATAGTTCACTAACTTTTCCTTCCCAAGTACCATGATACAGGGTTTCTGCTGAGCCCATGCTGCTGTGCTGGAATGCTAACTGCCAGATTGCTTTTCAGGAAGGGATGTTCTGCTACAGATGCTATTAATTTTTTTTTTTTTTTTTTTTAATCTCCTCAATAAATTTGAGCTGGTTTCCTTAGAGGACTTAGGGAAATTATTCAAAACAGAAGTCCACGAAAGATCATCAAAAGGAGCAACTTTGTTCCCAGTGGAGGTAAGAGTTCTTCTCTAAAAAACAAAAAAACAAAACAAAAAAAAACTGTCTTCAGGTCCGTTACTGCATTTCCCATCCTACCATGTCCTAGACTCTGTCAGGAAATTATGGAAGGGTCTATGATATCAAAGTAAGTTGAAGGTGTTTGAACAACAAAGGTGGTGGAGAAACTGACATCAATATTGTTTTAACTGACACCTTTCTTTATGGGAAATTTCATTTCAAAAAACCGTATCTGTAAGTTATGAAGACATTTATGTGGGATCAGTATTATGAATGCTATTTTTCTAAACAGCCATGGGATGAAAAGACTCCATTTGCCCTCTTCATGGCCAACATACGCTAAGTGAACACCTATTACATTGAAATGTTATAGTAACTCCTCTCTTAACCTTGGAAAGATCCTAGAACTGGTTTATAAGAACAGCAAAAAGAGGAATAACTTAAAAATCTGAAGGTCAATGTTTTAACAATATCTGCATTTAGAAACATTTTCTCCCTCTCAAGCTCATTAAAGGTCACATTTTTTTTCTAGAAGCTCAGCTGGACGATCTTTTTGATGCTCCTCCATGTATTTTTATTGGTTATCATTTCATCTGGCATCCTTTTCTAACCCATTACCTTTAGACTTTTTAGCACTAAATGGGTCAAAAGCTTATAACTGGCACATGTACCTTTCTAAATGTGTTTCACATAATTGTATTTTTTCTATGTCGTATTTACTTCAGTTTCAGGACTCAAAGTAGAGCTTTTCTGATTTTTTATTATGGACAGCTGTTCTGTAATTTACAAATGATTTTATGGACTATAAGAAGCAGTTCACAGGCAATCTGCTTTCTTAACATAACTTACTAAAGGTCTTTCCCCTAGGCCTTGAGGCTTGCAAGAAGACTTTTGAATTTAAACAAGATTAAATTATGATAATGGTGTCCCGTTATGAAACCTGTTCCTGGCAAGTTATACTGAGAAGAACTAAAGCTGTATGTCTTTGTTTAAGATAAAGGCTTCTTTGGGGTTTTTTTTACCTTTCAACTTGTACGTCACATAGCTAATGACAGTGAAATGATACAACAAATAACAATATTATATTATTCCTCTCTAGAAGCATTATTTATTTCTTTATTGAAAAATAATTACTGGCATTTGGTCATTTTTCTTTTAAATCAGTAATCAGTGTTTAAAATTGTGATAAATTCTAGTTGCCTAAGAAGCATTCACTCAACAAATGGAAGGGCTTTTTATTTAATTTTCAGTTGCTTAGAATGAACATTTTTCATGTTTCTTTCATAGCCAGAAAAGTGGAAATTATTTTCTTAAGACAGGAAAAAAAAAAATCTCTAAACCACAAAAAGAACCAAGATATTCTTTTAACCTCCATCCTTTCTGCCCTTACTCCTGCCGCACAAAATTAAAGCTGATACTGTCAGCAAAGAGCTGATAGTGAATTGTGCATCATGACAGTGTCTCTGACTGCCACAAGGAAACCAGCTTTGTATCACTTAACAAAACAAAACCTGGTGTCTTTTAATTTGATAAAAATTTGGTGGCTTTTGATTGCTACCAAAACCCCAAAGCTACTGTTTATCATACCTTCCACTTCACAACCAAAGCAATACCTTCAGAAGGCAATCAGCCCTGGATCTGCAGTCACTAAGTCATTAGTTATCCCTGGAGCCTCTTTCATTGTACAACAAAAGCTCCAGAGTGGTGGAGAATCAGTGCAGTTCTTGGGAAGTTAAGCTCCCAAATACAAAGAGACCTCAGGATCTCACCCTTTGTTAATGCATCTGCAGTGAAACGGCCTTGGTGGAAGAATGTGCATATGCACGTGTTGAGATGGGAGAAATGGTGCACTTTCCTCAGGCAGAGAACAAGATGGAACAGTGATCTCATCCAGGATGGCAAGCCCTTTGTGTCTGACCTAAGCACACAGTGGAAATTAATAGCTACTTTTCACAGTTGCTTCAGTGCATCCCAACCTACGTACTTTCTGTCTAAAGGCTCAAAAGCCACCGTTCCAGAAAAGCTTAAAGCCAGAGCAAGATGCTCCTCAAGTCTACTTGCACATGACTTGCAAGAAAAGACAAAAATACTCAGTTATGACTCCTGTAAGAGATCTTTTTTTAAATCAATGATTATATCTTTACACTATTTTTATCTGCTGTGAAAATAAACCGGCTGAGCTGAGAGCAAGGAACGGGGAGCGAACTGTGCTCCTGCAGTTAAAAGCAACTGTGTGGTGCTGGGAACTCTGAAGAAACAAAAAATAGAATACAAACAAAAAAAATAACCTCACTCTTCTCCATTCGCAACACCTAAAACAACAGCCTGTGAAAATGGTTTCATTAAAAAATAACAAGCACATGCTCACCAGGGGATAGATCAGGGCAAACCGAATAAAAAATTCTTCAATCATTGCTGAAGTAGGTCAACCAGAATTAATTCAAAGGGCAAACATTCAAACTGAGCCTGCCACCACCCCCCCCCACCTCACCCCAGCTCCCCACAGCATGTCTTTCTGCCTGCCCTTTGACTAGGCCAGGTGGAGACCCAGACTGACTTATTACTTCATTTGGTACAATGCACCCGCCACAGTGGGTCTCTCTCTCCTCAGTGTAAACTGATAGGCCAAAGATTTCCTCTGGATTTACGCCAGTGTGAAACAGAACACAGCAAGAACCTGGTGTTATCTCGGAACACAAAACACTAAGCAGCCTGGCTCCCTAGCTCAGAAGTGCAGTCCTAAAGACACCTTCCTTGTCCAAATTTCTGCCGAAGAGACATTCACACTGGCCTACAATCCAGAAAAATGTACAGAAAGTAAACAACAGGAGATATGAGTCAAATGAAGGAGTCCATGCAGTAGCCATCTGCAAAACAAAAAAAACCTGGGCTGTCCAGCCAGGATCCACATCCTGTTGCTGGGACAGTGCCTTGGCATGTGAGGTCTTAGCTAAGCACATCAGCTGGGGCAGGGCATGGTTCTCTTGAGCTGACCTTCCGTTGGCATGAAGTAGCTCTGATGTATTATTGTACGGTATTAGTTGACTTAATGGATTTCAGCCATAAGTGTTTTGCACACAGCAAAGCTGGTCTAGCACTAGATATTCTTCAAAACTTATTTATCTTGCAGCAATGGATTTTATGAATCATTATTTGGCTTTAAATCCCATCTCCCTTCTCCCAGGTGAGCTGTCATTTCATTTACAGTAGGAGAGAATAATTCAGGTCATCATGAAAGAGAAGCTTTTTTTTTTTCTTTCCCTTAGCTGACACTAATAAAATACATTAACCTCCCCTTCTCCACCCCATCAGCCTTTTCAAACCTAACCTCATGATTGAGCTTTGAAATGCAGGCAGGAAAGGTTAACGCTGGGGGGTGCAGTCTCTTAACTGTTTTATTCAACATCCCATCTAATGAAACTGCTGTCATATTTTCCCTCTTTTCCTTCCCACCCTCCTAAAAAGACAATTAACCCTATCCCTAAAAGAGTGCATCATCATAGTATGATGAAGTTGCATCACTTTTCCTTCACTGCCAGCAATGACACAGCCAGATCAGAGGCGAGAGCGTAAAGCTGTGCCTGGATTTCCAGTCTGTGGAGGGCCCTGGCCCAGATGGAAAGGAATTGTAGCATTTTGGCCAACAACCAGGTTTCCCCCAAGCATGAAAGGGAGCTGCTCCTTTGCTATCTCTGCAAATATTAGTCAGTCCTTTTAGGTAGGAGGCAAGAGAAATAATATGAAGCTTTTGTGTACTTAGTACTTCCCCCAGAAAACACTTAAGGGAACTGGGATGCTTGTAATGCCTATTTTAGATCACTTGTAAGATGAATGCAATGTAGCTTAAAAAAGTTAGAGGTTCTCTTCTTTGGGACAGAGATTCTTCCTTACATACACCACTTAAATGACAAAAGCTGGATTCTACTTCCACTGGTATCAATAGGGATTTTGTCCTTGACTTTAGTGAGAGCTTTATCTGCTCCTAAGAGAAAATCAATGCCCTATAAAGCAGCACAGACATGAGACTGGGTTGCTTGTGGCCCTCTGCCGGGAGACAGATTGGGGCCGTGGTTTCTGCTGCACTCTTTCGTGAAGCCAACATCAACAGATAAGGGAGTAATTCCATACTGTCTCCTGTGCTGTGGCTGCAGTCTTACAGTGTATAATTTCCAAGAGACACATTTAAAAACCTTACTGGATTACTCAAAACACGAGACTGAAAAAAGTCTGCCAGTGTTCGTCTTATAAACAGACCCCTCGTAAACCAGCTTGCTCCTCCTGTTCCTGCCAAGAGCATCACCTGCCTCACAGTAGGTGAGCCAAGCGGTGGTGTGCATCGCACCAGGGCACAGCACTGCACTTCTCTGCCTTGTCCAGCCAGGGGAGGCAGCAACTTCAGTGGGCACACCACTTACATCTCACATATTGCTGTGCATTACAGCTGCAGTCATGCGGGTGCAATACAGAGCCTGCAGAGCCCCCAGCTAAATTCAGCACTTACGACAAATGGAGTCAGACTTTGTGTTCAGGAAATGCCTGACATTACGGTATTTGTCGACTAGCTAAGCCTGATCTTGAGGGAATAGAGGACATATTTAAATGAGTTCATCTGTGCAAGGCAAGAAGTGCAGATCACTTTATTGTGCTATTACAAAAAGATTATTATCAAAAACATTATCCTAAATTCTCATTTATATTTAAGAGCAATTTTACTATTAATTGTCTGGGCTTCCCTTACTCCATAATTCAGCATGTCCGAGTCTGTTTCAGTTTCATGAAACTGGCATCTTTATTACAGCCTTGGGCTACAATTTTCCAACAAGAATTGTCTAAATGCAGGGTCTTTTTCCTTTTCCTGTGTAAAATGCTACTCTGTATTACCTGCGAGTGAGCTCCCAGGAGGCAGGAGAGGAATTTGTACTACAGAATGTCTGTAAATTGAGACAAAGGCATCCAGGTCCATCATCAACCTCTCCCACACAGGATTTCAGACAGACTGGCTAATTGAAAGAAGGTCTCTCCCGCCTCTTCTCATGAGCAGAAACGCTCCCCTGCCAAAGCAGCAAAAGAACACTTATCTCCCCTCCAAGCCTGAAAATAATGAAGATGACAATTTGACATTATTTCTCTCATTTCTGGAATTTTGATTTCTTTTCTACATTACTCTCTCTTAAAGAGTCTTCATAGCATCTTCTATTAGAGAGTCCTTTCCTTTTGTTCCTGCAATTTAAACCCACAAAGTCATTTTGTCATGCCATATAATCTGTGTCCTTGTTCAGATCTTTATCTGGAGACATAACAACACATCAGAGTTCTTAATTTAAAATAGAAGAGTGGAACTATTACCCTTTTATACTCTGCTTTCTCTTGCCAATTACATGTATCTCAAAGACTTTACTGCACTGGTTTTAAAATACACATAAACAGAGCATCTGGACTTTGTCTTAATGAGATAAAGTTTGGTCTACACTTTTTCAGTGGGATTATCTATATAATTGGTAGCAATGATTTCAGAACTAAGTCCTTTTTCTGCCAACAGCACATTCCATGAGGAAATGAGGGAGCTGGGGAAGAAGGGTTTCCTTCTGACGAAAAGTTGGCTTTTGTCTAATTAGAAGAAAAATCATGGCACAAGAAATCCCATTCTGCCGACCTCTCAAATTCTCCAAACACTGTGGAATAAAACACATCCTCTTTTGAAACTCCAGACTGGGAGATATTTGGATTTAGAGAAGAGCTTTGTAATGCTGGGCACAAAGCCCACCTTCCTGCTCCTTTAGGATGCCTTGATACAAAATTCTTGGCGAACATCAGAGGCTAATACTTTATCCCCACTGCACTGAATTATCAATCCAACACTTAAAACAGGCAGACTTCCTATTCAGCTGAATGCTGAGAATTTGGAAGATATGCCCATAAATCTTTTGTGAAAAGTCCAGCCTTTTGATCCCATGGAGGAAACCAGATCTCAGCCTGTTTTAAAAAAAACCAGTCCCTAGATGTTTTCTTTGCAAAGTTGGGCTTGAGAATGTCGGTTATGCAGACTTCTTGCTGGAAGTGAAAGAAGTACAAGTAGGATTTTATTGCTACCCTGAAATGACTTTGAAGTGAAATGGATCAATTAGTTTGGGGTTTATAGCAAGTGTCTCCTTCAGAAACATTCTCCAAATTATTAGTTACAGCCTCTGTATAGGAAGGGAAACAATTCGACCTCCTAGCATTGCTTTGAGTCTTTGTGGCTGATCTTTTCACACTTCTACCTACCATTCATCTCATCTTTGGTGAGCTTCCCTTCACTCTTTTCTTTGCTATCTTTTCCTTTCTTTCTCAGAATAAAATGAGCAAAAGTGAATCCCTTAATGAAGGTGAAAAGGTATAATATCCAACATTATGTCCTCCCTAAAAAAGTGCAACATGTTGGTAATCCACTCATAATCTTTGTCTACCACACAAATATCTTTAGCTGTCTCTATCTTCAGTACTGCTTGGCTCTGTAAGGTTAATTATGTTTGTTACACATTTTTGCTGGGATGAGAAAGGGAAGCTGCCCAGATGCCTGAACTAAGCTAAGTGACATGTTGCATAAACACTCCAGGAGACACAGTCACAGCTCTTGTTACTCCACGAGCAAAGAAAAGTCAGGCAGTGTTGTCTGATGCTACTGTGAGTGGTACCCACCTCAGCCACCCACATGACACATGATGCTCATCTCCACTCCTTCCAGCCACAGGGCTAAATTTATTCTAGAAGACCTTTGGTGTGTTCCTCTGTAAAAGGGACAGGTTACCTTCCATCCCTTAATCTCTGCTAGGGATGACTGAGTTTAATCCACAATGAGTGCTTGCCAAGTTGATCTTTGTATGCATTCCATCACACCTGCCTATCCTGAAGTACATTGTCCAAATTTCTACCTTTCTTAGGATTTTTTAAATGCATTGTGTAGCTGCATAAATAAGTTCCTGTTGTGCCAGTAGTCCTCTCGTTCCTCCCACTCTTACCCCTAAACATATTTAACAACACTCACTCTAGGTCTGAACCCTGTGGCTACATATTAATAACTTCCAGATATCAGTCCTTGTCTTCTTTTTTCCTATCTGTAATCCAGGTAATCTAATTCCTTCTCTTTATCTCTGAACAGATCTAACTTTACTCTCGCCCTCTTGTTAACAAATTTCATTAATAGGCTTTGTAAAAAGAACTATATAACAAGATATTTGAAAAAAAAAAATTAGCTCTATCTATGCTCCAATGGCAGAGGGTTGGGTTTTTTCTGCATTGTTCTCAATAATTTTGTTAAACCAGTCAAAGACTGTAGGACATCAAAAGTAATAGTATGTTAATTTATTAAAACAGAATACATATGTTTTCCTACCATGAAGATTAAATTCACTGGCCACAATATAATTCTTGCTGCTATTCTTATCTATTAAAAAGCTTTTTTAATTGGCAATTTTGTTAATAGATGAGGTTGTTTTCAGTAACAATCCACACATATTTTTATAGTAATTCTCTTCTGTGTTTTTATTTGAAGGCTCATATGAATGCCATCTGGTCTAAATGATTTATTGTCATTTAAATTCTTGAGTTTTTCCATTTTGCACACACAAACAGATATATATGTGTGTGTGTATATATATATATATACATATAGGGAGAGAGAGTGAAATTTTTTGGAAATATCTGTCAAGGAGAGCACTGCATCTTTACTCTCTGGAATTCCCTGGCTCCAGATTTATTCATCATTCTCAGTAGCAAAGGTGAAAGAAAAGAAAATATTGAAAACCTACACAGATATTTCCAGTTCTCATTAAATGGGTGCTGATGAGCATACCATAAGCTTATAAATAGATTATAAGATGAATTTCCATCTTTAACACAGTTTTCAAGGCTGAGGTCAATTATATATCTTGTAATGCAACTTTGCTTTATTTGCTTTAGATGATATGCCCAATGCAGTAAGAAGTTAAAAATAATTTTATATATTCTTCATATGTGTGAACACAGAGAAGGAAATCCTGCAGTCTTTTTCAGTACCATGTCTTTCTTCTAATATTAGACAACATGAAAGTCACTTTCATTACAGTATGAATTACTTATGCATATTTTATTACATAGTATGAATTAATTATACTGCCATCACCATACAAAGGGCTTAAATCAGTTGCCTAAATGTAGATATCTATGTATATATCTAATGTAATTTGAGATGCTCTCTCTTTACAACTCATGCCTCCACTGGGCTGGAAAGAGTTAATAACTGAGGAGGAAAACAATTCAAATTTGTTCTACATCTTGTTTTGAATACCATTTTTCAAGCAGCACTATTTACCCATTAAAAAGGAGGTGATTACAGAGTAAACTTTCTGGATGTATTGAACAGAACAAAGCAGAATCTTAGTTCTTTGCTGGTCTTATTTGCATGCAATAAATGGGCCTCATTGGAAGAGGTATTTAAGCTCAAAAAAAGCTGAACATTTTCTGTCTCTGGAATTTAATTCAGCAAATGTGATGCTCACCACTACCATCACTGCCATATGTTATAGTAAATCTGAACTAGACAATGAGGTACTAGCTCCAGACCCTTCATGAGACCCTTTGAAAAGCCAGGAGGTAAGAAAAAGTGTTTCAAAAAGCAACTCTGAAATTAGTATACCTTCATCTCACACAGATTCACACATGTCTTTCTGATACAAATATCATAACCCTATCCTTAGGAAAATGGCACTGGAGCATGACCTAATTCCAATAATACTTTAGCACTAATACGGAGTCTTCATATGTCTATCAAACCCTCACAACTCACCTTAATGTAGGTAGGTATTTTATCTTACTCAAGGCTAGAATTTGTCAGATCTTTAGGTTTTTGTAACTTGATTCATTTCCCATTCTGGTGAGGCCAGAAGACATAGACATGTGCACAGGACTCTTGATAAAAGTCATAATTGGTGCCCCAAGCCAAGAACCAAATTTCTGGAAGGAAAGGCTGCAGCAAAAGGACTGAAATGAAACCTTCAGAACAACTCTGCTGTGAAAGTTGTACTGTAGACAGTTTTTTAATGAGACCGATTAGTTGAATTAATTTTCAACTCTTATCTGACTTTGATCTCAAATAACAAGAGGTCATCAAAATAAGTGCTGCTTATGCTTGAAATGACATAATGAGGCTATTAGGAAAACCTGAGGGATTAAAAACTAGCCTATTTATTCCCACAACAGTCCCATTGAGGTTCATGAGACCAACTGGATGCACAAATTTACCAACATTATATGAGAAGAACAAAAGAAGAATTTCTAAAGTTCATTCTTCATCATCATAGCTGCTGTTTCTATTGTTTTATTTTATTCAGCTGAACAAGTAAGAAACATTATGTACTACTTACAGTTTCTATTAGGATCAAGATCATAATTCATAGGTGCTGTATGAACATCTTTGTAAGTATAAAGCACTGTTAAACCTGCTCTCAGAAGCATAAGTCTTAGTGTTTGCTCAAAAAACCCCTTTTATCCTCTCCTGTCACAGGACTCCTTTGCACTGGCAGCTCAGGATTGCTTTATCTCTGCCTGTGAAGGAGCTTTCACGAGGACCTAGTGTTTGCTGCTGGCTTACAGCTCTTGCTATGCTCCCATGCACTCAGGTTTTACCTTAAGGAATACCTGGGATGCTGTCAAGGTTCTCGCCCAAATCTCAGACCTTGTCAGTACTTGTAAAGCTTAGCTGCACCAAATTAGCCCTACCCAGAAACCAGTTAAGCAAATTAAAAGCTTGCATAGTCTCTAGAGTGTAACATGGCTTCTTTATAAAAGCAGTAACTTTAAATGGTGCACTTCCTCAATAAATTATCTTTAAACCCCAGTGTTAATAATACAACATTTATTTTTAAGCATGCTAAGACAAAGCACCCTACTATTTTCAGTAAAACAGTGCAGGAGAGCTTCCCAGAATGCAGCAGTGCTAGCCTTGGCTGTGGACCCTGACAGGAGTATTTTAGGAATTCAGTGCCTGCGCTGTTAACAGCAACAGGGACTGCAGCCTCAGCAGATGGCTGACAACCACTGCCCTACCAAGCACCACGGCATCTCTGATCTCACAACTCAAGATGGTGCTTAACATGCTGTGTTGGCTGGCTGTGCAGTTATGCTAACGCGCCTCCTCTGGGGTCCCAGTGGAGATAAACTATGTTATCCAATTGCAGTAATTTTTCTGATGTAGACAGAGGCTGATTATCTGCAGTGATCATTACTGCAAGACACTGAGATTCCCAGTGAAGCACCTGTATTAAATAACACATGGTCTGCAGCAAAGGTGGAAAGAGAACAGAAACAACAAATTTGCTATGGGTAATTTCTGTAACCACTTTGATTCATGTGCTTCCACCTAGACTCTACATAAATTCTAATGGAAATTTGCAAAAGACTGGTGTTTTAGCATATTAATTTGGAAATACTACAAACAAATATGAACAAAATCTAAAAATTCCTAGAGAGCAAGCAAATTGTCTGCCTCACTGAGGGAGCAAAGCATCTGTTTTCCAATGGTAACAATTACCAATACAGCTGTGCTTAGAAGTCTAGATGCTCAGCTGAAGGGGTAAGTTAAATCAGCCTTTCTAACACACCAAAAGTGTCTTTTCAACAAGGTGTAGTGCCCCAAGAAGGTGGCACATGTGAAGGAACATCATGTACATGCTGTTTCTGCAGTGAAGATTTATGGGAAAGAAAGCAAGCAGGAAGGACTGTACGAGGGATAAAATACCAGTTTTCTTTGGTGTTTGTAAAGCAATCTGAGAGAAGACTAGAGACTCTTTTGTGTTTATGTCTCAAAGCACCACCATGCCCTTCTGTCTCTCACAAGCAGGCTATTTAAAAGAATTGTCTGTGTAGTAGGAAATACATAATGCATCTTCACTTCCCTCTACATGTCAAAAAGTGAATGGGAACATCCATATTAGAAAAGAAACACATGAATTAATAAGGCTTAAGCAAAACACCTGGAGATCCACATCACCTTTGGGATGCAGAAACACAGCTGGTTACATAAAGACTAGGTGAGAATTACAACCTGGCCTCTCTGGGGATTTTGCAACTGAATGTTTGGGATCAGGAAGTGAACAGGGAAAGAATTTCAAGTCAAGATAAGGTTTTAGTTATAGATGTTTTAGTACTTTCCTGTCCCCCTCATATTAGTATCACAAAGAGAGAACTGCCACCTAGCATAGAGCCATGTAATGTAATGAGCAGCATCAAGAATGTATTTGCTTCCTCAGCCTCAGTGATGTCCCACACTGACAGTGCCTGTGCAGTGCCTGACGTGGGGCTGAAACGCTCTGGCCACTTTACACTGTGCAAACCTCAAAACTCCAGCTACACCATGACATCTGGTATTCTTCCTGGCTTCATTGCCAGGGAAGCCAAAGCCTGAAACTAAACCAAGTAGAAAGCTAAAGGAAAAAAAAAAAAAAAAAACAAACCATGCCAACCAACCAAACAAAAAAGAATGCGCACAAAAGGTAAAGAAAAACGGGTACTTCAGCAAACTGGCACGATTTTCAGGCATTGCTGATATTTAAGTGACTACATATGCTTTGGCAGAGAGAGAAGTCCATGGAAAATCCCACTCCATAATGGGAGAAAGTGTAGTAGGGAAGGAAGTGGGTGCAGCACTGCCAAGCTAAAGACAGAAGCAAGCCCCAGGCAGGGAAGTGGGTATCAAGTACACTGAGCACTATGTAGCTGGCAGCTCAGGGGGACCAGAGAGTACCCAAATGGGCTTCTTTTTTTTTTTTTTTTTTACCTTCTTCTGCTCACCCCATCTTGGGCTGTCTCTGCCTAGGGAAGAGCTGGCAGCCATGATCTGCTCCTGCCTCTCCTGGGCCTGCTAATGGTCTGCAGCCATGGGAATAATGTGATTTGTCAGGAAAGGGACAAATGCTGCAATAACAGTGATCACCAAAACTCCAGCAATGGCATGGGCTAATTGTCCCTGCAAGACACTCTCGGTAGAGCTAAGCTGGGAAAGCCAAGTAGAGAAAGACATTATTTGCCTGTCCTTTATTGCAAATTTCAAGAAAACCAAATGTTGCTGCCCCTAGAGACTTCAGCAAGGAAACTAAGTGACAGGGAAGATAAATGATTCCTACTGCCAGTGACATACCCCACACAGAAACAGAGAGAATATTTTCATAACTTTGTGCTTTAAATGCTTTTATTAGAGAAACAAGATTTATGCTTCTGGCTCTCAGGGAGGGCAAGAGAAACTTAAACTGTACAAGTAGTTGTGTACACATGGATGCCTGTATGTGCATATCATATCAGGCACAAGCAAGGGAAGAGGATTAAAGATAATCTGCCTCTGAATGGAAAGGCCCTCCCTGCTGTTCTAAATTTTCCTGACTTTTGTTCTTGTTAGAACCTCTAAAAAAAAGTAAGGTATAATGCAATATCTTATGATCAAAGTCATAGCCTCAAAGAGAAACCAACCTAGCTTTTCTTTTATAGTTATATCATAAATAAAGTCACTAGAGGACAAAAAAAGTAGGTACAATACTTCAAGTAGTTACGTGTATGTGTATTGTAAGCAAAAGCCTAAAAAATTGTCTGCATTAAAAAAAAACATGCAAAGCATCATTTTTAACACATAAGCCGCTGATGCCAACTTCAGACCAACATAACTATATTAACTTCACATTTACCCTTGGACTGATAAAGAGACGAGAATAAGGATCAATGACATTCACTCTGCCTGTTAGTTTAAGCATTAATGTTAAGTACAATCACTGCCAAGAAAATTACTTAAAATAATGAAAAGGAGAAGCACTATCCAAATCCACTATTCCAAAATAAGCCCCCTGAATTGTGCTGACCATACAAAGATGAGTGTGTGGGGAGGAATACAGGAAGCATTTTTAAATCCCTACTTTAAGATGTTTTATAGAATCAGTAAAAACACAATAAGGATGGAGCTACCTACTTATTTTCTAAAAGCTTGCATATGCTTTATGTCTGTCTTTAAATCATATGGGGTTTCAAGTCTGTTTACGCCTCTAAAGGCATTTTTTAAATCCTTGCAAGCACACAGGCAGAAATAGCCGGGTTTCTCTCCCCTCAACAGCTTGATAAATGAGCATTTTTAAGTGAAAAATACCCCACCTGTAATACAGGGCAAGGGCTCTGTTCTATATATACTAAGAGGCTTCCCACCCACGTTGTAACAAAAGCACATTTACTGTGTGGTTATCAGGTCAGGTGGGAGAAGATGCTGCAAACTTCAAAAACAAACGCTGGAGGCAGACTTGCCTGTACTTCTGTGATCTTCTGGGAGGAAGGGGCAGAGAGAAGTGGGGCTATGTGGGCAGCAAACTGGAGAAGAAACAGTGCTCCAGATAAGGTCTCAGCTCCCTCTTGGTTCTCATCTGAATAAAGGAGCCATTGAAATCTGTAGTCAGTGAAAGTTGTGGTGCTTTCCCCTCCTCTATGATCATTTACTTTTTCCATGTTCAAATGCAGATGGTCCTCCCATCTACCAAATGTCAAATGGCCACAGGTACACTATGGAGTTTCTCCCAAAGGTGAGCTGATCTCAGCTTGGTGTATAGATTCAGCAAACTCAATTCAGTGAATATTACAAGACTAATTTTTGTGCTTTCACTTTGCAGGAGGTAAGTTTTACACTGCGATCTGTATTCAGATGAGACAATAGAAACATAAAGCATCAAATGCTGGGTTCTTTGGGGATTAAAAAAATAACTTATGTCCACGTATCAAAGTTTGGAGTTCCCTGAAAATTTGGCTGTGTATGGCTGTGGGTCTTCTCTGCCCATAGGCAGAAAAAGAACTGTATGCAATTTACTGATTTCTCTGTACTGTATGCATGAAATTATACACTAATCTAGATTTACTCAGACCACTGTATGGAGCCAAATTTGGCCCAAGATTACTGAAAACTGCACCAAAGCTTTCTGAAAGCCTTTTAAACCAGAGAAAACTAGTCTTCAACAAGGACTGGCTTCTGAGCTGACAATGAAAACAGAAAATGAGGCAGTTTGACATTGAATTTATGAAATCAATCGATCCTCCTCACAGTTTCGTCCTCCCCCTTCATAGTTTCTGGAGGACGAATCTCAGAGCACCCACTTGCTAACTTGTCAATTATACTCTGTCGCCATAAGCAAATTCCAGTTGATTGTGTTAGTTTCCTTCTCCAATATCCTTGTAGATCAAAACATTTGGCTCAGGCATACTGAGCAACCTGTAACATTTACCACAGGCTGAAGTGAAGACTATGATGAAAATGCAAGGACTTACCTGCTCTAGTTCTGCGGAGAAAACAAAGTACCTATTCCTAAAACCAGAGGGCAATTTGACCTTCCCAACCTGCATTCCTGCACAGAAGTTTCAGAAAATTCATGCAACTTTCCACTGCTCAACTGAACCAGCACTTTCCTTTGAGGGTCTTGGAAAAATCCCTTTTTGCTGGTACAGAAAACTGTTGCTGGTTTCCAGTGGAAGAAACCAAAAGCAAGTCTGGCTCAAGGAATTGTAGAAATGGATTTGATTCCCTGTAAGTATGCAAGAAATTAAGAGTTTCATGTGATATTGTTAGCATTCCCTCCATTACCTTCATGAGAACTATAAGGATACTGTGATGTCTTGCACTTCATCACTTCAATATACCAAGTTAGAAGAAATTATACCTTTAAACACAATCACATATTACATTCACACAGTATGTGCTCTTCTATTTAGACACGAATCTGTGTCTCATGCGAATATGCTTTCTCTTCAAGGTTTCTTCCACAATTTATGAGGTTATTATTACTTACACTTTTTTTCCTGCTAAGATTTGGAACTGTTCACAGACAGATCAATCCATAGATAAAGAGAAAAAGAGATTAAATGTGATTTCTTTTACCAAGGAGCGAAGTCTGTGTGGAAAATAAAATGTACCTCAGATATTTTGGTGACCAAAAGAATTATACAGATTGCATAGCAGCATGAAGATAAAGTTAATTGGGTCTCTTTGCGTGGTATCTGTTATGAAAGCAGTTAAAATTGTTTCATATATTTTGGATAAGTTGAGGAAATATTACTTTCATGATTTTTTTCTTCCCTCTCCTTTCAGTATCCTTTTATTTTCATTTTCATACACCTGCTAAGTGTACCCTGCTGTATTCACAGTTCAACATGATGGGTTTCACATTTAGTGGAAAATGAACAATTCGTACCCTGAAGATTCCAATTATTCGCCTCCCTCAGAGATTTGCCTTTGGAGTATCAATGAGGAGAACGGAAAGTGAAGCTGGGAAAAAGTATCTTTTCTTTTTTCTTCCAATAGAGTGTTGTTTCACAGGAAGGAAGGCTTGAATTCAGCAGCTTGACAGCCGACAAGAAACAAACTAAGAGCAAAAGGTTGTAGAAGGAGATCTGAAATTTCACACATTTGCATCACTATCAGGATAGATTTATTGCAGTTCTAATTCTGCCAGATATGCTTGAAGAGAAAACATAATAATGAAAGGAGGTCATGCTTCTCCTCCATCCTGAACAAATGACTGTGTTCTTTCAGAAGAGTATCAAAAAACCTGCAATGTTACCCTTTCTTGTCCTTGTGATCTTTTAGTGAGGAATGTAAATTTAACTCTCTGTCTACAAGGGGAAGATTACTTCCAGCAATTCAATCCAACTCTGAATCTGAAGGCAATTTTTACTTAAGTGCACTTGTTAAATCACAGTCGGATGCAAACCTGGCCACAGGCTGTGAACAGATCCTATGTTACGACTCACAGATCTGGAGACTTTGAAATGCTTATTGTAGGACAGTTCAAGGCCCTGTGTTCTTGGGCTTTCTGCCAGTGGTTCATCAGAAGTGAAATATTAGATTTTTATACTTACTGCATAAAGAGTTAAGGACAGAGTGGTCCTATTTGGAAAGTCTGGACTCAGAGTTTGATAAACCGATTAATCACTCCAAGGTTCAAAGAATTCGTAATTTGCTTTCCTCTTTCTATTACATCCTACTCCTGGATTCAGATTTTTGAGATTCAGGATGGATTTGACTTCAAGGTACAACCCAGTGCCACCTCTGTGTCAGGTGTGTTCAGAGCACTCTCTATTCCCAGTTACACTTCACCAGCACTTCCAGATGAGCAGATTGGCAGCTTTGGCTTGTGGGTGAGGCAAAAAAGAAGAAACAACTCAGTTGACATGAGCTAATAATGATCATACAGTATTCAAGACAAGACAAGAAAAAATCGTGTAGAAGTCCCACTAATGTATTAACCAGGCCTTGCATCAAACACCCACTTCTACAGAAGTGGGTTCCCCAACAGAACCAGAAACAAAAAGGTTAAAATATGACAAAACAAGATATTTTTATAATTATATCAGTGTATGTGAAACACAGAATAAGGTGAACTTTTATATAGGAAAGACAATTCTACAAAAATGCTTCCCCAAAGCCACTTCTTCCTCTGACCCTAAAGTTTTAGATATTCATATGAATGTCTGATGAGCTTTGGGATCTTGCTGGCACTCTACTGATCCTATAAATTACCTAAACTTCCTTGACATCTACAAGAACAGCATCATAGGAGAAAAATGAGGAGATACAGGAAATAGTCAGGTATTTCTTTAAGTTCTTATCTGACCAGTCATCTGATAACAAAATCCCGTGCACTTTATAACCAACAGAGTTCCCTTTCTAACCTTCCACAGTGCAGACATGCAATCAGCTTCAGAAAATAGATTATAGCCTGCCATTTCCAATTACCAATTTCTCATGCAAGTAGATAGAGGAGCATTTTGCAGTAGTGGTATTCATTAAATATATATGTTCATTGTTGTCTTTGTCACATTGTTCAAGTAACAGGGAAACACTGATGGTTTGCAAACAACAATGAATAAAATTGCAGTGACAACTGTTGTAGAGAGAAAATTCTCCTTCCTTCTGAAAGGGTTATTACATGAATTACTTTGTTTGGTCTTGTTTCAGTGTAATAATCTCGTGGGAGAGAGAGGAGGGAAAATGTAATGAAAAAGAAAGAAATTGGAGACCAAAAAGGTCTGAAGTGTACATTTGGACAATGATAGCATGCAGGGGAACAGAGTCTACTTACAGCCCACTGAGGCCTGTCTTTTACTACAATAACAGGGACATCTTTTACTAAACAAACACCAGCTGCCTATAGATCTCTGACACCTGACCATTTAGGCCGTTCAAAAAACCTTTATCAAACACAGTCATCTATTAAAGAGTAAAAGCAGAGCTTTCTATCCTAAGAACCAAGAGAAAAAATAGTATAGTTTGTTCTTCTCAAAGACATGGGAAGCAATTTTTGGACAAGCATTTCTTTTCTTCCTGGGCATACATCATCAGTCAGAGCTGTGTGTAGCAGAGAAGGGAACACATCTCTTGTTTCACCTGGGAAACAACACTCAAAACAAGGATGGCTGTTTCGAAAATAAGCACACACATGAGCACGCCTCCTCAGTTTCCTCAACTGACAGTCCAACACTGACTCTCCAGGAAGCTTTCCTTCAGGTGCAAAGCTGGATGGAAAAACCATAAAACATTTGAAAACATACTTTTCCTTGCTTGGTTTTCCATTCTGACCACGCTGGAAAGTCTTCCTACCAGCCAGATGGGCCAGATGTGAATCTCAGCATTCGTCCCAAAGTGCTCTTAGCAAAAGCACCAGAACCATGGCTTCAGTATTTCACAGTGAAACAGATAATCACAGTAAGGCCAAAGAACTAGGAATTACCTCCTCTCCATTTCTTTCCAGTCCTGCCTTGATGATAACATCTACTGGTAGAAGAGTTGCAAGACTGCAGCTCTGTAATCCCCTCCACCTGTCATTACAACATGTCATCCAGGACAGAGGTTGATTGCTTTTTAAAGAAACCTCATGCCGAGTGGATGGAAGAGTTGTGAACCATACTGTATGAACTGCGAGGACACTCTATATGTGCCAGTGTAAACAGAGTGCCAAGGTTTCTGCAGTCATTCACCCCCACCCTGTAAATCTGCACCTGTTTTCCGGAGCTGTTCTTTATTTGGGAAGGAGGTCCTAAAGTTTCTGTTCACAACTGCTTAAGGTTCAACTGGAGAGCAACCTTGAAAGAGAGGAGTATTACACTTTAAACAATAACAGAAGGGCATTGGCCACTGATGGATTCTCTTCTGCTTTGCTAAATTTGGCTATTTTTGTTTGCCGAAACCTTACTCCCTTTTGGACCACAACTTAACTCCCAATAAAGTCATTGACCATTCTTTGCAATTATGTTGGGATTTCAAAGTACTGCACTGACAAAAATACAGCACTGTTTTGGGTGTTTACAGACTTTTAATGCTACAGCCCAGGCTGCACAAGGAGAGGTAAATCTAAACAGAACAGGAACTGGTGCAAGACCTGCATTCCTTCTTCCCTGACTCTTGAGAATCACTGAAAACAATCATTGCCCTTCAGTCCGCAGGCAAAATCCACTTAACTTAGATCATGCTTATGGCATGCTCCTGATGAATTTGTAAAGACCATCAATGATGACCAGTCCACTTCTTCAGGCAACTATCCCCGTGCTTAATTATTTTTCCCCTTTGAAAGATTTTCAGGAGATCTACCTGAATCTCATTTCCTTTAATCTCAGCTCACTCAGCTTTGTCTTGTGAGAACACAGAAAGATGTCTGATCCTGTCTTTGTATTATTTTTTTTCATCTATCCAAACACAAGTATCTTACATCAGAATTGGTATGGAAAATAATGAAAGCAGTGGAATTTTTTAAAATCTGCTAACTCTAAGAAGTCCCTAATGATGAAATACCATAGTTGCAAGTATAAAATTATATGCTATTAAAACCAAAAAAATTATGTCCAAAAATAATTGCTTCAGGTATGAGACCCATGGGGCCCATATTACCTGCATCACATCATCTTTTTGTTTCAGACTCATATTGCAAGGGACAGAAATATACAGGACTTACTGAGCTTTGAGAGCAGTCAAGTGCACATGCCATAAGCTGTACACCAATATAAGCTAAGCAGAAAGAAGCAGGATAATTTCTTGCTTTAGATAGCCATCTGTAATGGAGACACAGCTCACATTCAGAGAGAATGGCCTTGTGAACCATCAAATAGAAGATTAAAAATCCACAAACTATTGTTTGGAGGCGAGGTTAGCAATTGTTTTGGAGGTTACATAGCACAGCTACAATAACTGGCAATACATTTACTTCATGAACAGCTATCATGGGAGATAGTGGCTCCTTTTGATATTACACTCTGAGCTTACATACAGCATTCCTGTCTCAGATTGTGTATTCTTCAGCGCAGATAATGTTTCCTGTAGATTACTCTACTTTGCCAGTCATAAGTACAACTATGATCTGACAGCAGTTGCTGAAATATTAAAATAACTCCTGTGAACCTTACTTTATTCTGTAACCTGAACTCAAGACTCAGCTGAAGCTGCAGACAGATGTAACAATTTCCCTTTGTGCATTTTCCTTTCCCTTTGCTTAGTTCATTTTGTCAGGTTAAAAACTTGATGAGCCTTATCTCACTGCTGTGTGGTAGTGAAAGGCCATGAACCTTCACAGAATCTGCTCTGTTGAACAGGTTCATCTTCAGCCTGCTTGCTTTTCTGGCTATTCTTTTGCTCAGCGCTCAGTTGGGATGCTCAAAGTAAAAGCAGAGCCAAGACTTTGAACCATTTTATAAGCTCTCAGGCTGAAAGCTTGACATATCTCTGTGTCATCTTGTGACCGAGCAGAATTCTTTAATTTTATGTGCCCAGAGGTCTAATAGACTTGCTGTCACATGGCTGTCTGTCTTCTGTAAAACTCTTTTAAAACTGGACTTTCTTTTACTGACTTACTTCTGGCTGCAACAGCAACACTCAAATTCCTCTCTTTGTGCCTGGAAATCTTCCTTCACAAAACTCTGTACCGGAGATGTGGTTGAAAATGACAGTCATTTATCTGATGTCACTTCACCTGGGAGTGCTGTACCCTCACCTGTCAACACTAAGCCTCATTACCGTGGTCTCTTCAGAAACTTCCCAATGTTGCTCTGAGGCACAAGGCTTGCCTTTCACACTCACATCACCTCCAGGGACAGCTGAAATCTGTGGGCACAGGCAGCCTTGGTAAGCCCTGTCCCTGCATGGTGCTGGACACAGCCCAGCAGCACTCAGAGGTGCTGAGCATATGTCAGTCTGCTGCTGTTGCTTCAGCTGCCATTTGCTACTTGCTTCTGCAATGCACATACACACAGAAGAAAAGTCCTTTTATCCATCTTCAAGCATTTCAACTTCTCCCCAGACCCATACCAGCCTTTACCCCTCAGCTCAATCACGAGTGCTTTCTCTTTTAAACAAACTTCACAGACTCATCCTTGCTCTCCCATGACCCCATCTCTGCCAACGTTTCCATCTGGTACCTTTCTGGCTGCCCAGTCCCATCAAGAAACCTTTGCTCATGCACATTCACTGGCCAAAAAATGAATGAGTGAATAAATAAATTATTTAAAGGAGTCTGAGCAATCAGAAAACTGTCCTCTGATGTTTGCCCGTATGCAGCTAATTTTTTTCTGACAGCAGAATGGCCTCAGAGAAGGTGGTTTGAAGGAGAGAGAAGATGCTGAGGGGCTAAGGTATGAGTTTACCAATAAGAGAGAAAGCTAGCATTTCCTTTCCATCAAGACTAATTTCTTTAACTAAGGATTGGTGAAGAATAATTCTCTAATGTCAGGGAGAAAAAATATGTGAATGCTAGATACTAGGGCAGAGATATTTTGCCTTAATTTATTTAAAAGTGTAAAAAAAAAAACCCAGAAAGCCATCCACTGGAGACTAGTGACCAGGGCACATTGAAAGAAATATAATCATGGTTGGGAAATACTGACATGTCTGCTCTCCCTAAATTACTCCTTTGGAGGCATTTTAGTTTGCTTATTTATTTTATAAGGTGCAGGTGGATCAAGAACACATGCAGTCATAAATGAATCTGAACAGAAAAAAAATTAGGGAAAAAACTGGCTTATTTTACAAGTTCCTATTCAAAACCACTCACGTGATCCTCGTCCAGAAGGCAGGGTAGACCTCTAGATAAGGAGTTAACATGGTGGGAGGGCTGACAAAAATTGGAATACAGCCTAAGCAATTAGTAGACTGTCAGTAATTAGGATTAAATAATCAACTTTGACCTCTGTGAAAATGTACCATAGAGTACACTCTTCCATTGCCAAGGAGATGAATGGGATAATTTTATGGCTTTTCCATCTCTAGCTGCCATGATTCAATGGCGGAATAATCCACAGGCAACTGAATGTCTGCACTTCAACAAGGAAATACCAGGATCAATATTTAATTCACAATTCTCTTATCTTTTCTTTAGATCCACTCTAAGCATATTAATACCCTGGAAACACTAAGAGGCTTTTATTCCTGGGTGAATGCATCTGAAGCAGAGTGCCACCTGCATGGTCTCAGGTTTTGGTATGTATTGAATCACGCGTTTTGCCTTGGATATATATTGTGATAAGCATTCCTTAAAATCACAGTAAAGAAAAGAACAAGTGAGCATGTCAATCCTGAAACCCATCCTGAACTTCACTATGGAGTCCTACATCACTTTGTCTAAGCCTTCAACAGCTGCCTGCCTGCTGAACAAATGGTACAGCACCACATACCCACCTTGCAGACATGCTGCAAGGCTTAGTGAAGGTGAAATTGCAGCTGCTCCTTGCAAAGTGGTTGAGGAAGAGAGGAGAGTGCCAGGACTTAGCCATAACTTGGTATTCCCAGGCACATGAGGATTTTTGGGTAGCATAATCACTGCCAGTCCCAGCCTAGAGGACCACAGCACACAACACTATGGATATAGTTACCATTTTGCTCATTGGCAGGTGCTGGCGAACCACGTGCTATATATCTCGAAGGCAGGTGTAAAGATTGCCAGTGCCCTTGGGGGAGCCTGAGGAAACCTGCATCTTCACCTGTGCCAAGCAGACTTGCTCTTTTCTCAAACCACTCTTAGAATCCCAGCACTGTGTCCCTGCCTGTGTCAGTCAGTGCTGCGCAAACACACAACAGGGCTATCACACCAAAAGGCAGCTTGTCCTACTCGCATCTTGCTTGTACATCTGTCTGTAGTATTGTCTACCAACCTGTTAGGGAAGGGCAGAGGAAACTATTTCAACCACTTCCACAATTGTTGCTTCCAAAGCTGACTTCCTGGTAGGGATGTGCAACACAACTTTATGGGCCCAGGAGGCGGCACTCATAGTGCTGTGCACACCCAGATGCTCAGCTCCTCTCAAGGCAATGCTAAGGCAGCCCCTGGGGCAGTGTGCCCAACACAACATGGCCTGTCCCTTCGCTGGTTCCCACATAAAAGCCAGCAAGAAACAAAAATAAGTTCATGACCCTGCTTAAGACAACAGACCTTGCAGCCAACTGCCAAGCCCAGGCACCAGGAGCCTGTAATTGAAACATGTCTTGTGAAGAGAGGCACACATGAAATATTAATTTCCTACATTGCCTCCACTAGCACAGCAATAAAAAGTTCATCCTCATGGCCTGCTCTGGCCCCTATTAATGTTTGTATCATTGTACCTAAGGTTTGGGGGAGGAAGGGAGAGTAACAGACAGGAAAAAGCCTCCTTTGGAAATGACAGCCCTAATGGAGCCTATCTCTACCAACAGTAATTCAATCCAAAACACTGAAGCGGAGGGTTGCAACACTCTGTTAAGAAAACATTCTCTAAAATAAAATCACTTCTAACTTCAATTAGGCCGTAGGGGTTTTTTCTCCCCTTGCTGCTTTCTCTCTTTTCTTCCTTTTAACCTTCTCTCCCACTCACCCTCACTTCTGAAGTCAAAGGCCTGGCAGCAAGACCAGGATTTTTCCAGAGAAAGCTCTCTTGTTGGTTGTGAATTTTGCAGTGGAGATGTATCTGAACACGTTAACTGATGCACAGCTTATGACATTTCAATTAGCCAAGACAAAGACCAAGTGTTCCTACGATAAAGCCCTAGTATCTCTCTCTCCCCAGGCTCTTAGTAGAGAATGCAATCTGGCTTCACTTTCTGCATGTTAATACAGGAACTTTCTTAATTACTTTTATAGCAAGGATGAGTGGTAGCTCTCCGAGTCTGTGGTTTTCCCCAGAAAGATGACCAACCCCTATCATTAGGAGAAGTGTAGGCAGAAAGATGATCAAGGTGACTCAAATCCTATGATTAGTCTGGACAGTTTTTAAGAAATTCAGATCCTTAAGTTGCTGCTGGCAAGAGGAGATGATCCCCTTGGTTGGGAGGCAGCAAAGCAAAGACCTGTTTGCTCACTGCATGTTTCCAAGGGCACAGAAGCACTGCAGGAAACTACAAAAAATTGTTATTTTTGTTTTTAAGACACAAAAGCAGCTGCTGCTGAGCATCAGAATGAGAGAGATTGCACATACAGCATGATAGCCTCCGAATTTTGTAACAAGGTCTTTCTGGTAGCAGCCAGTCAAAATTTATCTTTCTCCTTAAGTAACTTTTCTGGTTGGGATTTGCTTTGGCAAAGCTAAGAAAACAAACAAAAAACCCTAGACAAATATAGAAGCATTATTCATTTCTTGGAGGGCAGGTTCCTTTTGGGATAAACTCACACAAGAAGACACAAGCACTCTCAGCACATACCTTGAAGTGTTCAGCAAAGGGCACCCTCTGTGCCCAGCTGCTCTCATGAGATAAGGCATTTGCATACATGACAGCCAGGTACAAGAGGATTCATAAATGAGTTTCAGGGGATTATAAACTGTAATAACCTCGTAACTGAGAATTTCAATGTAATCTGTATAAAACAAAAGCATCACATCATGTCAGAGGAATGGCCTTGTTTTCATTAAAGGACAGGGACCATTGGAAGAAATACTGTTTGCTTGGAACTATCCAGTTAAACCACTCAGAGAAAATCTCTCATGTGGTAACAGCTCAACAGCTAAAGGTACTGTCACATTGCTCTTGTTGAATAAGAGGCTCGTGAAACAACATGCATGTCTGTGGGAGCAGGATGGAACAGGAAAATGAAAAAAAAAAAAAAAAAGCTGCCTGGCCTCCCTGAAGGATGCTCTGAAGTGTGTGTTACTCTTTCAAAGTGTCATTCTCCCTCCTTCCTGACAATCCCCCCAAAGGACGACAGCCCTGGGGAATGCAGAGTGCACTCCCCATCTCCTTCTGACTCACCACTCAACTACCTGTTTCTTCCACCTGTACCACACACAACACTGCCAGGAGAAACAAACCAACTGAACCTTTGCACTTTGGTCATTTAGGAGGGTGGAGGATGGAAAAAGAAAAGGGAAATTAAAAAAAAATAACACCAAAACTTCTGTTCAATGTCCTCTGCAGATTTCAAGTGACGGTCCTGGCATGCCTGAGTCACAGTGTCAGGCTTCTGCCTACAGTGCTGCAGGTTAGAAATCACAGATGCCAACTCCAGTCCAGCAACTGGTTGTGTCTAATGGGACTACAAAATGGTGCAAAACCTGTGAGCTCTCTATGAAAGCCAGCCATGCTCCAGGCCTCTCTTTTACCCCACAAATCCCATTCCATTCCCAAACCAGGGAACTGCCCTCCCATCCCAGAGCTATCTAAAAGCAAATGAGTTGCAGGCAAGGTCTGACCACCCCATGTAGATCAGGAATGCGTTTGTCCCAATGGTAGCAGCAGAAAAAGTCCCTCCATTTACAAGATGGTTGGGAAATACGGGAGTAAAAAGACCATAATGTTTACCATTCAGATATGCCCTGTTACTGCTAGTTTTTCCACATTTTCTCCAGCAAAGGAAAATCAGGAACTTATTCTTCAAGATGCAGGTAAAGTTTTAAAGGGCAACTGCTCTAGTTATTAGTGGGACATGACAACGTGGCATCTTCCCAGCATCTATGTTTTCACCAAGAAATAAACCCAAAATGGCTCCACAAAAGAAAAATCATTAAGTAAGTCTACTTAATTGCAGATCCACACAAATGTATAGATGTACATACACATGTAAGGGCAGAAAATATTTGGAAACTTAATAGTAACTTACTTGCAAAGAAGAAAAACAATAGCAGATTGAAAAAGAGACTACTTTTGAGCTGAGAACACTGAATAAAGTCACCATTCATGTCAGTCATCCAATTGCTCGTGCAGCTCTTAGGTTTTCAGGTCCATAGAGTGGCAATGCAGAACCAAGATCTGATCCTGAAACAAAGCTTTGCACAAGGGAAAAAGGTGCTCTGAATCTTTTCACTGAGGTTCCTGGGGACTTTGTGAGTTTTGTTACTGCGACATTATTTGTTGTCGTCATTTAACTCTTCATATAGTAAATCTTTGGCATTATTAGGCATAACAGAGCCTAGGCCTGCAGCCTGTATGCTTTACCTCAAATACTCCAAAATATATTCCTGTAGCAGTCCACAGGTTCACATCTAAAGATTTACAAATTCATGGTCTGCATCCATCCTCCTGCAGTTCCTCCTCAAGTTCTAAAGCCATTTTACTAGTTATTTAAAACAACTTCATATTCCTTAGTGAGAAACAAGCTCAGCAAATACAGGAACACAGAAGTCTTTTTTTTAACTCACACTAAACTGTGGGGGTTTAAAACAACATATTTACACAAGACTTCATATAGTAGGATTTCAAAGACTCTCTGAAGGCAAATAAACAGAGGGGCCCAGAGGAGACAGCAGCCACTGGCCTCTGAACCTCGGCGCATACCTGTGAGCATCAGGAGAGCAGACAGCTTCTCTGCAAAGCTCTTTGTGAGCCCCTGAAGCTCATATACTCCCACCAGAGGTCAAGCGGCAAAGCCCAGCAATTATTTCCCCTGTGACAAGTCTGCTCTGGTATCTCTCTGCCATGAAGCCATCTCTTAGGCAGTCAGTCTTCACCACCACTTTAGCTCCAAACCAGCTCTCTCTCTCACCAGCTGCCCTATCAGTTTCTTGTAATGGCTTCTGAAAAGACAGCTAAAAGTTCTGGTCCTCCTTGCTCTGTTTACTTAAGGCAGTCCAATTGAAGTGGCAGCAGCTGTGGGGATGAGCAAGCTTTTCCCGGGTGATGGAGGTCCTGACAGTAACTGCCCATCTCCCCTGGTTCACAGAGCACAGCACTCTGCCTGTGTCCCAAAACCTCTTTTGAAGTGCCTCAGAGACAACACTTTCTCCATGGAGTGGCCCAGCCTTATCTTGCCCTGCATTCCTGCACACAGATGCTCGAACGCCCCAAGCCATTTTTTGCATTTTATTTGACTCTGGCAAGAGCCTGCTGATTTCCAGTGCAGGCCTCAGGAACAGATTAAGTCTTTCCATGCCTTAAGCCTAAGCTATGTGCACACCTCCAGTTGTACCTTGTTATCAGACCCTCAGCAGTGTGCCCAGACTCTCAGATGTCTTCAAACGACAAGGAGCAAACAAGACACACACACAGGTGTCTATTTGTGGAAGTGAAAAGAAACATTTTAAGGTACCAACGTGGTACACAGAGCTGGAAGGAAAAAGAGGAAGGCAGCATCCAACCAATTGGGATTGTGAGATGTACTTAAGAAATGTAAATAAATGTAGTTATTTCTCTCAAAAATTAGATTCCAGTGAAGAAAGCTTAGGAATGGCAAAGACCTTTAAGGTTAGTTCTGCAATCTGCATTTGCACTTCTTCTACTATTTCTTCTTCTCCCTCGCCCCCCACCCCCTTGCATTTAATTAGCTGCAGTGTACCCTAAAAAGAGTCTCAGAAATTCCTGACATACTCTGGACTCTTTCCAGTCTTTAGATGAGCCTGCCTTCATCTGCCTTCATTATGAATTGATCTGAGTATAGTTGTGAATGTAAACAGCATTGTAACTGCACCCTGAGTCCACAGCTAGTCAGAAAGATAAAAGAAAATTCTCCCTTTTACAAACTGTTGGTTTATTCAAAAGAAATATGCACATTCCTTCTATTGAAAACACTTTAAGTTCACATCTTTCCCCCTAATACTAAGCATGAGTATGTAAGGTTGTGTTGTTTTATTTTTTAATATATTACATTTGGCCTTTTGCCCACAGGAGAACAGAAATGGGCCATTTGTAATTAGAAAAGGCATTCTCCGTTTGACTGTATCTTATCTCTGCTCTCTCTTCTGTCTCCTGCCTAGAAAAACAGACATCGCAGTGGTTGGTCAAAGCAACATTTTTTCCACTGGAACATGACCAAACCCACACTGAAATTGCAGAAGCCAAATAAATGTCTCTGATTTACAAATTAATAAAGGAACCAGGTCTCCTGACTAGAGAGAGAGTCAGCAAAAACAAGCATCAGAAAAGGGGAAATGTTTGCACAGAAAACATATGGGGATTATAAAGGACCAAATGCTGGGAACCCACTACCGTTATCTGACACTCTCAACTGAATGCCACAACTGTGTTGATTCTACCAAGAACTTATGTATCAAAAGACCATACAGTCTCTGCCTCTTTGCTTACAATCAATTTGATGTTAGCAGAAGCACTTTATAAACTAAGTTATAAAATTAGCATAGAGCATTTAACAGGCTCTCAGTAAAGCTGTCTTCATTTCTATAATCCAATCTGCCATTCACCATGATACCTTGAGGACTATAAAATTGATAAAATAGAATTTCTTAGCCTAAATTGTAGCATAAAAGCTTTAATGGCATTCCTGGAGAAGGGCCAACTGAGGAACCAGACACAAAACTCCAGCAGGCCCAGTTAATACCTGACCTATCTGCAAATCACATGGGGAAACACAGCCCCAGTGCAAGTCCATTGTAGAGGAAAAAATGGAGCCAGAATAAATGGATAGAGCAAATTCTAAGGCTGGATCAGCCTTTTCTGGAGAGAAGGTGCATTTTGATGGTCAATATTAGGAACTGTGGCAAAAAGCAGCTGTGTACATAGGCTCCAGCCAGCAAAAAACCAGTGCTTATCTATCAGCTGGGAGGTTCCTTAGTTTTAAAGCCCTGGGGAGAGCAGAGGTCTTCTCCAGGAGGACTTCCCACGTGAATTAATCTCTCCAGGGAGATCTAGCAGAAAGCAAAGGCAGAAAATACAGGAAAAGCCTTCCTGTTTTCATTTCTGGCCTGACTTTAATTTCACAACACAGCAACAGCAGTTCTGTTGTTTTGTCCACGGCAGCCAGGCAAGCATAGGTAATTAACTTGGTAAATAAGTGCTAAATCACCAGGACAAGAACTGCTTAATAAATCCACAGAAGAAATTAAAATAACTCATAATGAGGATGCAAAGGCAGCCAACAAGAGTTATGATTACTTGTATGAACACCACTGTTCTGCAGCGCTGGTGTCCCTGGCATCCTACCACACCAAATTTTTCTCTCATTGTCTCCACACCACGACAACCTCACTCGTGTCTTGTCCATCCCCTCCTCTATGGAAAGCGCTTCTGCCATATGCCAGATACTGCCGTGATCCCCATGCAGCGGTTTCCAGCCCCCTGTGGGACAAGGCAGTCATGCTGAGACCGGCCCTCCTGCATCCTCATATCCCTCAGGGGTTGTCCCACTACGATGATGAAACTTAAAGAGATTATTTAATGATCTGCATCCCTCATGAATGAGAAAAGCCTGCAGCATAAAATCCTGCCCATTCCCAGGGCCTGGGGGCTGCCAGCACCAGGCTGTCCCACAGCATCCCTGCAGACTTGCCCCCTTGCCAGGCAGCACAGGAATGAGCTTCCAGTATGTCTGGCAGTGAAATGGCCATTTCCAGCCACCAGGATCAGGAGGCAGCCAGCAAAATGAATTGGGAAGTTTTCACAGAAGGAGGGTGTAAAGCTCTGAAATGTGTAGGGTAGCAAAGTTTTCTGTTATTAAAACTGGCATCCCTGGAGTCTGTGGAGCCTGTGGCTGGTAGCAGCCACCTCAATGCAAAGAAAAGCAATGAAGGAGGTGTGCTCCCTGGCCTGTCCCTCAAACCCCAAACAGCTTGTAAGGCCTCCTCCAAGGATGGTAGGGACTTTATCTGCCACTAACAGATACCAGAAAACACTATTTAGCTGATTGTAGCTCATGGAGACACTATGGGGATTTGGACTCAAGAGGTCCCGGTCCTTGGAATCACACAGAGACCAACTGCTGAGCGGGGCTGTGTCTCTGTAAGTGTTTTCTGTTCAAGAGGATGGTCCTAGCCCCTTCTAGATAACCCCAAATACTGACTGCACACAGGTGGAGCCTGACATGCTCCTGCATCATATGATGCAGAGCGCACACAAGCAAAGTGTAACAAATTGTAAATGCCAATTAGGGTTTATTATCAGACTTCTCCCTGCTGGAAAGAAAGGCCAAGCACAAAAAGTCATTGCTGAATGCAAGGGGACATCTGCATTGTGGTTGCACTCTGTCACACAGAAAATTCAGATTTATAAGCAAGCCTGACTGAAATAAGAGTTCTTTATATCTGAGGCTTAGGTTCAGAATCATTCCTAGGCAAAAACAGAGCATATCAGAGAGAAAGAGCATTTTTCGCTACTTGTAATTTCACAGTTAAGAGGAATGGATTTACATGGGTGGATTGGTAGATGGATGGAGGGGTGGATAGACAGATACAGACAGACATGCATTATTTATTATCTTATTCTGTTATAATATATACAACTACTTTTTAAACATGACGGTCATTGTTACAACCACAAGCTTGTTTAGATAGCTTTTAAATATGAAACAAACAGCCTTTTTTTTCTTTCCCAAATACATCTCACAGTTCACATCTGAACCAGAAGTGACATGGGAAAATGTCTTTTTGGGCAAACTTAGCTTTCTTTGAAGTGTCTGTAACGCTGAATCCAAATCCCTAGTCTTAATTGGTTAGACGCCTGATTTTTCTTTCTTCTAAGGATTATTTAAAAATTCAGTACAGAGACATCAGATCTGCAGTGCTGTCATTATAAACTTAAGCTCGTGAGGCAACTGAACAAGAAAGCCATCTTGGGAGTTAACACAACTTTGGCTGAATGCTTTGTATTTGCTATTTTTTTTTTATTCATATTAATAAATGAGACAGATACAAGAATCACATTTCTGAGAAGTATATTGCTCATAACTGAAACAGCCTTATTATATTTTACTAAACAAATTGATTAAAATATAAAATTCCCAGGGCTAAATTTTTATATGTAAGCTTTTTCTTTTTCTGTACCAAAACTGATCTTTGCAGGTAATTTAGCAATCCTGTAGCTGAAAATATGCATTTTCTGAAAAAATGGATCTTTATGAAACATTTATTGATCTGCACTATACATAGAGAAGTCCTTTCAACCATCATTAAATGATAGGTTAGTGAGTCTCTGAGCCAGTAATACATTTTCTGACCATTTCCTCCTGGGTAATGGTGCAAGTAAAAAAAGAAGTTTACCAACAGAGATGAACTATGCACAGCCTGACAAATCAGAGCTTGATCTTGTAAACATAGCTGATGAAAACAGTTGTGTTGATTAGAGTTGGAAGGATAAAATGAAAACAGAATATTCTCCTGTGCAAGGGCTTGAAAGATGAAATCAAAGGGAAGAAGTGGGTTGCTCAAGTGCACAGTCAAGGGATGTTATGGGCCAGCCCCATGGCTGGAGAGTCCTGTAAGTCTTGTCCAAGCCATGAGCTCCTAGACAAGGAAGGCAGTGGGATAATTGGAGGAGCTCCCACAGGCAGAGCCAGGGGTTAAGTGCTGTGAGATTACGCCACCAGCAAACTGCAGTGATGCAGAATGAGGTATTGTGCATTTCTGCTGCTGTGACAGTTGGTGGAGCCCAGACATCTCACTTGCCCCTTGTTGAGCACTCTGCATGGCCATCACCCACCCCATGGTTGTTCAGTATGTCAGTATTTGAAGGCAGGCATTTGGATACTGCAGCAGATGAAAGTCATCTGGCTCTCCAGGAACACCTTGAAAGAGGGGAATAATCTATTTCTCACTTCAGCTTTGGTGGTATACTTGAATAATTTACTGCTTCCAGATCTACTAGATACAAAGAAGTGTTTGGGTGTTTTTACTATTGTATAAAATAGACAGTTGATCAAAAGAAAAAGCAGAGCATTCTAAGGTACCCATGAGAGCATCTGGGCACAAAACACCATGGCTTCTCCAGCTTACACATGTACAACCACCCTGTGTGACAGGTTGCCAATGCCAGGGAGGGCTCCACAAGCAAAGTACAAGCACAGCTCACCCACCCAACGTGGCACAGAAGCAGAGGACAGCATCACAAAACCCAGAGCAGTGTTAAAATTATGGCAGAAACTTTGCCACAAGAGTATTTTGAGTGGCACAGCAGAATTTTTGTTTACAAAAGCATTCCTGAGGACAGGCGGTCATAGCTTCCAGCTATATCCACTATCAGGTTGCGGATGGCTGCAATTTGGGGTCTGCCTGTCATACCATCTTCCCCCGCCTCCTCCTCTGACAAGCCGAAGGTGATTTGGTCTGCAGAGCATCATGCCTCACCTGAGCACACAATTTGTATCAGTCCAGAGGCAAACTAAATCCTGACAATATTATTGCCTCCCATGGGCAGCCCCAAGAAATTCCTGAAATTCTGCACATCCCATCATTACCTTAAAAGTTGTTTTCATCAATGCTATCAGCCCAGGTGACACGAGTCAATTCTAGACACAGCAAAGTCCACAGGGCTAGTCGGGCACAGGTTGCAGGCAGCATTACTGCATACACCTGAGAATGCAGGTGAGAGACTGCCTGGCTGCACACATTCATTTAACATTTTGACTTAAAACTGAACCACAGAAATTGTCAAATAAGAAGTGTGGAAATTTCTCTGCACCTTACTAATTTAAATCACCTTACAGATACATATACCAAACCAGTGCTTCACAGCTTGCCACCTCACCAACTTAAAAGAAAAAAATAAAGAAATATTCCTTCATCAGACCTTTAGTGACACAGCTGTTTCGCAGTCTTAGTGACTTTAAAAGGGCTCTAACTCAGGGTAATGTTTGGTCTTAAGGCCTAAAATCTACAAAAAGTTACATACCTGCTTTAATTTATGCAGCCTAGGTGAAATCCTAGCTGGCCATAGGATGCCAAGATCTTATCTTCCAAAGATTTTTTTTAATGTCAATGGACTATTCAGCCAGTACAGCAGAGCATGCTCAGGATCAGCCCATAACATGGATTACACCTTTTCCTGCTTGTTGAAAGGAGACACAGAGCTGCTTCCAAAGCAGCTACAGGAAAACTTGTAATTGGATCAGCTTTAATGTTTACACTCACTAAACATTGCATGCCCTTGTTATGGGGTAATATTTTATAATTAAGCTCTCAGTGATGTTACTGGACATTGAATGCTGTGGATAGTGCACCACTTATTATATTAGTGCCTGAAAGCACACTGTAAAGGAACTTATTTCCCCATTAGTGTCAGAAATAGCAATCTGAATATAGACGTTTATACTCACTTGAAGCAGTAGGCATTTTTTACTACGTATACGTATGTACGGTGTGTGTGTGTGCATGTGTAAGCACACAGAACCCTGTCCTTACTTTTGACCACTGGATTATATGGTACAAAGACAGCAGGGCTCTTCTGCGCTAATTCAATTAAACCAACATTAAGTGGAATATTGCTTCTAGCTTGTCTGTGAAATTTTTATTTAGCAGGGGTTTTTTTCCTAACCCTAGAAGCTAAAAAATCCGTTTTCAGATTACTTAAGAAAGAAACAGAGATTTCATTTGAGCTTATTAGTTATGATGCTGTCACTGTCAGCCAATATTGCACATCATTTGGCAGCCAGAAGCAGAGGAATATCACTGCATTTAGAGGAAGGAGGTGAAGGAAACTGTAGTAAAGTTCTTAACTCCCTCAAAGGGAAAGAGGCCCTGCAGGAGACCTCAGCAAATTAGAGGTCTGGGCAGCCACCAACCATATGAAGTTTAGCAAGGGCAACTGTCAGATTCTGATCCGGGACAGGGCAACCGTGATTGTAGAGACAGAGTAGGAAGTGAGAGGCTGGAAAGCAGCACTATGAAAATGGCCCTGGAGGTCCTGGTGGATGGCAAGTTGAACATGAGTCAGCATTCCCCTGGCAGCCAGGAGGGCCAACTGTGTCCTGGGGAGCATCAGGCAAAGCATCGCCAGGCGGTCGAGTGAGGGGATTGTCCTGCTCTGCTCTGCACTGGGGTGGCCTCACCTTAAACAGGGTGTCACAATAGAAGACAGATACAATGCATCCAAAGAAGGGCTATGAATATGGTGAAGGGCCTAGAGGGGAAGACATACAAGTTGCAGCTAAAGACACTTGGCTTGCTCAGCCTGGAGAAGAGGAGACTGAGGGGAGACCTCATCGCAATTACAAATTCCTCACCAAGGGAAGCAGAGGGACAGGCACTAATCTCTTCTCTGTGGTGACCAGTGATACTACTCGAGGAAATGGCATGAAGTTGGGGAGTTTAGATTAGATATTAGGTTAGATATCAGGAAAAGGTTTTCTACCCAGAGAGAAGTTGGGTACTTGGACAGGCTCCCCAGGGATGTGGTCACAGCACCAAACCTGAGAGAGTTCAAGTAGCATTTGGACAACACTTTCAGACATATGGTGTGATTCTTGGAGTTGTCCTGTGCAGAGCCAGTAGCTGGACTCAATGATCCTTATGGGTCCCTTCCAACTCAGGATATTCTATGATTCTATTTGGCAACAGCAACATGAATTCAGATCTGACTGAAGCTTTAAATGGATTTCCTCACTTTTTTTAGGTTTCAGTTAGACCGTAGCTTAATTTCAGAATGACCAGCAAGATGCTGCATACATCAGAAGACATTGCTTTGGGACCTTGTCTTGCATAATTTTGCTGTGAAATATTCTCAAAATTTTCCCTACTTCAACTGAAAGCTAAGATGTACCTGCCTGAGTAGAAACCTTTCAAATTAATATCATGCAGATGAGAGATGAACAGCATTTTCCCAGTACAAGAGTTAATGGTTCCAGTCATAAATCTTGTCTCATGGATTAAACCCAGAGGATCAAATGCAGAGATTTATTACTTCATTTATTACTCCATCTGAGTTAATCACTTTCAGGAAATAGTTCATTCAGTGAAACTAGAATGCTATTTTATAATCAGGTCATGGTTTCCTCAGACATACTTGTTATTTTTTATGACAAGATTTTATAGCATTTATAGTGCCAAGTGGGTCTACATGTACAGCAAACCTATCAATGCCCCATAAAGGATGTGGCTTCAAGTTTGGAGCCTACTGCTACTTGCATGATTTGTTAGGCTGCTTTCCTTCCTGCCTCCAAAATTTTCTAGTCCCAGACCCCGCAGTTTCCTTCACCTCCTTCCATTAAAAGCAGTGAGTTGCCTTTGTTCCCACCACCTCCAGTCTTCCCTGAAATGCAGGTATTGGTGGTCCACAGTTCAGCAGTGCTCACAGGCCTGCATAAGGCAGTTACCACACCAGGCAATATTATAAATCAGATCTGGAACCTAGGCCCTTCCCAGTTTTTGGCATTTTATATAAAAAAAGGAATCTACACCTTTTGGAAAAAAGCTGCTGCTGCCTCTGTCCACAGGTCCAGATCCCAGAGGTGCCTGAATGCCAAACCATCCCAAAACCTACATTTCATAGAATGCTGAAGCTCTACAGGGAAAAACAAACCTGCCAAGGCTTGTAGGTCTCACAGTGCATTTCTTTTGAAGTGGGTAGAATGGATAATGGGAAACTTTTCTCCACAGTAAAGGTGTAATTAGTTTTTTTGTCGCAGTTCATTTAGCCGTAGAGCTGAAGAAGGTGGATATAATCAACGTAATGCTGCTTAGGCACACTAATGCAGCAGCAATGATAAGATCTAATGCTGTAGGATGCCAAAACTAAAGCAAACTGCACATCCAGAGGAACTCGGCTAAATTGTTTTTCCAGCTCAATATAAATAAAAACAGAGTGGCATTTTCCTTATCTTGGACCAAAAATTTAATGTGATTAATTCCTCAATTTAGCTGTAGTTTATTTGTGCATTAGAGATAACAGCAGGGCTGTGGGTAAAATCCAGCTCACTCATGCTCTTGACTACTAATAAAGTGTGAGTGTGCAGATCTTACTCACTCCCTCAAACCAAACCAAATCAAACTACAAAAACAAAAACCACAAAAAGTCCCCAAACAAAAAAATCAGAAACACAATAAAGCAGCTTTGATGTATGGAAAATGCACTTAATATATTTGCCCTCTTCTACACAGAGAACATATCTTCAACATTTTTTTAGCACTGCAGGTAAATCAGATTTGTCTTGCTAGTCAGTGCCACTTCTCCCTCTAGTTTTAGAAAAGAAGTATCTTGGACACATAAAGTAACAGAAATGCAGCACAGAACACACGAGAGTGTAACAGGCATAGCAAACACACAATAACTAGATAGATTTACATAGATTACATCAAAAGACCCCAGAATGGTTTTTAATTTTTTCATACTGAGAGCTTGTATTACTCAGAGTCTAGAAAGACAGTCAAAATTTAGCTCCCCTCATCCTGGGTATTGCACACAGGTGTAGCAAGGCAGAGTGCAAGAACTGGCTAGCAAGGATTAATGCAAGGCCTGCACACTTGGATACTTTCTTGTCTCCTTACCTGGGCATGTGGTTTTGCTGTCCTGCATTTCTAGGTATGAAGGAGCATCTAAAGATTCTTACATTCTTCCTATGTGCTTCTATGGTGCAGTATGTGTGTTCCCACACTGGTGCATGCCATGTCTTTTCATGAAATCTCAAGAGGATCACATACATGATATTGGCTCTGCAAGACACCTCTGAATCTAACGTTTATTGCCTGAACTCTGCATACATCAGGTAATCAAAGATCTCTTCTACCTTCTGCATGCTGCAGACTGCACTAGTCCTTGACTTTCCAGGCAAAACTGCAAGCATTTACAGAAATTAGGTTACTATTGATCCCTAACAAAATAATCTGGAGGTGCAAATTAAGACTAAAAATAGGTGCATTTCAAAGCTCTAATACCTTTATTCTGCAAAGACCACCTGGGTGCAGAAAAAATGCTCCTAAGTGCAGTCTCATCTCTGTATCACTATTCCCTGACCTGTGGCACTCTTGGGTGCTGGTTCTCATCCTGCTTCTTTTATGCCAGACAACAACATCTTTATATGGACATAAATAAGAGCTGTGTAACAGCTGACATCATAGACCAGCTTCTCATCTTGTATATTTTGCTGCCTAGCAACAGTCTGTCCACTGATCTTGGGGAAACTGGGCTAGTTCTACACCTGCACAGCACAGGTGAGTCTCCAGCATCTGTGTGAGCTGAACAGGAGGGTGCTTGCTGCCATATAAAGCACTCCTGACCATATTCTGTTTGGTCAAACACTACAGCAAACACAAGCCTGTTGGCCTGCATGTGGTCAAGGCAACTATACTTCCACTTCCCTGGCACTGCTGGAAAGGGGCTTCTGCATCAGAGTGATATTTATGATCTGATGGGTAGACACAGAACCTCAGGAGTATTAATGGCATCCCATACTTGTATCTGCTGCATGAATTCTGACCAAGGATGAGAATAAATACTGTAACACTCAGTAGTGAAAAGACACCATCAGATTAGGCCTGGGAAAAAGTCCAGGGGATTAGGTTTTCTGTGCATTGCCAACTCAGCTGCAAGACTTTCTATCTCTATCACAGTATTGGTGGATAGTGTTTTTCCTGCTCTTCTCCACTTGTGTTATTTGTGAAGCATTATCACATATTTATTAACACACATTTTCTTTTCCTTACTTTCTGAGATACTTTTTTGCACAGGCACAAATGGGACAAAAAAGACCTCGAGATGTGCACTGGGCTGAATGGAAAATATCCTCCTGTGCCTCATTTTAATCACTGTATTTATACTACAATTCTTGTCAAGATCAGCAGGCAAATACAGGTAAGTAACTACGGTTAAAACAGATGTGCAGGGGAGGCAGAAGGGAATAAGCTCCTGCTACTACCCCATGGAGGGCAGAGCAATAATGCTTCTTTTACTAGCAGAAGTAGAGGGTACAAATTAAGGGCTCTGAGGATAATATGCTCTTTAGGAAATACAAAAGCTTTGCTTTGTCTTGGATCCAAGAGTGCTGCATCAAATCAAGCTTAACTAAGGCTCTCTCAGTCCACATAAAGCCTCAGGGGACTTTAGGAGCTCAAAACTGCAGTATGTGAAAAGGAAATCACACAGAAATTACAACAGTGCCAACCCTGAAACTCCAGCAGTACTCCATGTGCCCTGCCAGGCAAAGCAATGGGACCACATCTGCTGCAGTTTAGCCTTTAACTACTCAAGAAATACTAGTTTGTTTTTGGTTTGTTTTTTTTTTTTCCCCTCTCTCAAAACACTGAAGGGACTAGTGCTGAAAAAAAAGTTTATTATTTTCTGTAGTAAAAAATATGTAACATAGGAAATCATTTAGCCCCCACAAAGAATACATATTAACCAATCACAGAATATTTGATGAAGACTCAACAGTGGCAGTTGTGATGACCCACCATAGCTTTGCTTAAGTATTTTATATTTGGCCATCACCTAGAAGGAAAAGTAGCTAATCAACAAGATTACATACACTTTTGCAAGAAAGGAGTATATTTTTAGACGTCTCTAAAGTAGCAAAAGAAGTGAGCTACAGCAAAATACTGAGTTACTAGATTTTCCTCTGAAGAAAACTCTTCAGAAAGCCAAGAGGATGCTACTGTTCTGCTACCTGGTTTAATCACCCCATACTTTTAAAATAATCTTCTATGTGCTCAGAGAAATTTATAGTGTGGAACAAAAGAATTCAGTAAGAGGGAAGGGAATAGTAAGCTCAGGACACTTGCCAGCTTAGCTAAACCTCCAGAGAACTTCTTAAAGGTAAGAAAAAAAAAAGTTATATTGCATTTCACAGCTCTACAGAGAACCACAGCTTTCTGGACCCCAGCACCTGACAGTTAAGAAACATATTGTTTCTCTCAGCAAAGGAAACCTAATTTGTGCCCCCATGTGTCATGGTATCTCCTAGCCTTGCCTGCTCTAGATCAGGAGAGGTTTTCAACATTCTCTTTGGCCCCTCTGACTGCTGTGATCTCCAGCCAATGTTGGACAGAGCACTCTCTCCAGGAAGGTGTCAGATGTCCTCTGTGACACACTGGGTCCCGAGGGGAGAAGAGCATGGACCTGAAGGGTTCATTTACAAAAATATGACTGGATAGTTACAATAGTAAGGCCAGGTACAGGAGCAAAGTAGCTGAGGTAGGAGGTCCATGGGATTCAGGTTCCTGCTTGGATCCCTGTTTACCTATTGAGAAGGAGCAAGGCCTGATTCCCAAACTCCCTCCCCAAGTTTTAGGCCTGTTTGCTCAATCTTTATCACTAAGCATGTTCTGTTCTCTTTACCAGGACTTGGTTATCACTGAGTTCGTTGTACCATAAACCAGAGGCTATAAATCAGGTAGTGGTAGACATATGAATAGAGCAAAATGGTAGAGATTTTGCAGCACTAAAGCCAAGGTTTTACAAGTTTGACAGGTCATGTCACTGAACAAAGAAAGGCAGAAGTTCCAGCAGTGATGAAGATGCTTCAAGACCACCCCGAGGGATGAAGTCAGGAGACCACTACCCAAATTTGAAGCCAAAAATAAAGCTCCATCCAAGATTCCACCCAGTCATTAACATGGAAATTAGAAGGTGTTAACTATGGACTCAAGACTATAAAATAGCTTATTTTCCACAAACAAGTTAGGCAAGTTTTTTGCCCAGTATGACCTGGCTTGCCTCCAACGTTGTCAATAAATACCTTGCTGCTAATGGATCCAAATTTTTCTTTTAGCAGTTATTTTTGCGGCGTTTTCACTTATCACCTATGAAAACACAACTTCCAGTAAAATTTGGATTGAGAAAGTTTGAGAGAAAGAAAAGTGTGACAAGAGCAGGAGGGATTAACTCTTCTTCCAGGTCCTTGAGTACATCGATGTGTCAGAAGCTGATGGGCACACCTGACAGGTTTCTCCCTTGCAGGAGCTCCATGGGATTTGAAAGGAGTTTGAGGAGAGAAAGTGACAGTTTGGAAAGTGAAGCATTGAGTATGTCAGTCATGAACACAAAGAGAAAAAAACATAACAAAAAAGACAAAGCTGCTACCTCATTCACAGTTTGCTCTGATTTTTTTGAGATTTGGTAGAGGAAAGAGCCCAAAGAAAACAGAACATTGCAATGAAATTTCCATAAGTCTTTGTCCTTCTGCTGCAGATTTCTCCCTTGCCCTGTCAAACACATTTAAGGAAAAAACTCTGTTTACTAAATTAATTGTGCAGGATTCCCATTTATTGTTTCAACATTGTTTATTTTTCATTTCTTTCCTATTTTTCCCTTGATCATAATAAACCCATTGGGAACCAGATCTGAGAAGGAGATTATTTTAAATTCTAATCAGAGCAAAAATAATTTGTACTAAATATTTCTATAGAATGGCTCAGGTCACCCATTAAGTTAACCCACACAGACACTCCTTAATAAGGCATGCTCTTCATTATAGCCCTTCATCATCCCTTGAGATCCAGAATATACCATCAAAGCTCTGTGACATCCAATACTGTGGAGTAAGACCTTTTTTTGCAGTAGGGCTGCAATTGTACAAAGGCAAAATAAAATCAATACAGCTGACTAATGAAGGATCTCTTTGCTTATGTAGCCAGACCCTGAAGTTGCTAAAAGCCATCAGCCTAGTGCCTACATCAACTGCTTTGGGACCCGTTGTAGAGATAAGCAAAGATGCCAACGGACACAAGCTGAAGCATTTCTCTTCAAATCAATGGTGGCGACCTAATTTTCTTTCAAACTGATATCAAATACAACTTGGAACAGCCTCCAGAGCCCTAGCCCTGTACAACCTTCACAGGAACTGAGGGACACAAGACACCACAGTCCAGGTTCGACCCCTGGCATGAACATGACCGAGATTTTATATTTCCAAAGCAAAACAAAAAAGAATTACAAACATGACACACTGATTGGAAATGGTTTACTAACTGCAGCACTCTGGCTTAAATCTTGAAGTCCCTGAGTTTCTTAGCAATTTCAAAGGATTAATTTTGTCTGCTACATATTCCGGACTGTCCTAAGAACTGCTGTTAGCAAGTGGGTTTGGTTAATCTTTTGATTAATCTGTTTTCAACAAGGGGAATTGGTTTTGCCACTCAATTACTATATAGCCGGCTAAATTCTGTTCTCATCATTTGACTTATAAATCTCCCTGTTATTCTTCACTGGG
>JAWWEV010000134.1:20979688-21013434 GCA_035583235.1 Hafferia zeledoni
GCCCCGCCCCCCCCCCCCCCCCCGCCCCTTGCTTTTCTAAAAAACATGCTATCAATAAATAATAGAGAAGAAAACTAATTCATACTCAAATTCTTAGTACAAAAAACCCATGCAGATGACAGCATATAGGTCACCAGCTGTAGCGCAGCATAATACGAAATCTGCAGGAAATCTGTTAGACAATTTCAGCAATGAGGAATACTTGATAGCATAAACAATTTCACACAATGATCACAAAATGAACCTGCCCTCCCATTGCCCTCCTATTCTCCTACTGTTGTTTCAGATTTGCCTCTTTATTACAAGAGAATATACCTCCTGGTTTTATTAGACGGTGTCTGAGGGAATGCTTTGTGTGACAGACAGCAGACAGCAAAGCAACGCGTAAGTGTGACTCAAGGCACATAATAAGCTTTATCATGTAAAATCTCATGCAACTAGCACTGAGGATGCATCGCTCTTCTGTTACTTGATATATGAGTTAATGTTTTACTCACTCTAAACATGCTTACTTGCTCTTACTCAAAAGCTTTCTGTCTAAATTCAAATGTAATTTCCAAGATTTTCAGTTAAATACTCAAAGCATGAAGAAGATACAAGAATATCATCCATCCCAGAAATGATGCACAGCAGTAGGGACATGAGGGAATTTCTGAACAATGACACTGAGACAAATCCCTCTGAGGCACAAGGATCCTCTTAAAGAATGACACATAGCCAACTGAACCTCTATTTTTAAAGTCAAACTTGAAAAGTCAACACTGTGAATGGCATGAAACCCTTTGAGCCAGTATCAGTGGTGTTACCTGAGCAAAAATCCTCCTGTTACCAACCAGAGAGTCAGCCCAAATGATCTGTCTTGAAAATAAAGTTATAAATGAAGCTTGTCTAAATTTGAGCTGATGGCCCTAGGGAAGGCAGATATTTCAAACCAGATGCTTAGACCATTAGGCCATCTGCTTTAGAAATGTATGAAAAGCCAACTGCTACAATGGAATTATTTCTCTCATTTTCTCCTTAAATCAATAGGTCTCTTTACACAAAGTAAATGAAGTATGTATCAAGTGTTTTGCTTTTCCAGCTTCTTCTTCACTTGTAAATCCTAAGGATCTCTTCCCTCAATGGACTGTGAGGAGAACAGGAGCACTAGCTGATGGATGCCCATCAGGCAATGGTATCTCTGAATTATAAAAGCAGATTAATGTGTATTAAGGAGTATTCACTTTTAAAAATACAGGATTAATTTTTGCAAAATCATACCAAAACATTTTAAAATCATTTATTATGAAAATTAATTTCATATGTAACACTCCTTTCTTCTATTCATCAAATGAAAACAGGCTGTATCTTGACCCTGAATTTGGGGAGTAATGTTACTTAGAAGTATTTGCAAAATAACCTGGAAGAACTAGTTATTTAAATCATACAGGACTGCTTTTTTCTTTGCTAATTCACTGACTGTGGTAGTTTCAGAAAAAAAAAATGAACAATAAAAATTAAGGAGTAACATATAGCAGGTAGGAAGCAACATACTGTCAGTGCTGAAATTCATAAGTTGTGGGTACTTTGGGAACCCATCAGTCCCCAAGGTCACTCCAACCTTAGTAACTTCAGTATTTTGTTGCAAGGTCTCACGGTGCACAGAGGCACTCATCATCTTTATCAAAACTTTTGTTTTACTTCTCTCTGTCCCTCTCTCTCAAACATTAGGCAATTAACCTGATGCCAAACAGTAAAATTAAAAAATAAATAAATTAATTAAATGACTTCATGATCAATCAGAAACTTCTCTAACTTGTAAAGTTGCCTAGGTCGGTGCTTCCACACTTTGTACAGCTGCAATAAAGATCTAACCAAAATAAGTTCTTTTCATTTGTTGCTCTGAAAGAAACTGGACAAAAAAAAGGGGGGGAAATATCAATCATATAGTGAAGCATGAATAGCCCCATTTATACTTAATGTGAATACATGGAATTGAAATATGATGTTTCAGTGGTCCTGTGGTGTGTGAGAGGAGGTAGAGTTTTATTACATCAAAGATCTGCAGTTTATTTCCTCCTGCCAGTGTCCTGTTGCCATTAAACTGTTTCTGTTCTCCCTGCCTCAGTCATTGTATTTGGGTGACAAGGAAAGCCATGGCATAGGCAGATATTCCTAAGCTGTGAAGCATCAAGGGCATCATCAGCCAGCACAAAATCCTGACATAGAGAGAGCTCAGTCTAACCCATTTCCACCTTTCTGAAGCAAGAAAGAGATATAGTCCTGTCATAACAGCCTGCCTGTTCATACAGCATTGGGCAACAGCTTCCAGCTAGGACCCTGTATTTAATGGGATGTTAGAACTGAATGTGCCTTTATGCCAAGCTCCTCACATATGGAACAACCTTAGCAGCATCCTCAAAAAGGTCAGGGTGCTGAAACGGTTGAATGTTACTCGTCATTATTTCAATCATTTGTACCTTGAGCTAATAGAATCCATGTGCATTAGATCACATCAAAACTCAACTTTCTACAGTTGTTCATGGGGACACTTTATAATCTGATTTTTTTTTTTTACCCTAACGTGAAAAATACATGGTAGTCAAGACATAACTCCCTACATTTTAAATCCCTAGAAGAGCAGGTTTGAAAAACATATGGAAACATTTTTTTAAAAAGTTACATCCTTCCACAAATTTATATTTTGCAAAAGAAAAAACATCTGAATAATTTTATTTTCAGCAGGACTAACTACAAATCCAAAACACAGATAAAAAAGCTTCAACTTTTAGGAGCTTGAACTGCACTTTAACATTGCAGTTCATTATTCGCTCACCTTAACCATCTAATATGGAGAAAAATCTTACTCAACTTTTTTATTCTTCCGCTTGCCAACACTTTACAATATCCTCAAAAAGGACTTAAGACTCCAGGTGTCCAGTTTCACTTTAACTCCCATACCGCTCTTCTCTGCTCATGTTGCTCAGGCCATAGAAACATCTTCTTTCATATTTTTATGACTTCCCATAATGTCCTGCAAATACACTGCTCATTCTGACCATCTGCACAAGAACTTTCCTCGTTAGTAAAACTCATTGCCTATTTGCAGTAGGATTTGCACGAAACACATGAACTGGGGGCAAACATGGCAATTAAATAACAAAATTTGAGTATCTGCAGGTTTTTTTCAGATAAAATATTGTTGGGATTAGAGGAAACATTTGCTTCTTGCTCTTAGAATTTTTTGTGTGTGTTAAGTCAATTAAATCTTAATATGGTGATTCTCTGGTACTTTATTTAAAACCAAACAAGCAAAAAGACAGAATACAAATAGTATGGAAAGGTTGGACTTTATATTTTATGTGTACTCATATGGCAAGCAGGGTTGTTTATTTCAAGAGTAACAATTTTAATTAAAAAACCTCCATAACTTTGACAACAATCAAACACAAACTGCTGAAGAGAAGTTGTTTACTATCCTGGCAATTTCCCCACTCCTCAAAGGGGCACATCTATCTCCTGCATCCCAGTTTTAACCAGCTGCAGCTAATGGTGTTCCCTGCATCCCAGCATGTCTCTGCAGAAAAGAGAAGCAGGAAGAGTGTGGGGGTTGGTGGCACTTTTCCGTTGTGTTAAATTAGTTCATCACACTATACAGACATGATTAGTTACGATACCTCAGCCTTGTTTACAACAGAGTTCTTTCAAGGCTTGATTTTACAAATTTGTGAAATAGTGAGTAATATTGACTTTTCCTAAGCATTTCCATTGTCATAAAAGCATCAGTTAAGCAATCTCCAAATTAGTAACAATTATGTCACAACAACTCTACTGAGAAAGTGTGTTTACTTATCATTAAAAAAAGAAGGACCAAGTCATGGAGAAATCGTGCATCTGGACCAACAGAAATCACCTCTGCATATCCATGGCTAGCACCTAGGCTCCCTACATCCAAACCTAATCTATTATCTACACAACTCATAGCCTATCACAGTAATGACAATAACAAAATGGTGGTTCCCTTTAATATTTAAACATTTCTAGTTGTGAGTAGGACAGCAGAAACAATGCACAGTACAGAGTAAGGCACCATGATATGAAGTTGAATGTGGCTGTATTTAGGGGCTGTTACAATACAGGCCAGCTGGAGGCAGTAAACTGCACAGGGTCCATGAGTCTGCTTGCTGTGAGACTCACCTGTGAGGGAAGCGATGCAATACTTATGAGCACTGCGCTGATTATCTCATTCAAAAATGCAGGGCACACAAGAAAAGCTAGAATCCCATTTGTATGTGTGGAAATACCTTTCAGCAGTGTACTTACTCCCAGCCTTAGCATTTGCACAAAAGACGCTGAGCAGAAAGGGAGGAGTCCTTCAAAACACTCAAGAAATCTCAGGGTCAATGGGAATCATGGCAGTACCCCATCCTAAGTGTTTTAACTGATGTAAGGACATGAGAAATTAACAAAGCCAAGCTGCATGAATCAATTTCATCTAATACTGCTTGTAATCACTACCAAGAAGATGCAGAAAGTCTGCAGACAGAGTTTTGTGAAAGGCCAGGAAGTTAATTTGCCATTTGCATAAGACATTTAGAAGAAGAAACTATTTAAAATTATGTATCCATGACACATTACATGTGAATAGATGAACAGTAATCTTGAATAATAGTTCAGTGTGTGTATGTGCAGAGGAGGGGGAAGGGAGCTGCCTTGATAAAAGAGCATAATATACAAGCATTAGAGCAGGGGGATGAAACGACTCAGGTCACAGACTACAAGATGTGAAGGAAAGCAATTTGAAGATGCTGCTTCATGGCATTTTGTTTCATGCCTAACTTAAAGAAAGAAAGGAACATAGACATCCAACAAAGTTTCACTGCAGCAGTGATCCTGATGGTGCCATACTACCACCTAGGACAATTCATGTTTCTTCACACTATTTTATGCCACTGTCTTTTAAAATATTACTACTGAAGCACAGTGTTTGCACCATAACTAGGTGTAAAAAGAGAGCCCATTTGCCCAATGGTTGAATGTGATGGGAGGGCAGGGCCGGGGGGAGGGTGCGGGAAGACACACACACTTCATTTTCCCTGAAGAGCAGTGTGAGATTTCCAATCCTCAGCTTTAACACATAAAATATTAAGAGCCAATTTTCAGCTGCACCTCTGTCACTTCCATTATCATTCTACACGTCCGGAGGTGATAATGGACTCAGTAAATTGCAGCCTCTTTCCATCCCAGACCACAAGGGCTTTCACCTGGGGACAAGTCTGCACAAGAGGTGGCCCAGATATATGCTAATGGCATCCACCAGTAAGGCACTAGGGAAGAAAACAGGATGTGTTCAAAAAAGGAACATACAAAGGCAGGAAAACAAATGCCCAGGAACAAAGCAAAATCAAAAAGGAGTGAGCTTGTTCCCCAAAGTTATGTATATTTTACTATCCTCACAGACTTTGGTTGCAAATACACTGAACAGTGAAACTTCTTTCCATTCGGAAACATCCTATGTGAGCTGCTTGCTGCTCTGGTTCAGCCACAGTGCCAAACAATATTGAGAGCAATGATTTTTTAATTACGTTGTTACAGCAATATGGACGATGGCATGGGTGATGACAGAGCTGCAACCAGTATTCAGCAAGTTCACTGAGTACACAGACATGTTTCAGAGCTGGGCAAACAAAAGCTACTTACAACAAAATACTGCTGCTGCCAGCTGCAGCCTTTGTATGATCCCACCTCTGCTTGAGAGCCCCAAGACATCACACTTCTGGTGACACACACTGAATTCCACAGAAAATCACCCAAAATGTAATTTTTAAATAATGACAGTGTAAAACAGTCTCCATGGATCATAAGCATAAAAGGTATCACTTTCTTTTCCCATGTATACAACAAACCCAAACCTTAAATCCAGCAAGCAGATGGAAAATGTCCAGTGGGTATTAATGAAATTGGGATCACACCCAATACACTGCAGGACTCTCCTGTATTAACTAGCAGCCTTCAAGAAATAAGCTGCAAAAACTGAGAGCTAGACCACAAGGATGTTGGTCAGTATCTGGAAACCCTTAGTGGTTACCCCCATTAGGGCTGGACAACCTGGTGAGCTCAGGTCATGGGACAGTATCACTCCTGTTCAGGTGCCATGAGCATTGCATTTTATGTCCCTCAACTGTGACATCTGCTAAAGCCTCCATTCTGCCACACTGCTGAAGGAGGCAAAATGCGCTTTGCTAGTACATGGTGTACTTCAGTAGTTACCATTTAATGAAGTTTTTTCTCCCTGCAAAACATTCTTTGTGTATAACAGGAAAGCAAGACTACATGGAACATAGCACACAAACAGGCCATTTGGTTCTCCACCCCCTAAAATGCACAACCAAGCTTAGATGACCAGCACAAGGGGGAAAATATGTAGACTGCTAAATTCTGAGAGTTCAAGAAGTCGCATCTGATGTGGGCTTAATTAGCACCACAGCTAATTAATGTCACATAGTGGATATGTAGCCCAGAGCTCTACGCAGCCCACTAACAGTAGCAAAGCATCATAATTTCCTTACTTCCCAACTATCCCACTTAGGCATTGCATCCTGTTACAGCATTTATCAGTGTATCAACGCTTAACAATCATTAAACATTTTTGTCTTTGTGAAGCTGTGCATCAATTTTCCCTGTCCTTGTACTGCATGTGCTTACAGGTATATCATGCATACGATGATATTATTTCAGGAAGTCAAACAGCAACACTTGATCCAAGTTGTAAGGTGGCCACAATTAGCTCTCATAAGAATTACAATTTCGAAAGTTCACAAGGTTGGATTACTCCAGCTGCATTTCAACAAGTACTAATTTTGCATGTGCCAGTCTCCTCACAAAAATTTCATTTCTATGAATTTTTAATGATGCAAAGTAATTTTTTCAAGGTCACTGAGAGACTGAGCAGACATTAAATTTGCTCACAGTTTCTTGGCAGCTTTGCAAGAAAGTGAGCAAGGATGGTGTGTTGTGGCAGTTGGGGGAGGGAAGAATGATGGGGTAAAAGAGCAGAAAGAAAGTAAAACAAAAATGGAGCAAAAAACTTGACAGAGAACTAACTTTGAGAACAAATTCATGGGGTTTATTCACATCCTCAAAGGCGAAATGAGTGAAACTCGTGCCTTAGGAACATATGTAATCATTTAAACCCCATTTTAGCATTTTGTTTTGTTTGAGTAAAAAGGAGAGAGGGGAATCATTAGACACTTAATTTTATTTTCTGTCTTGTTAAGGTCCATTTATGTCACAGCAGATTTTCCAGTAACCTAAATGTGGCAGTATTGAAATAACTGCTTTACCTCATTAACCAGTTCTGTAAAAAGGTTGGCATGACACTGATGTAAATTAACAATTCAAATGGTTCTGGCAGCCATGAGAATACCCGCTTCCAAATATTTCACCTCCTAACACTACCGAAATCTTGCCGCTACGGGAGCTTAGTGCCTGACAGCCGTGTAGCACCGCCACCCTCTAAGCTGTTTGGGACAGACAGCTCAGAGTGTTTTTTTTAATATTCATCAAATATGTCATTTTCTAGACTTCAGGTCGCATCATTTAATGTAGCAAGCAATTCCCAGGAAGAGTGGGTAGGTCCCCTACCTTGCTACTGCAGCATGTGCCTGGTTAGAGCTCATGCTCTAACCTGCATATAAAAAATAAATGTGGAAACACTGCAGGTGGAGCTTGGTTCTGGTGAGGTAATGCAGCCCAGCCTGAGGTCTCAATTCACCTCAACAAAGTCACCCATATCCCCAAGCCTCCGCAGCCACGGGCTGAGCGGTGGCTGCTGTTACTGTGCAAGAATGCGTGTTTTTTCCTTAGATGGCTTATGTGCTTTCCAGCAGAGGTTTTGCATTGCCTGAACAACCCACACTGCCTGTTAAATCTCATCCGATGGACAGCTTTCGCTATCAGAGAAAGGCTGTTGCAATAACTGCCGTCCTCATCACCCCTGTCACTCCTCATTCGGGTGAGCAGAGGAGACGCCCTGCTGGTGGCAGCGACGCAGGGAGCGGGCGAGCTCGAGGAAAACCGCCTGGAGGAATCTTTGGCCTGCACACACATTTCCGATTCACCTGCATTTAATGCCATTAATATTTCAGCAGCTGCAGTGCCAGGGTCAAACTGAAATTTTGCACTCTCTGTTTCACTCGGAAATGTCAGCCTCAGACCTTCTGCTTGATTTTTTTTTCTTTTAAACATTGGTGAAAGAATAAAAACAAGAAAGTAGCAAAAAAGTTTACAAAAAGGTCAGAATACACATTTTCATGGCCTGTAATTTAAATATTGCTTTGTACATAACTTGACCTTGCCATCTGTCTAAGGAAGGTAACATTTCCATGCAATACAAAAGCAGCTGTCAGCCCACAGTACAATTTGGTGTTTGTGTCTGTTCACCTTGCTGGATGGCAGCAGACAAACTGAAGAAAGTTGTCAACAAACATGTGAGTTGTATCCACATATGTTATTCAAACAACCAGAGCGTATATACTTAAGTATATGCTTTCCATTTCTTTCAGAGTCATAAGATTTAAACGCTCAGGTTTTCCTAGAGATTTCTCAAATAAGTCATTCACCTGTGAAATTTGATCCCTTTCTGTCAATGTTAATGCTATTTATCTAAGTGGGGAAAAAAACCCCTAAAAATGACACCTTTTTTTTTTCTTAAAAGTAGAAAGTTAAGCAAAAAACCCCTAAGACACACTAAAAGGAGCCTCTTAGGTTCCTGACACCTTTGACACACTATGAAGATACAATCAATAGAGAAAACCAAATCCAGCAACATGATTTTCACAGTGTCGTGGTTTAACCCCAGCTGGCAACAAAGCCCCCACACAGCCACTCACTCAGTCCCTCCCTGGTGGTTACCTACCCTGGGAAGGGTAAAAGTGAGAAAACTCCTGAGTTGAGATAAAGGCAGTTTAACATGTGAAGTGAAAGCTGCATATGCAAGCAAAGCAAAGCAAAGCAAGGAAATCATTCACCACTCCCCACCAGCTACTAGATACTGTAAAGAAAATTAACTCCACCCCAGCCAAACGAGAACACAGAGATACGTCAAAGTAAAGAGTCACTAGCCATATAGCTTCTCTCATTGGCTTTGAGCATTGAAGTCCTTCCCTGCCTTCAGCCAGGCAGGAAATACTCAACAGAAAGATGCCATACTACCTTCAGAGATTACATGCAAGACTCAAGGTTTCAAAGGCATGCACAACTTGGAAAGTTCTGCTCCAAAGGCATGGCCCCTTCTAAACACCCATCCTTCTGCAAGATACCTCAAGCCACAGTGACTAACTGCAGGAGGATGGAGTCCATGGCTGCATCTTGTCTGTGCTTCTCACATTATTCCCAACAGCACAACCTCCTCATCATTAGGAACTATGGAGAACTTCTAGAGGTGTCTGCAAGTCACAAGAAACCTCATCAAAAGCAGTTCATATAAATAAGTGCTTAATGAACATGGATGCCCCCAAAGAACTTCAGTTTTCAGTATAAATATTCAGTTGTTTTGGGTTTTGTTTTTGGTTGTTTGGTTGTTTGTTTTTTCAGCTGGCTCATTCTCAGAAAAGCAGCCTGGAGCAAAAAGTACCTGCTGACTCTTTTCATCCATACATCATTTTTTCTCCAGTCACTTACCAGCAGTTCAGCAGACCTGACTGGACTATATCCCTTTCCCTCCTTCTACATTTGGGATCAAATTCACCACAGCCTGACCACCACTTAGAACTGAGCTTTTCAGTTATGGTCTGTAGATAGTTACTGAGCTGGTAAGTGTTTAAACACGTCCTCCCTTCCTCCTGCAGATAAAAAACCCTAGACAAAGTACCACCAAAATGGACCTCTAATTTCTCTGAAGACAGATGAGTCATACTGGATAGGTCAGCTATAAATTTAACAAGATTCCCAGGAGTATCCTTATGTTCCCTCTAGGACCAGGTCTACGAGAAGCAGTATTAAAAATTAAAACACTAGCTGTTAGTTTTAATGAAAGAAAATTAAATGAATAAATATTAATAATTATATTCCCAAAATAGTCTTGTGAGCTAAAAAATTAATCTTTGAGTGTTCTATGCAAGAACACTATAAAATTCTGGTTGATTGGGAGAGGCTTGCTTTTCAAGGCAAACCATGAGCGAGATGGAACTGAAGAGGTGTGTCTCTCCATCCAGTGTTAGGGCACTCAAACAGACACTCCAGACTCATTTTCCCATTCTGAAAAACAGAAAATAACCCTTTGTGTGTGTGTGTGTGTGTGTGTGTGTGTGTGTGTGTGTGTGTGTGTGTAAAACAACCAAACAAAAAAGTCAAAATAAGGATCTGATGATAGTTCTCAAAAATCTTCCTCTCCCTCAAGGTCCCTCGTAATTTGAAACGCAGCCTAACGTGGGTCTACAGCATTAACAAAACTGCAGTGCAAGTCACATATGTCATAAATCACAAGTGCAAAGCTTTTCTGCCAGCTGACCCTGTGAAAAGCCACAGCACATCTGATCAGAGGGATTTTAGCCACAAAAGTGCAAATGCTACCGTGTAAACCAACAACACCCAATTACTCAGAGGAGGGTAGCTTCTGATTCTCTCTCCCCTTTGTTGCTCTGTCAGGACTGGGGAGAAGAGCTGTCTGATGAGGGCTTCATTCTTTTTTATTTTCCCAGCTGATTCCCAATCAATTATTTAATGAATTTTATGATATATACCACACAGCTGGAAAATAAACATGCTATCAAATGATCGAGGTCAAAAATGCTGGATTTTAGAGTTCATATAAACAGTAGAAGCATGTGAAGATTATCAACACCAGAAAGATTTCCTGACCATCTAGTTTGTTTTTCAAGGCTTAAAATGTGTTAGGGTTTGTTTTCCTTCTTGATGAAGACATGATAGCCAGCTTCACACTTGTCTATGGTCATTTCCTACTCAACTTTACTGTCACAGTATCCTGTCCAAACTTCAAATGCTTAAGTAGAATTCAGTAATCATCAGTGATAACTCATGATCTGTCTGATGCAAACACATAGGTTAGATTAAATTCACATCTAATATCCCTTTAACAAAGGAACAGCAATAATTTTGTGTCTTTGTGTGGGTACTTCGTTCTGAAGCGGTGGTAATCTGTCCATAGAAAAACCTTTCTTAACTGCAACTTTCTGGAAGGCAAATGATGGCTCTACATTTTTTCCTCCCCTTAATATAACAGTCCTAATCCTGCAAGCTGATAAATGGAGATGCCCTGTCCTGTTTTTGCAGAGCTTTTCAGAGCTCTACGTGAGGGCAGGGCTCTGTCAGCCAGCAGACATCCATTTACAAGATCTCGCACTTAAGAAATAACACATTTTCCCTTCCTCATTTGCATAACCATTTGCCAAATTTTATTTTGATGCACAGTCCACAGTTTCAAAGCTAAGGAAGGTACAGCTCTATCTAGGACAGAATTCATACCAGTGCCATACCATTCACATCTTTAGCTTTCCATCGTGCTGGTAAGGGCAGGCAGAGCAGCTGCAGAGATGAAGGCTGGATCAGCCCCATATGCTTGGAAGAGTGGTTTGCCACAGCCACCTGGCAGGCAGTATCTACCCTACCCTAGGAGAGAGATGAAGGCCTTGTGTGAAAATGAGCAAAATGCAAAGATCTGGAAGTACAGCTGCATTGGGACTGTAGGTAGCTGCCATCTGCATCCAGCTCATTTGAGTACAAAAGAAATGCTTTTCCATTGCAGAGATGGGGTCAAAACACACAAGGGCAACAGGTGTAGGATTGGCTTTTTGCTCAACCATTTTTACCATGTTTTTATTTGAGTCACTCAGCTTCATTTTAAAATATCTGAGCCTTTTTCTTTCAGGAGCTGTGAAGGTCAATAAAAGCTACAACGATCCCAGCTATGGGGACAAAACTGGAATCCTTTATTGAACATTCAATCACAATTTAAGGTTTCAGGGAGACATATGCTAATAGGGAGGAAGGGTTATGGTAATTTCAGGAATTTATGGAGGGAAGATAGCAAGGGATTACAACACAATCTGATAACATTCATTCTAGAGTCTTTTCTTATCTCAAGGCAGGAGACAGCTTATATACACAAGCAGAGCAAACACAGACTTCTGTCTTTGGTGATGGAATTTTCTTCATCTCTAAATTTCTAGAACCCAACAAGGAGTAGCCTATAAAGAAGCTCTTGGGCCTGAGCAGGGCCTTCATGAATGTGATATCCTTCTGAAACACAAGTGCTCACCCACAGGCTTGCCCTTCCCCAGATTCCTGCAGACAGCAGTGAAGATGGATGTGCCACCACAAGAATGCTGCTTGTTCACTGCTGAATTTTTCTTGGCATTATTATTTTCTTGCCTGATGCTTTCCTGAGCTGTGGCTTCAAGTTCAAAATAAAATGTTAATGAATTTGGTTGTTTTTCATAACTTCTACTTCATGACATAAAATATTCTCTCAAACATTCTAGAAGAAAACCTGAATTCTGCCTTCTTTTGGTTGTTCTAAAAGCTGGGGCATTTCATTGTAACTCGTTGTGGTTTCGATTTTTTTAATTAAAGTTGATTTCCTAAAGGATCGTGTTTTCAAGAAGGCACTGAGCAGTGGACATGACCAGGAACCAGTGTGGTAACAAGCCTGTTTGGTCAGCCTTCCTTATGTTATAAATGATGTATTTTACTTAGACAATGTTACAAGCTCCACTTGAAGAAACCAGTATTATATATTGGCAAGCACTAGAAATAACTGGACTAAATACATCTTTCTGCAGGCAATGACTCTAAATATGTGATGGCATTAGACACTGAGAGTGAAATCCTGCTAGTGTCAAGGCTAAAGGAAGCTTTGGCATTAGAAGGCTACACCCACACCTAGGAGCATAGAAAGGGACTCACACATATGTCTCTGAGGCAGTTACAAAAGATGGGGCCTAAATTAATTTAAAGTTGTCAAGTGGTAAGCAAATGCTTCATACACCACACCAGCCACACGCACCCACACAACTATAGGATTTGCGTTTCTTGGAGATTATTGGCATTGCAGGGGTTAATAGTTGCCCTTGAACCCCTGGGAAGTGGACTTGAAAAGTTCCAGAGTTCAAGCACAACACCATAAGCAAGGTGCTAAATAATAAAAGAGCAGCCTTGTACAAGGCTCTCCGGCAGGGGATGAGCCTACCAGAAGCTCCACCCGGGGTGATAGTCCAGACTGCGACACCGACAGCATAATTTCGACAGGGTGTCAGAAAATGCATTACTACTAAGTGGCACCACTCTGAATGAAATCTGTATGGGTCAACTGCAGGTTAAGCTAACAAAACAATTAAAAATTTAAAATCTAACAATCACAGAGTCCCCCAAGCACTCAAGAAAGAGCAATGGGTGATTTATCACGCGGACAAAGGAACAAGTCCCCACATCATTTTTATTTTTCCAAGAGATAGGAAAACATTTGCCCTAAGTGGGTTTCACCAGGTTATTGCCTTGAAAATGGGTTCATGATCTTGCCCTTGTTAGTGAGAAGGATCTCAACTGACAGTGTTTCAAAACATGGCCTACATACAACTGCTCTGTGAGAACCTGACTAATGTCTATCAGTGACAAGATCTCAGTGAAAGGACTCTCACTTTCTCTACTACTATTTGTATGTAGAAAACACGTGGAGGACTTGGCACAATTGGTTGATGATGGTTAGTATATAGCAATACTACATGTTTGTGACCACATTCTGTTCTTACAGGCAGCTTTAGGAAATGAAAAATTTCATGAGACACGTGGGAGAGACATTTTTGGGAGAGACATTCTTGTGAGGAGACCATGGGCAGCTGGACATCTCACAGCCTCCCTAAACAAAGATTTTACGGTGAGCAACAAGAATGGGGAAGCGTTGACCAGCCACAGGGAGGTGTTTGTTTCCAAAGGAGGAATGCTTGGGGGAGAGAAGGGGCTTCTAGTTGAGGTGTTCCTCAGCCCAGGGCTCCAGAAGTCCAAGACCTAAGTTAAGGCAATGGAGGAGCAAACAGCCCAAATGGCTTCTTATTGTGGCAAAATGTCCTCTGTCCACTTGAACAGCCTCCCTAAGCAGTACTTCAGCTTTCACATGAATTAAGTAAATGTGAGGCTGGGGGACATGCTGATCTCATGTTCAGTAAGTTAGTCTCTTCCAGATCAACACATAATAAGGTAACTATGAAACATATTTCATCACATAGCAAGTTTTAAAGTATTTCTGTGCAATCTCAAAATGTGTTTTGACTGACATGTTTACACGACTGTATACAGGCTCATTAGCAAAGAATTTTTGTTGCGTTTTGACTTTGAACTTGTGCTTCCCTTCTTAAAGTCCAAAGGAATGTTATCTATATACATCCTGCTAATGGACTTTACAAAAAATTGTAATGTTTTTAAGACTTTTGTATATTTTTTTTACATTTGTATTTGTAATTAAAAGCAATTCTGAGTCAAAGATACATTATTAAGCTAAAACTATATATATATGTATGAATATAGTCTAATAAAAAGGCTTCAACCAACTCTAAAAAATATGTGTTTACATAAATTAGGTTAAAATGGGAATAAATTATTTCATGAGATCACTCCTTAAGTTCAAGAGTTACTGAATATTTTTGTATTTATTTTTGGAACAATGGGTTTATTGAAAAAGCAGATAAAATGAAATAAACATTGGAACAGAGGAATGGAAATCCAAGTAACAGAGTGCTCTGCTGGTCCACAAGGATGGTTTCCTTTGCAAATGCAAAGGAATAGTAACCCATCAGAAACAGAAAAGTCTGAATCTGTTCAGATTTATACCAGGATTAGTCATTAGTGGAAATAGAAGGTCCCTACCTTATTCCCATTTGAGTGAAATGCAGAAAACTAAATGCATTCATTGCAGAGTGTAACTTTTTTCCAATTTGAGAAATATAGAAAACAATAAATTTGTTTTAACAAATTAGTTTTTCCCTTAAAACCCACAAAATTAATTGTATTGCCTTCTCTTTAAGAATGACTACCACATATATTTTCTTCATCAAAATAACAATTCCACTAACACACTGTACCACCAGTTCAAGCTCTATTTAGCCATTACTTAAAATTCAGAGCTATTTTTCCTTTATTTTTCTGTGCTTCTCACCCTGTTTCAGTTGGGTGAAATGAAGGGACTTGCTTGTTAGTGAGCTAAATTACAAATTGTCCAGACAGTGTTGTCAACTAGCAAAAACACATGTGCACACAGAAAAATTAAAAATATCTGCTGGAAAAGTATAATGCTTTTCCAGGGCTGACAGCAAATAGTATTTTGCTTTTATAAATATGGGCAAACTCCGAATTTTGCAAGCCCCTGTACACTTGGATTTAAAAAAAAATTAAAATCATCCCAGCATCTATCTATTCATCCATCAACCCCTTCTTCCGTCTATCCATGCCTAAGCGCCCCCCCCCCCCCCTTCTGTTTCATAAACAGCTCTGCTAATTAACTCCCACGTTGCAGCAATCTTTCCATTAGAGAAAAAGGAGAGAGAGATTGAATTTATCTATACATGATGAACAAATGCCCTGGAGAAGCTCTTGTAATCTATCATGTCAATGTAGATGAACTCCTCGGGATTTCTTTTCTTTGTTTTATCATCCAATAACAGCAAAAATAACGCACAGAAGAATCCCAGTACTTAGGCTACACAGCTATCAACGTCTGGAAAGACATTCAAGGTTGCTCTGCATTTATCCTTTTTTGAACAATAAAATTTAGGGGTGACTGCTCCTGGATTTGAAGTCTAATTGCTATAACAATTAGGCTCATCAGTGTATTTTTCTTATTAAGGAATGATGACAGAAAACTGGTCTCTATCTGATTAAACAAAATAAAGGACTAATTGAGAAGAACAGCCAGCCCATTATTTTTCAAGTGCCTGAAAAAGGGCTAAACTTCATAAATGGAGACAGCATTAATCCTTACTCTAAGGGACATGAATAAGAATGGACATCCTAAGGAGATGTGGGACAAGCAGCGTCCCAGCAGAGCGCGTGGCACAGCACTGGCGGGCACGCCTCCACCCCGATCCCGGACACACATGCCTGTCACCACGATTTTCAGAAGTCAGTTATTACCGTGACACCTCTCATTTAAGATCAGCTCTGCATTTGTTTTTGCAATGACTCGTTAATGTCACAGTCTTCACTTACACCTCTTTTTTCCCCCGCTCCGTTCTGTTTGGGCGCAGGCTCTCACTGCGCGGTTAGGCGGGGAAATCTTGCTGGAGCAGTGGGCATTTTGTCTGCAGACTGAGTGGGAGTCCTGAGGAAGTAAAATCCCCCTTCACTAGGTTTTTGGAAAACATGTCAAACGCTGGGATGTGTCAAAAGCTGATTAGCACTTCATGTGACACTACTCTGTCTTTTGTGAAGCACAATGCAAATGTGCGAAGGGATTTTTGCATTTTTACACAGAAAATACACAAATATTTCAAGATTCCAGAGAAACAAAATTTTTTAGAAAAACCAAACAAAATAACAGAGGACAAATCATTTCAAGCCTCAAACTTTTATGCAAAACCAAATAGAAAGAAGTCAAATCAGGAGAGATACAGAATAACCAGTCACCTTCTCTTCCCTCATCTTTCTACCTTTTCATTAAGCAAGAACCTATTCTGTTTTGTAGATTTATATTTCCTTGCACTCCTGAACAGGTCATAGCAAATGCCATTTCAGCTCCAAAGTCCACACAAATTAAAAGACCGTGGCTTTACTTGCTAATACTTCCCTAAAACCGTTAGCATTGCATATTGTTTGAAAAAATATCATGGGATGCAAAACTTAAGTAGTTATTTAACCCAAAACAAAGTAACAATGGTGGTTCCACTTACAGAAAGGAAATAAGACACAATCAATTTTAGTGGAGAAGGAAATACTTTGTAGGATGAAAGTAATCTACTTGCATGCAAGCAGATACACTTTCTTGATCAATAAGGAAAAAAAAAATCAACTCTGTATTTCTCAGACCAATCCCCCCCCCTTTAATGTAATTTTTGAAAGCTATTTATGCACAATGCAGCTGCCAAAATATTTGATGTGGTTTTAATGTTGATGAGTAAAGCAATCAGAAGCTTTTCATAGGAATTATAGAAACTTTGGATTTCTATGTTGAACAGACAGCTAACGAACAAACACAAGCAACTTCATGACCATATTTTACCATAATCACAACAAGGCACTCCTCTAGTGAAAAAAGCTACCAAGTTAGGGATATGCACTTTCTGAAATGCATGGTTCGTTTTATCCTGTGCAACACCATTTCACAGGGCACCAGATTAATCCAGAGCACCGCCTGTTCTGAGCAGCATGATGCAAATATAAATTCACCTTTCAATCACTTCTGCGGGTTAATGACACTGAGTAATAGCACATTAGCAAAGTGCCACTCCAGACACCAGTCAGGCATGCCAAACAGATAATCTGACAAACGTTTCAGATTCATTTTCCATGAACAGAAACACCGTTCGGGCTTATTAACTAGCAAATCTGCATATAGTGCAGTGCAGAGCACAGAAGCTCCATTAAAAGTAGCAATCTATCTCATTAATGTAATATATAAGGCTATTTGGGTTCTTCTATTGTTGCAAAATTTAAAGAAAAATATGCTCCTGCTCCATACTGTTGTAGCATATTTGCACTAATTGCTTCATATACTCAAGTTTTCGCTGGAGAGGAATTCCCCCATTGGTTTAGAGAAAAAAAATATCTTTTCACTTACTAACAAGAGTGCAAATAAATCAGGTAGCCTTCCCAAACTACTCACCATACTCACTTCATTTCTCCTGTTTCTATTAAATGCTTCCCTTGCAAAAGTGCTGTACCTGTATCTGGCCTTCACATCTGTTACTACATCTCTGCTTTTACAGATGTTATTTGAGCTTGCAGTGGAGTAGAGTTACAGGGGCTGATTGCTCACTTAGTCCAAAATCAATAGGAGCTGAACAGGATTTGTCTTCTTATCTCTGTCATATTGATAACCAAATGGGGAAAAGGGCAACTAAAAAAGAACAGTTCCTCAGAATGTACATTTGCAGTTGTAAATAAAATTACTTGAGTGCTTCCAAAGCCTTTAAATATTGATTTTACCAGAATGTTAGAAAACAAGAACATTGCTAAAACAATACATTAAAAGCAAACTTCCCAGCAGGTTTATCCAAACACAATTCTAACAGCAAGCACATGTACTGAAAACCCAATTAAAAGCCCCATTCCTATTCAGAAAGCAGAAACAATGCTGCGTTATCCATATGTCAGCTCAGTTCATAATTTTTTTTAACAGCTGGGATTTGGAAAATTGTCTATAGACATTTCTGCTGTTGGCTAAACCTTTGCCCAGCTGGTTAGCTTCAATTCTTTGGATCTGTATAGCGTACCAGTGTTTTAATCTGATCAGGGGAAGGGGGAGCTGGAGGGGCAAAACAACCGTGTCTATTTTGCCTAAAGTGTCTTAACACATCATTTCTAACCACAAAATCACTCCCTTGAAGTGTTCTGCCCCTAGGATCAGCAGTTACAGTTTATAACTATTTATAGCAAAAGGTAGGTGGAAAATTAGCTTTCTGTCCCTTCGTTGGTCACCCTGCAGTTTTCATCAGAGCTTTTGTTTGAAAACACGGCTGCAGGTGATTACTCCAGTGGGCCACCAGCCTACTCAGCCACATTTCAATTTTCTTTAATGCTGAATTGGAGTTTCAAAGCCACAATTTGCCATTCTGAGTTTTCCCTTCTCTGCTGTGCCGTTCCGTTTCAGAGCATCAGAGGAGACAGGGGCATGTTCTTGCTCTTGGCCTCAGATCAAGATAGCCCAGGTCTATTGTTTACTTTTTAATCTTGTGTTTCATTTTGCGTCCATTTTACTGTGCTCTGCAGAGTAGTGAAGAGGATGTGCCATGGTGGTATAACACTGCCAGTCTTTCTCCAAAGTAATTCAGGAAGGATTTCAGGTTTGCATCACTGGGTAATCAAGTACTTGGCTTTACTGTTACTTATATTGAACGGCTCACACACTATTTCCTTTAGAAATGCCTCAAGTGCCCATGTTGGTTAAAATTCTTTTTAATGACACTACAGAGTATTTAACAGAAAAATACTGCTGCAATTAAGGATGGTGAATAAACGTGTTATCGATTAGTTCAGAATTTGTGATGAGAATCACAATCAAGAGATTAAATCACCACCACACTTGGGAAGACCCTGGGAGACTATGGGCAAGTCTGTTAGTTTTTCAGTCTGCCTCTTCTATGGAATAAAAATGGAAATACTCCCTTCTCCCCAGACTTTTTGCCTGCTCAGACAAAGCAAGCTCCTTTCTGCTGGAACTGCTATGGTGCATGCACTCTTGTGTGAGTGCCTTAGGCACTACACTGCTATAGACCAAATCTGTTGCTATGAAATATTAAATTATAGTAAGAACAAAGGATTTAAGTTATGACTGGCTTAGGATTTACATAGAGTGGGTTCCTTAAATTCGTAGTTCACACTATTCCACATACTGGTATGTACAGCAAGACAATCAAAGCCTTTATTTCCCTTGAATCACACACATTGTTTTACATACATTACAGTCCACAGAGACTCTACAACAGAGAGCAATTAAGAAAGCAAACAAACTGTAGTCATGAACCATATAAGGAAGAAAAGCAGAAATGTCACCACCAGCCTTCAAACATATGGCTCTCCAAGGTCCTCCTTGTGCCATGCCATTTCCACCGCTCCATCAGGCACAGATGCCTGCCTACTTTGGAGCAGGATTTGCTTAGAAAACATCTCATGGCCAGCATGGTTTCATACCTCATTAGCACTGTCTTGATGCAAATAATGGAAATAAAAGTCCTGGAAGCCAGTAATTCTGTACACTTGCAGAAGCTGCTCACTTATCAGGCGCTTAAGGGAGGCAATGGAAACTGAAAAAAGAATAATGCGATGAGGGGCAGGATAAAGATAACATTCAAAAGGAGGGATATTAGAGTAGGTGTCAGTGGTATTTACAGTTTAAGAGAGTGTTGTCGGTCTTTAAGAGAGTTGTCTCTGATACCTGGGATTGGGCAAAACAGATCACCATTTGCCCAGATACACTGATAATTTTAGATGTTTTATTCCAAACTTCATTGGAGAAGCAAAATTGATAAAATCCACAACTGTTAATCTCTTCTAAAGCTTTGTTTCTCAACTCAGATCATGCCAGTAAGGTTACAGCACTGCCCAAGAAACAGTAGGGGTAAAGGCAAGATGGAAAAATCTGATTAAATGGGTAATAGGCAGCAAAGTAATGATGGGAATCATAGAGAAATCCTCCAAGTCAACTCTGCTGCCAAGGAGGGGCACGAGTCAGACACAAGTTGTTAGGTTAACTGGTAACATATACAGAAAAATGCTTAGCAATCTCACTTAATTTACCTCTATTAGTAATTTACAGATTTCTGCATCACAAATCTACTGTCAATTTGTCCAAGTAACCTTCAGCATCTTTTTTTCACATGAAATGTGAAGCAGATTGGGCATTTAAAACTAGAGCAGAGTTTTAGTGACAAAGTTCCCATTAGGGCTACTGGGTCTGTGAATCTGAGTCTCTGGCCCACAAGCCAACACTTGAGTAAGCAAGCCAACTCTGAGTTGCTGTCAAAATCCACAGCATTTTAAGATACTCTGTCACTCACACAAAACAGACTGCAAACAATTTTTCACGGTATATAATGGGAAAACACACAGTGAAAAAATGTGATGTTAAAATGAATGGGAAACACATTCTTTCAGGCTTCCTTTGTCCCATCAGCTGAGTACCACCTTAAAACTACCTCAGCTATCTTATTGCATTCCAATTAAACTTCATGTCTATTGATTACTGCAAAGTTCAGTTGAGCCAGCCACAGATATGTTAAAACAGAAGAAAGAACCAGTGCTGTAGCCAGCACCCTGTTGTCATCTTGGCTAGTGATTATCAACAGTAAAATGTTCAATTTGCAGCTGCTCTTTATTTCTCCCTTATTGAAACAATTCAGGTTTGTGTCTAATGGCTCCCTGATCTCCAAACTGTATCCTATTATTTGACAAAATTTTGCACACATTAACAGTGACACAAATGATGTCTCTAACAATGGACAAGGCAGCAACTATTTTGAGACAGAATGAGCTCAGTTATGGTCTTAAAACAAGGTTGTTAATGTTTATAGACCCAAACAGGAATATTTTGAACTTGGAAGAGTGGAGGAGAACCAAAAGGAGGACAATTAATAAGCAAACTTGCCACAAGCACTACTCCATGAGAAGAATTTTCCCACCCTGCCCTGCCACCACACCTTGCTCCCCAAGTCCCATACTTCTTAGGGCTATTTAACACAAGCAGCAGTATCTTAATTATCTCTGACTATCACTGTGTAAAAGAACAAAGGTTGATCATGCAACAAAAACTATGAGCATTAAATAACACTACAAAAAGTCCAGCAAGATGACATTGTTACGCTAAGGTCTTGTGCCAAAACTACCTTTTGCACACCCTACGGAGCATTGAGGCTGGCTGTGCTCTGCTGCTGTGCCCTGCACAAGAATAGCTCATCTTCAGGTGACCCCAGCATGCCTCCTGGGGCAGCAGCAGAGCTCAGGCACTTCCCATAGCCAACTGTTGCCAGTTCTCTGCAAACAACATTCTTTCCTTGCCCTTCCTTCAGGATTCTCCACCAGAAAGCAAGAGTCCAGTCCTCAATCTGATATGCCAGAACATCCACTAGCAAGCAGCTCTGGCTCCATCAAGCATAAGAAGTCATCAGTCTTACAGCTGGCACATAACTCACCCCCATCACTTCCTCTCTTGTTTGGCAGCTGACCTCCCATGGAGGTGGCTGAAAGGGGCATCAATGGTTTTTGTCAGCCCACTTTGTTTAGCAGCTATCAAAATCAAATCAATCCTCAATGACTCCTTCATTGTCTTCATGTTCTCCTATAGTTTTTTCTATACTCCACCTCACCATGGCTGTGAGCTTTGAACCATGATTTATCACCAGGTTCACAAGGCTGCTGCTTCATGGGAGCAATAACCAAAAGTGTAATTCTAGCAAGTTTGCTTTTCTACATGTCCTTGCTGAAGGCAACAGTTATATCCGTGCTACCCTTAAAACATAACTCATGCCCCAATGTTTCCAGAATGAAGAGACATAAAACAGCCTTCAGAAAAAAATCTTTGCCCTTTCCTAACTCTTCCTTCCTTTTTTGTCCCTGTACCTTCCAGCTCCTGACACAGCTGGAGCCCAGAGGCTGGCTGCAGAGAGTCTGCAAGCTGCTGCAGTGTTGCCAGCTGCACAGGAGGATGGTCTCACGCTGTGGGTCCTCATACAGCATAATGGCAGACAGAGGAGGGTGGTGATGGCAAACTTGCTGCAGGCAATAGAGAGGGCTGGTCCCTCCCTGACCCAAGCTGAGCATGGTCCCACACCTCAGCTACCTCTGGTAGGACATCTGGGTCACTGCTTAGCGACCCAGGAAAACACTAAGTCCGGAAAAAGTATATTGGCAGAAAAAAATAAAAGTCATGTAATGAATTGATTCAAAAAAATAATATTTTATGTTCATTGAAGACAAAGCTTATGAAATAACCACTACTGAATTACTCACTGAGCTCTCATCCTACAGCCCTAATACAAGATCTTTCCTGCTGGAACATACAGAATACAATCCATCATTCTTAGAGGTACCAAAAATCCTTAATTTTATGTAAGTGGTTATAGACCTTGTTTACACATAAAATTTCATGCTTTAATAAAAGTAAATTCCAAAGCAAATGTAACTCTTCAGAGCCTTCATTATCAGAGTTTTATTGCCAGGCTTGTTAATTCTCTCCGTAAGAATCAGGTCCAGCCACTCTGCTCAGTCTTGACACTTCTTCAGAAGGTGGTGAGATTTATTTCAGTGTCTGACACTCGAGCAAAGTACACTTTCCTTTAGTTTCTGTATACATATATTATACAGCACACTCGCTGCTCCTCTTATTTTATCTTGTACCTTCTCTCCCCTGTATCCATCTCACACACCTGTTTGACTTGTGGTCAGCAAAGGTGTTTTATTAACAAGTGTCTTCAGGATGATGCTTGCTTTTTTCCACCACATGATTACCAGTGCAATTAAGCTCTGATCTTTACAAGTGGCCTCTAAGAACCACAGTAATGGAAAGCATAAATCATTATGAATAATGCTGTCACAGGGAAGCTCTCATTCTCTTCCCTTTTACTCCAAGGCCCCCAGCTGGGTGTGTGGGTGAGGACTGGAGGTAAGCAGGAGGGAAGTACACTTTGATGCTGGAACCTGTGCAGCAGCACCATTATGACATTCTTTTAGCATAATGGGGGAAATAACAAACCCAGCTGAGAAACAGAACCACAGCATGGCAGTATGGATATAACCTTCTGCATTGGGTCCCTTGGATACATCTACAATGCAGGAATAAAAAGTAACATTTATTTCTTTCAGGTGATGCAACATTGCGGTGGGACACTGCAGGGAGACTTAAGCATTGAAACATTTTAAGACTTAAAAGAATCCAGAGTTTCCTTTTTTTTTTTTTTTCCCTTTCTTTTCTTCTTTTTGACAAACCAGATACTCTAAAGAAAATTAGTCCAAGTGTCTAAAATGAACAAGCCTCCCCAAAGGATACAGTTCTGCATGACCAAATTTTTGCACAAACAACTACCGAAGAAACGTGGTAGTAGGCAAACAAGATCAATCCACCCCGGGGCTGTTTCTCTGCAATGAAGTTGTATTTCAAATGAATCCACTCACCTCAAAACAGTTTGGAATACCTGACATTTGTAATTCTGCCTCCTTCCATCAAAGCAGGCATTTCAACTGTGTAACATTTATATTCCACTTATATTCAGTACTATCCTATTACTGAAGTATCTCTGGTGGAAGTTCTTATGGAAAAAAGCTAAAATTCATTAATTCACTGCCACTAGGCCACATTAGGGAAAGCATCTTCAGGGAAAAGAATTTTCCCAAGAGAGAAGATATAAAAAATAATATTTCAAATCTATATAACATGGAATTCATACATGCATAGATGTGAAGACAAAAGAGGCAGGGGAAATATAAATCAGAAAATACTATTTTCAGAGAATGCAGCAACAATAACTGAAAGACTTTTATCCTAAAGCACTTAATTGTGTAATACGCAGTATTCATCTATTAAGGAAGCTCAGGAGGGTTAAACCAGACCAGACGGCCTCAAACACGAGTATTAGTACATTTCTTAACATCATCAGTTGCTTAATGTTGCATCGCCAGCATCATGTTTGTTTTGCAAATTATGGCGTTTGCACAGAGTGCAGAGTCACAGGAGATTTTTGAGACCATGGAAGGGTACGTGAGCAAATGAGCCAGACCGATAGCCCTCTGATGTATCCTTTATCTCCTACAAACTTCTGCTTTCTACCCACTGCTTGAGGAACACCACAATGCTTATTGATAAGCTGCACAGTACAGGGTTATCTAAGAACTTAAACCAGAAAGTTTTTACCTTTGGAACATATATCTATCAAGCAAGTGAAGCTGAATCTCAGTTTCACAGATATCTGTGAGTGTTTCCCCACTGACTTCTCACAGGAATAGATTTGGTTCACTGGCAATTTCTTCTTCACTCTGTGTATGCACCCCACAAGGAAAGAGAAATGAAGCTTTGGAGAGAGTAACTTGTGTTGAAGAGCCTAAGACATGTAAAAGGACATTACCAAGACAAACGCCACAGGCTAGACCCTTAACAAGAGTTCTGCTGGAAAGTGGCCAGCAAAGGCTGGCCAAGGGCTCTGCCCTCTACATGTCATTCTACACTTCTTACCTGCTTTTTTTGAATTGCTTCAAGATGACTGTAGCTAAAAGAAATTTTAAAGCAATGTGGTTTACACTGCATAAGATATGCTGTTAAGTCAAAATTCCCTAAGACACGTATTCAGTATCCATTTCCCTCTCAAAGGCATGACTCAGTGTCTGTGCCTTAGTTCAGGAACACATCAAACTGCTCATTATTGCTGCAGCCCTACATCTACATGATCTACTTTATTTGCCAGCTTTGCCTCCCATATCCTGTTCTGTTTTCAACACACCTTTAGAGGACCAGGGCCTCTCTCCATGCAACAGGAAAGAAAATATTCTTGTTTTTAGCCTTCTACTAAAGGCAAGGTCCAGAACCCAAGTGCCCAGTGCTGTCAGACCATCGACTACAGCAACCCTCCAGTTTATTTCTTCCTCTCTCATCTGAGCTTTGAGCACAGTGAGAGTGCCCAAGCCCTGTACAGTATGTGAGATGGGACATACAGTGATCCCAAACTAATTAGTCAGGGAAACATCTTTATTTGTGCAATCACTAAAACCTTTTCAAAAATTTAGACTTCATGTACCTTTGGGAACTGAAGTTTTTAATTGTGTTTAAAAGTCCAACTCTTACAAACGCAGTGTTGTGTTGAACAGACCGTGACTTGACTGGAGACTTAAATCACATGGAGGCTTAGATGATGTATTGAAATGTATTCCCCATGCATTTATCTCAGCTTGGATAATGAAACTAAGCTGTTTAGCTTCATTACCCATGAAATACCCTTAAGAAACAATTGTGCCATATTACAGTGCGCAGAGTTGACTTCCTTTTTCACATTCTTTCTCTGCTTTGGCCTGTCTTCTCTGCACCTATACTGATTTGGGAAGCTCTGCAGTGAAGGAATCCTGCCTTCCTGGCATCTCTCAGTAGATCCTACAGCATGTTGAATATTCTAGTATAAACAGCAAAGTTTAATAATTAACTAGTATCAAGTTTTACCTTTCAAATTTTCCATGCTGCAGCATATGCAAACACTTTTTGCCCTGCCACTTTCTTAAAAAATTAAAACTAAGAAACCTTTGCAAAATACAGGCAAGCAAATACCCAAGAATATTTATTGCTCTTAAAATCAAAATGCTGGGAGCACATCTTTAGCCTACACAAAGTGTGCTTTATTTCAGGAGCAACCTGTGACCACCAGCGAGATAAAGGCATTGACTTCTTTTCACTGCTGGTTACAAGGCCTTTACTTTCCTGTTGTCTTGGCCCAAGCAGATGACTCTTAATGACTACAAAAGGAGCATTAAACTTGCCACAAGAGATTTTACAATGGCCAGAGGTACTGTCCGCTTCCTTTCTTTTCTTCTTAGCTCAGCACACAACATCAGTCATATGAAAGTAATTTAAAACAAAACAAAACAAAAAAAATCCCATAAGGAATTGCCTGATGTTTTCTTTAGCTGATTCATGTATCAGGTTTTACTTTTTACTGGTACAGTGCATCAGCCTTGAGGCTGTCACAGAGCAACAAAACAAAAATGAGAGATCGACTAGTGGACAGAAACAAGTAAACTGGAAGTGAGCACTTGACATTCCCCATGCTGTCCTGCCTAATGCAGAAGGAACAAACCTGAGCATCTTAATCATGGGGTACCAAGGGAGTGTAAGGCTTCAGGGTTTGCTTAGCACTTTGCAGGATTGGCCCCTTTCTGGTTTCTTTGACAGGCAGGTGATGGTGGAATTCCACCCAAGATAGAGGAAGGCAGGATACCTAAGGCATGAGCACCACTTCTGAGCTGCAGATCAGTACAGCAAAGTAACAATAACATATACATCCAGTGGCTGTGATTCATCACAATCCAAAAGCAAGTTTGTCAGCTCCTAAACACTAACCTCTCTTGTCATTACTTTTGTTTGAGTCATGTAGAACAGGTTACTTCATTGCACCATTTAGGGAAGGAATAAATGTGACGTGCATTGTTTAAATCATAATAGAAGCCGGAATGAAAGTGGCAATTTTAGTTATTCAACAACTATGTGAGCTTGTAGGAGAGTACCCACTTTTACATCTACTAGCCGAATGACTTGAGAAAAATTATTTACTACATATGAATAGTTAAAGTGAAGGGAATCTGCTGGCCTGAAAACAAAACCTAATAGCTAATCCTTTTACAATAAATCATGAACAAGGTAGACTGGATTTGTTTTCTTGTCCATAGATTGTACTGAAGATATGAGTAGTTATTGATGTTATGTAGTAAGTACAAAGCTGAATTAAAACAAAATAAAATTAAAAAAAAAAAAGGCCTGGAGTGTTATATCCTGTACAATGATCAACAACTGGCAAGAAGAAAAACTTGGGGGGAAGGTGTTGGCAATTTTATGCTTTCAGCTCAATTCTGTCACCTAAAAAAATTCTCAACATTTAAAAAAGTTAAGAGTCTCAAAAATCTTCTATACGTGTAAATATATATATGTGGAATCTAACCCAAAAGCACGTATTTTTAAGAAAGAGTGCAATATTACTCTTTCTCCAATATACAGCAAGAAATGTGATGACTGCTGATACAAATTCTCATACATAAAAATGTAAGTCAAATTTTTTTTTGCAGATATAACAGTTACAAAGATTATTTGATAAGCAGTCTAATTTGGCCCAGCATTTAGAGATGAGTGAATTATAATAAAAATTCTACAGTAATTGACTAATAACATATGCAATTACCTCAACAAATAAATCTAGTCCATAGGTGATATCATTAAGATATGGGGGATGAATTTGGTGACCCTGAGATACAGACTAAGTGCTCATGTCTGGTGCTAAGCAACTGGGCTTCTCAGGGCCTGTGAAACAGAGCCAGCCCTTTCATGTAGCCATTTGTCCATAATTGCAGGCAGTTCACAGATGACTTCAGAGATGTTGGCACATTTTATTCAGGACATGGGCAAGTAATGACAACTTGCAATAAAATGGGCATAGGCCTATTTTTCCTGCCAGGTAACATTCTCTCTTCATACTGTAAGTGCCATACTTTATGTAGCACATAAATGTAATGATTTATGGATTATGGATTCCCATAGTGCACTGGATGCTGCCATTCTTTCAAACATCCATACATCTGCTACAGTACGTCATACTGCTCTGTAATGGATTTAGGAAGTAAGAAGTACAGATATTTGGGGACTGCTTTCATTCAAGTCAGCTGGAAACGAGCCAGTGCAGATATATGCACTTAGAAATTTGTTGTTAGAATAATGGAGGCCTAAATCAGATGTATTTCATCACCTGTGCTTGCTAGACAATTCAGGAACATTTTCAATTACACTCTTAGGCTGAGATATGATGCAAAGGTTCATTGGACAATCTTGATTTTATGAGTTTATCATATCCCACAAGTTTAGTATAAATCTTTGTTCTTAGTTCTGAACTAGTTTGGGTCTCCTGGACTCCTAAAACTTTGCAATACAGTAACTTGACCCAATGCTGCAACGTCTTCAAAATGTGTTAATTTATGAGGAAGGTGTCTTATCATATAACGACATAAAATCATGACAAGATGTGCCTTCATCACACATCAACACAACATGACATGAAACTACAGTGAGATGAAGTTATTTTGTGCAGTACAACAAATATGATTATCTCTAGTGAAAAACCAAAGAGAAAAACTGTGAGTTATGTCAACTGTAGTGACAAAACAGCCTGTAGTATGAATCCCTTGGAGTCAGGCCAAAACAAACAACTAACAGAGACAAGATCACACACTTGAGGATGTAGGAGTGGCAAGTGGGTACTGCTCAGAGCGCTTCTCAGAAGCAAACGTTCTTTGCATGCATTTTTTTGTTGTTAATTTTTTTGCCACTGATACAGTGCTGAGGCCAAGCAGAGTAACTGAATATTACATACTGTGTATTTTAACTACTTAGTGCCCTGCTTTATTATTTCTTCTTTTTAAAACCATACCAATGCAAATTTAACACAAACAGCCAACTTTTACAAACAAGACAGTTAAGAGGAAAATGGCAGCCCTCTGAAAACTCAGCCAAGCCTTGAACAAAAGCAGCTATTTAAAGTGAACATTGAAAAGTCTGTTAAATCATCTTATTTGTGTAACCTGAGCCATGATATGTGAGGTGTTTCCTCTCCCCTAGCCAACTCTGACTGCCACAAGGGTGAAGAGAACAGGGTTCCTTAGAAATGTCAACCTCTGTTTATCAAAGAGCTTTGTAAAATTACTAAAATAACATTTCAGCTACAGTGGCTGCCCTTAGAAACTTGCCAGATGCTTCTGATAGCTCAATAGGTACCTCAGTAATCCCAGCATTCCAAGAATTTCCTACTATAAGCAGCAGGAAACACAAGTCAATGCTTAGGCACTGCGGCATCTAATGCCACGCTGGCAATCTTATGTGAAGCACACATTGTAGTGCACCACACCAGCACATTCAGCCCTAAGACAGCACGAAGCTTTTGTCAGTTGGGATATTCCCTCAGCAGCAGAATTGCTGAAGCCTAGATTCTTTTGAATTCCATCCTAACATACCTTAGATATCCCTCCTTTCCTGGTCCCAGTGGGCTCCCACCACCAGCAGCACCCACTGGGGCAGAATGGTGTAGGGCTACAGAGTCAAGGTGCACACCCCCTTCCCTTTCCACACACATCCTTCCCTCCACCAGAATCGCATTATGTCCTCTCATATCCTATTACTGATTTTTGCAGAGTTCGGAGAAATATCTCGTAGTATTCCTTACCTCTTTCTGTTGAAATGGGCTATTTAAATAAAAAAATACAAAGTCTTTGGAAAGACAAACAAAAGCGTGAGTACCTACATCACACCATCTTTAGGAACTCAGAAAGTTTTCTTCAGAGGAAGAAATTGCAATGATGGAGAGGTCATGAGAACATGTTGGTGAAAAGCTGCATATAAATGGGCAAATGCTTGCTCCATCAGAGATGATGACAATTCTGCCACCACTGCTAGTAAGGTCACACTGATTGCTCATGATTGACATATTTGGGATGACAAATATCTACTTTCTATCCATTCACCTTTTTACCACTTTGCTTACTTGTTCTCCATTAATGTGATACTGTGGTAAAGCAAATGTACAGCTTGAGGAGCTAACCACATTGATTAGCTTTAGACTGACTTTATATGTGTTCCCCAAGCTTCTCTCCGAGCTGTTAATATGTACTGGAGCTGACCTCCTCTGTGTCAGCCGTACAGCTCCAAGAGCTTCTCGTTGATAATTAAAAGCGACAGTGTTCCTTTTGGTTAAAATTAACAGAGGTGAAACTGAACAGAAACTGCCTACTCAAGGAGTCACACCACTCTCCATTATCAGACTCTAAATTATTAACTTGCCTTAGTTTTATCATGATTAATTATTTAAATTCAGCTGCTTGTCAACATATTCATCATAGAACTGATAGATTAGCAGTGTCTCGTGCTATATTGGCTGTGCTCTAAACAGTGACCTTTCAGCAGTATTTCATGTCTCAAAAGGATTGTTGTAGTGGCACTTTTTACTCAGAATGATAAAAGGAGCAGAAGAAGAAATAGTCATCACTACACTGAAAATTTAAGGCAAATCCTACCCTTCCCTTTGTCTCAAACATCCAACTGAGTTAAGTGGGGAAAACAAGAATCAAAGGTAGCTGATTTGTGTTCTGCAGCAGAAGGAAGGGGTTCCTCTTATTTTTCTTTTTTTTCTTCTTCTTTTTCTTTTTCTTTTTTCTTATTTTTTTTAGTTCTTTTATTCCCTCAGTACTCTTTTCCTTCCAATTGAAGATTTACAAGGATTGCTCAGACACTACATGCTGATGAATTGTAGCAAGGTTTGCCTCTAGTCGAGAGGCTACAGTTCAAAGTATCCACTTTCAGTGTTGCATTCCCGGCACTAAAGACAAAATACTTTGTTATTTGATTTTTTTCTTTTAAATAGCAACAACTACAATTCTTTGCAGTCTTTCCTGCATATTTAACACTTATTGGAAAAGTCAGCTGAATACCACAGATTGCACTCAACATCTTTCACAGATGACAGTCTTTTTTAATTTTTTTTCCCTTTGAATGTTCAGAGCTTTACAAGTCATTAGTCCATTAGCACAAAGTTAAAGTACGCCAATCAATGTCATTTAAAGCTGTAGGTCATCTCGGGTTTTTATAAACAATCTTAAGGCTAATCACAGCTACCTACCCTTCTGCTCTCATTTTCATTTCATCTTGAGCTTTCTTTGAAATATTAGATTTGGCATTTGCAAAGAAATAAACCCTCTGCAGATGCTACTTTTTACCACGATAAAATAGAAATTTTGTTCCCAAATTCACTAAGAGACTTCAGGAAAATGCAGGATATTGCAATCTGGGTTTATTCTTACACTTTCTAATATCCTTCCATTTACTAGAATGATGTGAAAGAAGCCGTGCCAGAAAAAACTGTAACTGTTTGGCTTTAAAGACACTTTATTCAAAGGATAGAAAAAGTCCTGAGCTTGAGTTACATGACCTGGCAACAGTAAATTCAGGTCTGAGCTCCGGTCAGCCTCCCTGCCCAGCCTTAGGCATATCACTTAATCTCTCAAAATGTCTCAATTTCTCCCTCTAAATGAAAACAAACCAGATTGCCTGGTATTTCCCCTGTCCTTTTTTTTTTTTTTTTTTTTTTTTTTTGAAGATAGCACATCGGTGCAGACCATTATACTAAGCTGGCAGGGAGTTAAATAGCTCATGTGTGTCTTCTATCAACTTACTGCTTTCTGCCTGCCTACAGGGAAAGGCCCGTTTGGGAAATAAAACTGCTGAAATCCGAAGCCCAGATTTCCATGAGAAATGAAAGAGTCGTTTGCAAAATCTGGTGTCATCCTTGCACTGACAGGGAAAATATATTCATTTGCCAGTCTATCAGACATCAGGTAGCTGTGCAGGGATGCTGGCAAAAGGAACAGTCAGGGCTGGAGGGGAAAGGAGGGCTAAACAAACAAACAAACAAACAAACAAACAAACAAGCTGTGTGGAAAGAAGGAATGAAGGGGGAAAGCTTTGCATCCTCTTAATTTCTGTTCATATATCAAAACAATTATTCATCAACCTTAGTTTTATTCAAAGGCAAGATGATGTTACCTTGGACACACTGTGAGACCCCATGCAAGAATCAAGTTTTCTTCTCAGGTATGACTCCTGACAAACAAAGCACTGCCATGATCCCAAGTAACTGCTTCCCTGAGCCATAAATGTGTGATCAGAAGCTGTCCCTGGCAAGATCAGTGGGAGACACAAGGACTCCGTTTAGTATTAGCTCTGAAGGACCAAGCAAGGACACGAGGGTTGGGATAAGGATTTGCCCCAGCACCCATTGCAGAGTCATCCTTGTTCTCAGCATTTTCATAGTTCTCAGCTCTGGCAATCAAAAGGTCCTCGGGAAGGGAGTAAGAGTGGGTACTAATCTGGCATCTACAGTTCATTTAATTCCTTATTAGATTGGTTGGAAATTTTTAGACTTATTCCTTTCACTCTCTCATGAAAGAAAATTGGCATAATACCCAGAATGAAAACGATTTGATGAAATAAGCTTATTTCTCTGAGGCTTTGGCCCCTTCTTTCTTCAGATATAAGATACAAGTTCTAATCCACAAATGAACCCAAGAGCCAATGGTCAGGACACTCAGTGGGTGTTTTTCAGTAGAAACTGAAATTCAAGCCCCTGGTTTGATTCAGACAGACTGGAGACTTGACTCTGTTTCGTCCAAGTGCCCAAACTAACTGGTCCTGGCTACTCTTGAGCAATTAATTCTCTCATGAAGAGCTTTGTGACTGTAAATGTCATCTTTGCTGGGTCTGTAGTTTCTAGCCCTACTAAAAGTCCTCATTCCATCTTTGCAACCAAGGAATATCCCTATTGGTTTAATATGTAATTCCAGAAAAGTGTTTTAAAAACAATATAAGAAATGGAACAAAACTTGAGGGTTTGCTGTAAAGAGGAAAGCTCATTCCCAGTGGAAATTAAACTGCCTTAGAGATGTTCTCTCTAGATTCTCTGCACCACTTTGGTATAAGAGTTGAGCAGGAAGGCAGAGCCATTTCTGCAACAGTCTTAACATGAGTCCAAGCCTCTCAGTGTTCATAGCATCCAGTGGGTTGCCCACTTCCTCAAGGCCTTACTATAACAGCTTTCTGCCTGGGAGTTTTTTGTTGCCACTTCATTTTTACCAGAATAAGTGGGTCGAGTAAATGCCATTCTTCTTCCCAACACACACCAACTCTCCTGGTAATTCTAATGATAGAAATAGTTCTTGAATATTATAGATTTGCTTTGCCTAACACTCCTAGGCACCCTTAGTAAAATAACTGTTCTGCATGAAGTTACTGTAGTGAGTCACCAGGGCAAAGAAACGTGCAGTGGTGTAGATTGAGCAAGCACGAAGTTCAAACTTGGTTTGCAAGCAAGATGGCTAGCTGACAACTTTTCCTCTTTTTTCTTTTTTCTTTTTTTTTTAATTTACTTTGTTTCTCTTCTGTCTCCCTTTTCTCTCCTGCTTTCTCCCCTCCAATACAAGGAATAACATTTAAATTATCTTGCACCAATAAAAGAAATAAATTATCTATTCCTCATTACACTCTTTTTAGAACCTGAAATAATCTCACTTCCCTGTGATTTGCTAAGTCCCCATTTGATCCCTCACCCCTTAGGAAAAAGAAAGATATTAGTTTTGACTGCACAGATGAGTAAGAGCTACTGTCAATTATAAGAGCTACAATTTCTTTTATTAACCCTGAAACAGCTCTGTCTGGTCTTTTAATAAGCCATTTAGAAGATGATACGAAAGTGATGGTGTAGGAAAATATTTTATGTGCACAGTCCAGGCCATGGTGAAGGGGGAAACGAGGCCCCTGCATCTCTGAGCCT
>JAWWEV010000134.1:21017397-21062027 GCA_035583235.1 Hafferia zeledoni
TGACAGGGTGGGAATATGAAAAGTTTAGAAATTACAGTCAGCAACAGAACATCTAATTTTCCCGTTGCTTCTCACCTTATGTCTCTCCTGCCATGGGATATTGCTGGTGGCTCTATGACAGGACAAGCTTCAGACCCTGCGTCTGCCCAGCGTTGTTGAGCTCTGAGTTGTAACTATGCTGGCAATCACCAGGATATTTCCTGCAGAAGAACTGATAATTTTGCAGAAATTGCATGTGTCAAGAGGGCAGTAACAATTGCATTCCTCCAAGCCTTTTTATGTAGCTTCGGTACTTTGAGGCCAAGTGATTTACTGTGTGGCAGAGAAAGATGTTGAACTGATGTCTTCCATTTTTTCTTGATCAAGAAGCTTTCAGGGCTAAGATTGTGCCAGCAAAGCATGGTCTTAAATACTTCAGAGACTTAAGATTAATTTGCTTTAAAGAACAAAAACTTAGTCTTATGTGTTGTTTTCCAAAGAACCTTTCATCCAGCATTGCCCCATATATTTCCTCTCCCTGGTTTCTCTCTTATGTTTTCAAACTTTTGCTTTAGTGCATACTGCATTCTTATCATGGAGGAACAAAATATGATGAAGTCTACCACTGTCAGGGATAAAAGAGCTGAGAGCTAAATGAAAAACCTGCTAAAGACACTAAAAAAACTCAAAACACTGAAAAAAAGTAGTCAAGGACAACCATTGTTTTAAGTAAAAAAATAATGCAACCATTCTTTGCTGTGCTCCTCATTTCTTGGTCTTCTCTCGCCCACAGAATGACAAACATCTTTCTTTTGCAAGGCATTCCAAGTCTATCCAAAAGAAGTCTCTGAGTTTGGATGATATCTCAGCATTCCTCACAACTTTGTTTAAGGTAGAAGGATTCAGACACAAGTTAGCCTTTGCTCCCCTGTTTTTTCTGTCATGTGTGCACACTTAGTTTCAGGACCCATGAACTTTTCCAGGCTGGAACAGAGCTTAGGTTGTTTTGCTCTTTGTCTATCAGGATTAGAAAGACTGAACTTAAGAGGGAAAGCAGAAGCACTTTGGGTGATATGCAGCAATTTTAGTGACTGCTCCATGAGAATGCTCCTCTAACCACACATGACTCTGGCACAGGCCAGTGCCAGCACAAAACAACTGCCCATTATGAACACAAGCCAAATACATGGCAGGAGAAACAGCTGAGAGTATCACTCAGCCATTTCAGACACAGAGCTATTAAAGGCACTTTTTTTTTTTTTTTTTTTACATACCACAACCTGTGCTTTCAGCCCTCAAGTAAGGCAGCACCGTCATGGCAGGACAGCAAAAGCTGTGGTGAACAAGAGCCCTTTCAGGAGGGGAAGACACAATCAGACACATAAATTTTCTACCTCTCCCACCAAAAGAAATCTCAAGGTCACACCTGAGCAGTACAACGTGAGTGATGTTTTTCCAACAACCATTAGAAGGCGCAGCGCTATCCACATCTGTGATGCACAAACACCACTCTGAGGGGTCTGGCACTCTCAGCCAGCAAGCCATGATGTAGCTGGCATCCCCTCCTTGTCCTCAGATACCACCAATACCAGTTTGCCTGGGTTTCTAAATTTGAAAACAAAGACAGACAAAGCAATTTATGTCCTGGATCTGGGTCTCTGTTAAACAGAAGCAATACACTTAGATTTTGAAAAGTGGCATAATGCACACGACATCGAGGACACAGTCACCCTGTGGAAAGTGACAGACCTGCTGACATGCTTTAGGCAAATCAGGAACAGGATGTGCACACTCTAAAACTGCTGCCTAAGAGGCTGGTGGCTATGAAATCTGACCTGTTTCTCAATTAACATCATTTTCATGTATGTCAAATAAGACGTCACCTTAACACCTCCATGATCTGTATCTAGTGCACAACTTTTCTCTGGGACAAAGCTCTTTATTTTCAATGCCAGCACTTCAAAAATGGGGTAGTGATCAGGAGGATGTGTAGGTTAGAGAATGAAAAGGGGCTCAGGGCAGTCCACATACAGGTGCAGCTGACCATGGGAGTTTCCAGCACAGAAAAGTTGTAAATAGCTCTTTACCACTTACTGATCTCTTTCTGGAATACTGTTTCCCTTTCTGTTTGAAAAAGAAAACAAACTATTTTTTCAACATGCTGTTGCTGCAGTCGCTGCACTTTTGGATAAATGAAAGTCAAACAGCTCTTGAGTTTGTGTTTGTAATTTTTCATGACAAGATTCAATTAGGAGCTGTATATGTAAATGCTAGGGCACTCAGTTATGTTTAAGCTTCTGTGAATATATAATCCTCTTACACTCTAGATGATTTAATAGTCACTCTGCTGAATAACTGTGCTTCTTCCCCCACAGGTAACACAACTGAACACTGCAGCTCACAAACACAAGATTTTACTGGTTGGCAGGCCTTGAACTAAACAGAGTTGGAATGATGCCACTTGGAAAAAGTTATCTTCTGTGCACAAAATATTTATCATTTCAACCTCACCAGACACTTATGCAGAGACAGCTCTCTCAGAAATGAGTTCTGTGCACAGAACTAACACAAATCAAATTAGTGCACTGGAGCTAAAGAGGACACATTTAATCTCATCTCCTAAAAGTTTTTCAGTAAGTCATTAAAAAGAAATCTTACTTTTATATACACATATCTTCCTAGGAATGAGGAGGAAATTACATCAATGGATTCTCAAGGCTAGAAGTCAAGGAGCTCTAGGCAGAGATAGGAAAAAAGGTCATCACTCACTGGAATTTTGAAATTCACCCTCTCTTTTAAAAGATGAAAAAAAAATGGAGAGTAAATAAATGCTTATTTCATTGAAAATCCTGTGTGTGTCTTGCATAATTCCAGTCACAGACTGCCCAATGTCATTCACTTGGAAATGGGCACCAATGAATCTGGTAGTTGCGTCAAGAATCAGTGCACAGGTTACTGAGGAGCAGTGAGAAATCTAAGTATTTCTATTTTTAATATAAACTGAGGGGGTTTTTTAAATGTTTTCCAGGGAAACCATCTGTCTACAGATTTTTTTTTGTATAGACCAAGTCTCCTTTGCCCCTGCAAAACTAATGGACAGTTTTAATCCTATCTTATTCTATCACAGTGCTCATTCATGCATGCAAAAGCATACATAATGCAGCACTACTCGAGGAAAGCAGTAAAGACCTCAGGAGTTTTTCCCTCAACCACAAGCACACTTTTATATCTCAAAAGATGGATTTATCATTTGAAACTAACTGCAGCCTAAATCTCCTCAACTTAGCCTTCGGCAGTATTTTCTTGGAGGAAAACACCAACAGAGCTAAGAGGCCAACATGTTCAGCCTATGCAGCATATGGGGAGTCATGCACAGCCAAGAGATATGAAAGTGGTGCAGAGAAAAGGGAGGGTGACCCCTCCCTTTTCCTCGTAAAGAATCAATAATAGATCATTGCCTTGAGGTACTTTTTGTTATGTGCTTCACTAATTTCCTTTTCCAATTTTTTTCCACTTAAGCCTAAATAAAATCTTCTGGAGGAAAAAAAGCCATTATTTTTGAGGGTTCTGTTCAGAGACAAAGGTGTTCTAGAATAGTTACAATGGGAAAAATACTTTTTAAGCACAAAATATTTGTCAGTTGAAGCTGGAACATTCTCTGTGGAAGAGTTTTGTGCACAGAACTGACTCTAAATACTGTGAATGCCAGTATCTTTTTGTCCCTTTCAAGAAGAAATGGCGCTTTATACCTTTCCATTTCAAACAATAGTGCACTATGAAAGTCATGTGTTTCCAATTGTTATAGCTAATTAATATTTAACTTTTTTTTTTTTTTCTCAGAACTGCAGCAGTTGGCATTGTTTTACACTCTTAGCTTTCCCCCAGAGAAGTGATAAGTTTCTAGCCTTCACAAATTTAGGTAAAACTCAATATATCAACAACACCAGCTTGAAACCCTGGAGGCATACAGGAACAGAACGATTCTTTTTTTTAAAAGTCATATGTGTAAGTATTTAGTTCACGATGTTTTATAACTTGGGATTGGCAATCTTCAAACAAGTGAACTAGAAGTGATCATCTGAAGAGAGATTTTTAAAAAAGGTAGCTTTATGCAGTGAGTTATTTAAAAAGTGAGCTCCATTACTGGCTTAAATAGCAGCTCAAGTCTCTGAGTAGACATCTAGATAGTTACTTTATAGGTTATGTGAGAGAGGCACAGATAAATGAACAGTAACTTAAAATTTACCATGGGATTCCAAAACTGTTAGGGCAGGAAGATGCTCCATCAGTGGAAGCTTTTACTGAAAGCACAGTTCCAAGCTTCCCATGGCATTTAGATGCAAAAGAGTGACAATTTTTAGAGTTTTCCCGGTGTAAGCATTCAATTCAGTTAAGCAGAAGAAGCACTGCTACTGTCTGATGTACTGAGCATTTGTCCAAAAAGCACTGAATAATAAAAGGTAGAAAAAATACACACAAAACCACAACTGAACTTAACAGTTCAATGTTTGCTCCCAGCTCTACATTTCTGGTGCTGTGAGGAGGCCTTAATGTATTTCATGTGTACATGGGTCCCATTTGCTGTAGCACAGTGTCCTCCTACTCCTGCAGATGGAAGGTGGGATCACCGAAGTAGTGGCAATTCCTGCTTCCCAGCTGCAGCCCCCTGCAAGCACAGAAGAACCTTCAATCTCCTGGTCACCTTTCTAGTTAGCAGCTTTTAACAGCATCTAACCTTAGGGAGTGGAGGGAAGCAACTCCAGCCAAGACATCTGGGAATTGCTTTGCAAGACCAGTTCTTGAGACTACACTTGTTAAAAGTGTATGTGTGAGAGTGCTAGAACACTGACACAGATTGCCTGGAGAGGTGGTGGATGCCCCATCCTTTGAAACATTCAAAGTCAGATTGAATGGGGGTCTGAGCAACCTGAGCTATTTGAAGATGTCCTGCTCATGGCAAGGTGGTTGGATGACATTTAAAGACCTCTTCAAACCCAAATCATTCTATGATTCTATGAAAAGATTAAACTGAAGTTGGTTTGATTTTTGTTTTGTAATATAGCTGCCCCTTTTAATAATTGATGGCCTTTTTGTCCCTAGCAGTAAAAATGAAACTGTGCTTTTTCCTTTTGTTGCTGCCTTATTCATGACCAGCATGTGTGTTTCTTACTGTATCAAAATGCTTCTTGTTCTTCCAGGGAGCTCAATAGGTGCAATCTATGCTCTGTTTAAAGCATCTGAGAAAGATGATCTCCAGACAAGTTCTCCTGTTGCTCATGACAATTTTCTGGTCTTGTAGCATATAATTCTCTTTAAAAATCAGTTGAACATGGAGATAAGAGAAAAGTAACAACAATAATAATCATAAGGAAAATAATTTTCTTCTTGTTTTGTTGCACTCAATTGTGAGGCTGTTTCTTCCAAATGAAGCTGCTTAGACAGGGGTCCATTAGTGTTTTTTGCTACACTTTTTATTAAATATCCATAGCAACCACAGAATATGTTGTTATCCATATAAAATGGAAGATATAAACCAGAAATTATTTGAGGGAATTCATTTAATAAGAAAAGAGTTTGTCTGCAAAAGGTTTGTCTAAACCTCTGTTTCCATGTTCCTAATCCCTTGCACTTATGTGCTTAGTAAAATTGCCTCATTTCCTGTCTGTAGTTCACTATTTATGTTTATAAAGCGTTTGACAAATACAGCTTGGTAGGCTTTTACTATAGGCTTAAAATTAGCAATACTCTTTTGTTAGACTGAGTGAATCAGATCTTTTCATTGTCATTGTTCCTTGGAAATGAAGATCGATGGTGAAAACTGGTAGAAGAGAAAGGCATAGTCTTGTAGCAGTGTGGGCAGGGGGATTCACTGACAGTGCAAGCACAGTCCCAGTAAGCCCAGACTGGATTTGAAAAGCAGCCAGACCTGAGCTGAGTGGTGGGTGGGAAGAGTCTGTCCTCACTGCTTTGCCAGAGAGGAGGCATGGTGGAAAGCAAGAAGGAATCACCAGTCAGTGCATATTACTGCACAAAAGTATGTTAGAGCAGGTATCTGTGGCAAATTCAAAGGGAAAATGTTATTATTAAAAGGCTGCTTGCCCTGAGGGGGACTTATTAGGAATATCTGCCAAATGAAATGGTCATTTGAACCATACCCAAGTGCAGGGATGGAGATTGCTATCGCATCTGTTGGCAGTTTCATTTCTGCGATGGGCAGAAGCCCAAGAAAAGCACCACACAGGGACATAATTCTCCCAGCAGTGTCTTCACTTAATGTTGCAGAGTGACCAGTGGTCTCATAAAGACAGACAAAAAGTGCTGACTTTTAGAAAGGCTGTTGATTCTTCCAGTAGCCATTTCTTCATGGCTTGGCATAAAATGTTAATGCCATGACATTTGTCGCATGCTTAAATCATCCTAATGAAATGGGAACTGTTACTGAACTAATTCATCCCAGCATGTTCCACTGCAGATCTTTTATCAGAAGTCTTAAGTTAATGAAATAAGAGCAAGAAAAATGTTTTCCAATTAGATTTGACCACATGGAGCTTTATTTAAGAACTTGTATAGTCTCCGTTACACATTATCTGCATTTAGAAACCGAATTTGTATTTAGAAATAGAAATTAGTTTTATTTCTTTAACACATTTTATTTTTTTACCTTGGTATAGAGGTGAAAAGTTTCAGAACTCTTTCAGTGGAAAGAAGAACGAATGAGAAGAGGATTGTCTCAAATTGTCCACAGAATTCCCCAAATAACTAAGAAAAACTGTAATGGCCTAGAAAAGAACATTCTGGCTTCATTTGATATAACTTTATTTTCATGCAGTGAATGATGAAGCACCTGCAGAAGTAAAGAAACAATGTCTGAAGAAGGTAGAGCTAATAACATGCAGTTTTTCTCTGTCTTTTTAAACTTGCATAAAATTTCTGGAAAATGAATGTATTCACACAGGCAAGTTAAACTGGATGCATTTGTTACTCCTTCAGTGAAGCGTAAGGTGACAGAAATTTTTGCATTATATATAAGAGGATGCAACTGAAATTTCCATTCTGAGTGAGTAAGAAATTAATAGACTTCTGTTCCAAGATATTTCATGCAAAATTATTTGGCTATTAGTAGAGTTTGTATGTTTCTTTTTTTCTTTCTTCCTTTTCAGTGCAAAAATACACATCAGAAATTCTCAAGGGCACAGCAGAGATGAAAATATGCAAAACATTATTTAAAAGGTTTCTATTTATCAAATAACAACAACTGTTAAAGCAAATGTTTTACCTAAGTATTTTGTATAGCAAACTCTTAATTGAAAACCATAAAAATCTGCAGAGTGAGATGAGATGAGGTTCCTTCAAAATAAGACCATCAAAGTTTTACTTCCAGCCTTCCATGATCCTCTTGGTGAATCTGCATACTTCTTTCTGTGAAGCTCAGTGTCAAATAAAATGCATCAAGAAAAGCCAGGAAGCCATAAATATGTGTGCAGGTATGCTCACAAATAATATATGTGTGGATATATATATCTATATATAAGAGTGTGTGTGAGTAACATATTGCTGCGTGTCATTATGAATAACAAATCTGCTTACAGAAATTAGGTCTTAGGGCTGGGAGGTGAGAGGAAATAACTGCAGGATTGCTCCAGAGATTCTGAAAGGTATATGTTTAAAGAAAGTGTCCCAGTAACCTCCTAGAACAGTTATAGGTAGAGAATTCCACTTGCCTACAGTAGGAGACATGGGAGAACTTGACTGTTAAATAAGTGTTCATGTCCATCCTGCCATCGCTCCACTCAAGGGCCACTGGCTTGTGTCAGCATTGCTGTAGCAGGAAGGGATTATTTTTGCAGTGAATATGGGGTCAGTTAAATGAATTTCTGTGGAAACAGATCCTCTGCTTTTCTCTCACAGAATGCTGAATTTTAGCTTTCCAGAACAAGTGGATGTAAGGTAAGTACAAGAGGAATACACTGAGCAGGTTGGTGGCATCACCTCATGCCAGCTCCACAGGATGTTCATCAAGTCCGTGGCAGAGCCAGCAGAACAACTGGAAAGCAGACCACGGGATGCATCTAAGTCAGTTTGACCTGTCAATCCACAGCTGAATATCTGGGTCACTCATTCTGCCACACACGTTTCTGAGAAAAAACTATGGCTATGTCTTCATCCATCCATCCATCCATCCATCCATCCATCCATCCATCCATCCATCCATCCATCCATCCATCCATCCTCCCACAGGTCCCTTTGCTGATCTCTGTCTCACTTACCACTGGCAAACTGTAAATCTTACTTAGAAGATGAGGGCTTTAATCTTGGACCAAGTGAAACATTTCTTTTGATCTAAGACTTACAGTGGAAGAATTAAATTAAATCCCTGCCTGCTCTGACCTGGCTGCTAAATCTTACAACTTGCAAATATTCCCTCTTGATTTCCTTCCACAGCATTTCTTGGCAGATAGATTATTTTATTTCCACAAGCCTGATGACCACCAACTTCACTCTTGGCATAGCTCAAGAGATTGTTTAGACTGACTTACAATAAAGGGGTAGGTTGAAGTCCTAAACAATGCTGGTACTATGTCAATGAAAGATAGTAGAGTGATGAACTACGAAGTAAAACCTTGCCCTTGTCCTCTGTCTAAGTGAAAATGCTCCCTACTCTGCATGAGTCCTGTATTTAAGAAGTGCCTCTCTGCTGAGTTTTAACATCTTGTTTTAATTTGCATAAGGATCACTGCTATCCCACAGCCTCATAAGAATTTCAAAGGCTTTGGCAGGGTAAGTCACTTGAGGGAAAATGCCTGCATTTGCCTACAGGTATTAAAGTCCCCACTCAAGGAATCCACACACCAGCCAAGCCAGGTCTGGAGCAAAGTGTTTGCTGCTTGTGTGATCAACACATGCCTGTACTCAGCAGCAGCTAGTGACGCCTCATTACTCTGGCCATGAGGGAGCCCTACAGATAGAAACAGCAGCTACACAGGCATTATTCATGCTTATGCTGCCAAGTTTTCCATCTCTGACAGCACAATGTCAAGTGTGTTTTGTGAATTTTGTGAAGCCTGCGGCTGGGAATAGCTCCTTCTTCAGAGTCTGTAAGGCAACACTCAGGTGCTGTGAACTCAAACAGATGTTTGCAAGCATGGGAATTAACTTTGAGTCAAATTGAAACTCGATTTAACAACTTCAGTTGGCTGCGTCTGGTCAATCAAATTAATCTCGTACAAATAAGAGAATAGACAGGCTGCAGCTTCTCTTCTGGAGCAGTAGAGCAAAATGCAATAGGAAATGTTAATGTAGATTGATTCACAGCAGAAGAAAGTGTATAGACAGGTGGATAAATGGTAACATTATAGAATTGTTAAGGGTGGAAAAGACCTTTAAATTCATCAAGTCCAACCATTAATGTAATCCTGTCATCTTCACCAATAAACCACTTCACCAAGTGACACATCTACATGTTTTTAAAATAACTCCAGCAATGGCAATTCCACCATTGCTCTGGGCAGCCTGTTCCAGTGCTTGAAAACACTGTAGGTGAAGAACTTTCCATAATATTCAACCTGTTTCCTCTTGTCCTGCACTTGTTAACTGGGAGCAAAGGCCAACCCCTACCTTGCTGCAATCTTCTTTCAGGCAGTTGTAGAGAGCAGTAAGGTCTCCTCTCAGCATCTTTTTCTCCAGGTGAAACAATCCCAGTTCCCTCAGCTGCTCCTCATATGACTTGTGCTCCAGACCCTTCCCCAGTTACTACCCTTCTCTGGACACACTTCAGCCACTCAATGTCTTTCTGATGGTGAGGGGCCCAGAACTGAACCCAGGATTTGTGATGCAGCCTCACCAGTGCCGGTGCAAGGGGACAATCACTGCTCTGATCCCGCCGGCCACACTACTGCTGATCCATAATTTATTTTGAACAGAAACCAAGTTTCTGCTGGTTTATTTGTTTGTTTGTTTGGGGGTTTTGTTTGTTTGCTTATTTTAAATCTCCCTATCCACCACAAGCTAGCTCAACCTGAATGCAAGTGTTTGTGTCAAGGTTTGAGTGCCAAAGCCTGCAAACAAGACGTAGTGAGCAGCCAGGGACAGGAAGACACCGAGGGAAACTCCCCTGCTGCACAGAAAACCTCACTCCCAGCTGCGCAGCAGCTCCTCTGAACTGGTTCAGCACTCTCTCCTTACTTGACAAAGCACCTCAGTACAAGTTAAGAAGCAACTTAATCCCACATGATCCAACATGGAGTTGGGCAGTGCAAAACTGAATTCCTCTCATAGAGTCCAAAGTTACCTATGGCACTCTGCAACCTGCACACAGAGATCCTTAACTTGCTTAAGCCAGAGAGTTTAACAGGCCAGCCATAGGTTCTGACCTCCTCAAACATGTTCTCCTAGCAGACAACTCCCTTGGGACACACAGCGAGGAAATACTCTTCTAAACACTGGTGATACCTCTCATCCCATGTCTTTTTTAAGAAAATGTTTTAAAGCATGCTTTAAAAAGTAACAAATGGTATAATAATCAGAAACATAATAAAATAAGGTGCTATATCCTAGTTGCTAGATAATGCAGTGAGATTAAGAAGGTTATCTAGATGAAGACCAAAAAAGCAAAAAATCTTTGAATTACACCTTTTATATGCTTTTGATATTGGAGATCATAGAATCACAGAATGGTTTGAGTTAGAAGGAACTTTGAAGATTACCTTGTTGCAACCCTCCTGCCACAGACAGGGACACCTTCCCTCAGACCAGGTTCCTTAAAGCCCAGTCCAACCCGGCCTCAAACAGTTTCAAGGATCTCTAGATAGTAGAGATGGATTTCTATTACCAACAATCTTTGATTGCATAAGAAGTAGATGAAGTGACTACCCAGTAAGGAAAATTATCCACGTACATGTATAAAACTTGTGTTGAACTGTGAACTGTCAGTGCCAGAGTGCCTTCCACGTGTGGATGTAGGCACAGATTGTCATTTCAGTGGAATTCAGTCACTGATAGCCACATTTCAGTATTACCTTACATGCAAGACACAAAAATACCTCAGGAATAGCTACTCTTTTCTTGTCTTGGTGGCAGCAAGTAAAGTGAAAACAGTCAAGATTAATCCAGTTGCAAAAGAAATGTATCAGTCTGAGCCTCAGTCTCCTCATCACACAGGTTATACTCTGTGTACTTAAAAGGTATCTGGAAGGCAGAAACACTGCAGACACTCAATAATTCAGCATGTAACACAACACATAAGAAGGGTTGCCTTAACTTTGAACACTGCATCTGTTTTAGGCCATCCCAAATCCACAGCTGTCAGAAACCGAAGAGTTCTCCCACACAAAGTTTTCATTCTTTCTGGTATACAACTCTGCTTTACAGAAAAGAGGCCTATTATATCAAGCTTTACACCTGAAATTGTGGTTTGCCCTGTTTTAGCAGTTTCCTAACACTGACTTTCTCATCCATAGTCTCCAGTGTTTCCAAAGTCTATGCAGAAAGTATTTTAAAGCTACTGATGTTTTCCTTTCTATTTTAATTTTGCAGGCTGGGACATAACTGTCCGTAAATAATGACATTTGACATATCAAAGAATAGCTGTCAGCTTCTGCAAGCCTCTCTACAGAAAATGAGAAATAACCTGAAGTAATAAAAATAAAACAACTGCAGATGGAGGCTCTACCTGAACTACAGAATCCAGAAGCGCAGCCCAGTTCCTGTGTGAGTGTGCAGTTCTATTTCACAGTATTTGGAGTTGCCCTTCACTGACAAGAAAGGTAGGTATTAGAAGAAGTGCCAATGTGTTCCATTATGCAAATAATTGTGCTGAAGGAGAAACTTTTCAAGAGAAACACTTTCTGATATCCCATTTGGGTCCTTTGCACAGATATAGTATAGAACATTCATTTGTGGTAATACAGAATATTAGATCAATTTGCTCAGTGTTTCCAGACTAAAGGTACTGCTCCCCACATCAGAACATTACAAAACTTGCATTTCAGCAAAAGCACAACTGCTTGTATGGGGCTGTTGGAAAGTACAGGTTTCTCTGGCATTGTTAGATAAGTTGTCATTTTCCGCCTCAATTGTGGGACAAGTGACAGGAATAGCTGCTGAACTGCCACATCTGCAGGATCCTCAGCTAGAAATGGAACCAACAGACATATCCAGAGACCCAGGTCTCAACCAACCTGCAGCACAGACAGAAGTGTCTCTTCACTGAATTTTTTAACATTTCAAAAGAAGGGCCAGTTTGATTCCTGGCACAAGCAGAAACTTCAGTGATGTCATTCTCAGTGCCCTGAGAGAAAAGCAGCACTAGCTGTTTCCAACAAAGCTTAAGGGTTAAGAAGATCCAGCATCTCTCCTACTCACTAGATATGAATATAAATTGATGGATATATAACCTGCAAAACTTCTGACTTCCTCTAGTGGGGGAAAGTGGTGTCAGTATCAATGAAATTATGAGAAAACAAAAAAAAAAGTTGAAAGAAAGCACAAGACTAAAAAAAGATCTGTCCTCCTTAGATTTGCAGAAAAGATGGTATTAACATTTTTGCAAATTCATAAGCAGATTATTGGAATCAAAGGCTTTTTAAGAGATCTGAGCTTTGCCAAAAAAAAGTGGATCAAATTCTTCTTCAGTTTGATGTCTCTGTAACAATACTAATTTCATTAAAAATATGTCTTTGTTTATAAAAGAACAGCAAGTACATCAACATTTAATTAATTAACTCCCATGAAATTCCTGCCCAAATGCTAGCAGAATTATCATTCTTTGAAATTAAAGAATACAGGAATATATTACGTTCTATCACGCAGTCTCAAATCAATGTCACCAAAAGCTCCAGTAACCTCGGGGACGACTGATGTTCCTCACCTTAATGGAACACAACAAGGATGAATTTTCAAGATTGAGTAAGTTCTTATGTCTCAAGAGGGGATAAATTAAATATAACTTTTTATGGTCTTGACTTTCCTCAGATTACTATATCACTTATTTAATATTGGCTGTAGCTTAGCACCAGAAACCTCATGTATGGGAATCACAGAAGGATAATTGTTTTTTTCTGCTGTCAATTCTCAGATTTTAGGAAGTATTTTTTCCTACTTCACTTTATATTCCAAATCTTCTTGAGGAAAATCATGTTTAGCTGTAATATTTCCTTGGATTTAGCAAGAACTCATGGAACCTTTATTGATATTTTGGTCAAAAATCTTCTGGGTAAAAGTTTTTAAGCAAGCTGGAGTGTAAGTCAAATTAAGTCTAGTTGAAAAAGGGTATTCAAATGACCTCTGTAAACAACATAGCTGTCCAAGGACAGCACAGCAGAACAATTGCCCCAAAACAAAGGTATGACTTTTGCTGAGGTTGGTAGGACTCATAGCATGAGGTTCTGGCCAAGCTCACCAATTTTTGGGACTGTGAAGGCTCCCTCTCATCTCCCAGAGGTCTCACAGGTGCCAATTCATAGCTAATGTCTCTCATTTTGACACTGTTTTCATCTATAGAGTACAAAATGCTGTATAATATTTAATTAGAAAGTCATTAATAGAGTGGTATTTGGATGTTAAGTCTCTTTTTTAATTGACTTGGTGTCTATTGACCTTTAACTGGTTCGGCTGTTTTTAAGTCCTGAGTTGCATTTCATTTCCAAAAGACAGAAGGAAATGGAGGGGAAACCATTAGAGAAAACTGAAGAAGGTCTTGGGGAAGAGATTAACAACATACACATAAATTTCTCAGTTCTTAAACACCCACCGGAAAAACAGCTGAGACATTTTATTTACTGCTGACTATGAATGACTGTTGCTATTGCTGGACTCAAGAACTGCTGAAAACTACTGAGAGTTTTGAGAAGCCATGGTAACCATTTTCTTCTTTAAAGACAGACCCACTTGATTTACTTTGAAGAATGAATTAAGGGGAGTGGGCTTGTTGTGTGCTATGCCATTTGGCCTTTTGATGATGTGCTTGAAGAACATGTAGTGCTTTAGAAATTGGTAGTGTAATGACAGGATTGGCCTTTTTCTCCCTACATGGAGCAGAACTGAATCCCACTAATACACACTGAGAGAAAGATAATGATATTGTTTGACCCCAAGTGTGTGCATCTCTGATGCATTTTGTTTGCCTTGCAGAGAGATGCTACTACAATTCCCTCTCCATCTGTACATTTTCCAGGGTAGGGAGGAGCTTACATTTAGCAATTAGAGCAGTTTGAGCAATTAACTTGTATTTCATTCTCAGCTCTGACACTGGCTCATTAGCAAGTTTTTTCCACATCATGCATGCATCGGTATTGCAAAGGCTGTTTCTTCAACTTTTATAAAATGTTAAGAAATATAAAATTGGATTGAGCTACATTAAAATTCTACATATCTCACTTTAAAAGTCAGGTTATCCTTGACTTCAGAGAAATGTTGAAGTATACAGAATAGGTTTTATCACAGTCTTCAGAAGATTAGGAAACAGAAATTGCAATCTTTCACTGCTGGGACTTCATGAAAATACAACAGACAGCATCAATTGTCTGCTCAAAGTTGGATGGTGAATTTAAGGCATAAAGGAAGCAAGATTTAAAATGTTGTCTGGCAAGTTTCAGAAACTACAAGATGGCTTGCTCAGGAGTAGCAATTTTATCTATTTTAACTGGAGGAGCTTCAATTTTCTTGCCAGAAGAACCTACGCATTTGTAGTGTGCATTACTACAGTTCAAGAATCCAGTTGCCTGAAGCATTTGTATCTCACAAATCAAAACTTCAGGAAAGAATAAAAATATGAAGCCTTCATGAGAACAACACAGCCATTAAAGTAATGCACTATTATACATAGTGACATTTGTTCCAAAATCCCAAAAGAATTTACACACTCTTAGCAAAAGAAAAGAATTTCTATATATCCTCCTCTAAGTTTCTTTTATCTTCCTCAAGGGAATTACACATGGTCTACTGATTTTTGCCTTCAATACAATTATGCATTTTATAATTTTAAATAAATAACTGCTTTAATTTTTACATTTTTTTAGAATACTGTTCTCTCACTTCTACAGTAAAAACAATAGGTGGGGATACATTAAACTCTGTAGGCAACTGCACTTCTATACAAGTATTTATTCATAAATGCAGTATGACTGATACATAAGTGATAATCTCATGTATTCCAAGTCAATTACAGTTGAAGGTCAGAATATGGCATACAAGTCCTTTTTTCTGTGTATAAAATCACACACAATAGTCACACCAATGTGCAAAACTTGTCTATTCTCGTCATCCAAAATGTCCTTCCTGTCATCCAAAAATAGCTTAGTGCTTATCATCAATGTACAAAGCCAGCTCTCACATCTGAGAAAAAAATCCCCAATACACGATTAAAGAATGGGTTTGTCTTTTGGATGAGGTTTAGAAATACATCTGGGTAACAAAACTTGAATGAAAACCTTGCACAGCTCGTGACATATGTAGGCTATCTTTAATAAAATGATGTAGTGAACATGAGGCACTGTGCCAAAATCTGGACTTGAAAAGGCTAAAAATTCTTACTCTTCATCAGGTAGTTATAATTTCACAACTGCACTTTTAGTTTTCAAAGCAGGTAGTCACTTTCTCCCAACCTTTTCTGAATTTGATTAATAGACTAACAAAAGTTTAAAAGGTAAGAGTGGAGACATTTTGCTCGTGGACAGAGTGGTATTTAAAAATAGCTGTAGCTCAGAAAGTTTTTGAAGAGGTAAGAATAAAGCCTGATCCTGCAGCCAGGAAAAAAAAAAAGCAAATATTGCTATTTGCTTAGTTAAGATACATAGTTACCTCACTAAAGCCATATCCTTAACAAATTCACAGGCCCCCCAGTACCTAGGGGAGGAGAGTAGAAAATGATCCGTCCCTGTGCTCAGGAAAACTCAGGTCAAAGAGCTCATGGTGCAAGCATGCTCATGAAGCTCATGTATGAAGTTTGCAGGCTTGTTAAGGAAACTTTCCTGTTGGGCAATTCAGATGCTGCTCTGCAGTCACGCTTGCACTGCCTCAGATGTCACTCATGGGACCAAAGTGCCTGTGCACTGCTGGCTCCAGTGACCTGTCAGGTTGCCTGCTTGTCTCCCTGCACACTCTCACACAAAGTTTCTCTTACTGGCTCAACCCCAGGTTTCCTGCAGCAGAGTCCCAGATGCCTGGGTCCTTTAATTAGTGTAATCATGGTGCAGCAACCCAATAAATAGCAACTCAACCTGGTGCCTTGAGGGCACCAACAAAGGCAATCCCTGATTTTTATACCCTTACAGTTTATATGCCTGTTCCAATGGTGATTTAATGTCTCCTCACTGTTTGCTGGCTCCTGCCCAGTGATCCAGGTGCCTGTGCCCCTTGTGTGAAGGGTTGATCTCCATTCCCAGCTCCTTGCCTGGAGCTCTGGCTGTTTCACCCCATCCATGGCACAACTGCAGCTGCACCCCCAGCCAGCTGCACTAGGTGTATTCCTCAGCAAGGCTTGAGCTCCAGTCAGAAGCAGTTTCACAGAAGACAAGCTCACTTTTACAATGCTAAGCAGCTACATGTGAGCACTGTGTCTCTGGCTTAAGAAAGATTTGATTTCTAGAAAAAAACCCTTAAAGTTCTTTTCACTTGCAAGAGCAGCTGCAAAAACTAAGTGTTGGCATCTCAGTTTGCTGTGTGGGCCATATTTGGGTTTGTTTCCACATTAACAGTGCACTAAAGGCACATCTTCCCCACCTCCAGTGCCAGAGGCACTTAGCAACTATTCTGAGGTCATCACACCTTGTAAGGAGATCCTCTTGGAATAAAAACACATCCTCTCATCATAAATCAATAGAACAGAGATCACAAGAGCTAACATTATATCAGCATTTTAAGATTAGACTAAAACTGGTCTGGTAGCAATGAGCAAGCATTTTGTTTATTGGTGTTGACAGTCTGTTTCAGGAGAGGCTGCTGGAGCTGGTTGACTGGATTCTTTCTGTTGTCTTCCCAGTCATTCCACATTCCCAAAATTATTTATACCAACATCCAACAGAGCTGAAGTACTGGAACCAAGTTCCTATGTTCCTTCAGCTACAGTATTTTCATTGAATTTAAAATGTCATATAATGTAACGGAGTTGTGGTTACAATTGCAATTGATGACAGCAGTTCTCCAACTTCTCTATCATTAAGACAACTGGAAGCCAAGAACAGCTGGACTCTATGTGGCTCTCCTTTTCGGCTGGGTATCCTGAATGGCAAAATCCCTTTTAGAAAGCTATTTTAAAATATGGGTATTTCAGAACAGTCAAATGATCAGCACAAACTTCCTAAGTGTTCCTCTGAAGAGAAATTCACAGGCTGCTTCATACCATCGTATGACTCCACATAAGATTATTTGAAACTACCTTGTTTTCAGTCCATGTGGTGTGTGCTTGATAAGATGATGAGAAGCAGACTGTAAAACTATTATCTACTTCTGGTATAATCTAATTAGAGGTAAAGGTTTGTGTGCACTATTCGCAAACCTGTCTGCAAACTCATAATGGACTTCAGTCAGTCACTGATTGAGTCAAATTACATCTATCTTTCAGAAAATTTTTTCTTATATACTCCTAAACTCTGAAAAAAATAACAAGTTAAAACTCTTATTTTTGTTTAATAACTGAAATTAGCAGTAGGACTAGTTAACATCACTTAACTGTGTACCTTGACACTGTTTACTACTCTAACTAAACTCCAGATTATACTGTTTTAGGTTATTTTAAGTTATCACATATTCTTTTGCAGCTCATTAATTGAAAATAAAAATCCTATAATAAATTAATTTTCTCCTTGATGGCTTTAAATATTTCTTTTTTTCTTGCACTGTGCACAAACTACCTTGATTTTTTTCCCCTGTGGTTTTTAAACCAAGAACAGAAATTCTTGAACGATCAATTAATGTAGTTATATATATTATATAGTTGTCACTGAAATTATTGTCATGTAACAAGAATATAATGTTTTTAATATTTGCTTATTGAGCTTAGCTAATTGCAGAAAGCATGTGACATTTTGGAACATTTATTTTTCTGGAGGGTGCATATACTAGGTGTTCTTTATTCACAAAAATGTAAAACCAACATAAGACCATACCTGGGTTGAGAAACATACTTTTTCTCCACTGTGGAAGTATTTTATCCTTTGAAAATAAAAGGTGTCAAGTACCATTAAAGTAGTAGCTTGGGATGCCTGTCACAAAGTGATGGAAGGATACAGATGTATGTAACAAATGAGGATCTGTTGGATGTTGGGGAATATTTTAATAGCACAAGCCACAGTGTGCACAGTCCAGGCCATGGAGAAAGGGAAAACGGGGCCCCTGCATCTTTGAGCCTGCTTCAAGAAGAGCAGTAAACAATAGAAGGAATGCAGCCACCGTTAGGAGAAGCAGGTAAACATGCTGATACAGCTGGGCATAGTTTTGGGAAGAGTACCAATCCGACTGCAAGGTAGAGCAAGCACACCCTAGCCATTAACCAATGATATTCCTGTGATATTTGTAGACTCAGAAAGTTTGTGATATGTGTGGGTGTAATGTAAATAATAAATCAGAGCAGTTGACGGTACTTCTGTGAAGAGAGTGTCCTGACTCTGGTCGTCGTAACCTGGGGGAGCATGATAAACCGACAATTACCCCACCTTTTCCCCTTTACATGATGGTGAACTCTGTCCCACCAGAACTTTTCAACAATGGCAACTGGTGGCATGCTGATGGCATTTGTTCATTACTAGGGCATTCAAGGCAAATGGAGAATTCTGCCTTAATGAACCCCATATTGTGTGGGGAAGACTGCGAGAAGAGGAGGAATCAATTCATCAGCTACATGTCTTAGCCGGGTGAAAAAAAAGCATAAAACTTCAGTGAAAACTAAAAGAGGAGTGGAACCAAACGGAGAGAATGTGAAGACACCTTAAATCACAGTACAGTACAAGTATTCTTGAAGTGGATTTGTGGGGCTTTCCCTATTATAATTTCAATTTTTTGTGCTCAGCCACAAGGAGGGCCCTTAAAGCTATGACTGGCCTAGGAAGGTCTCCAAGCTGAGATCTCTGGCCTGGCTCTGCCTACCTTAGCCCAGCAAATAGGGACAGAAGGAGAGCTGGGGACTCCAGCCCAGCCCCATTGCTGACATCCACACAGGGTAACACCAGTTGTGGTAACCCCCAGTCAGACTACAGCAGCAAGCAGGGTGAAGTTAGTCAATCATAAATACCACAAAGCACCATTCCTAAACCCTCTGCATTCCCACATTCAAATGTGGGAATTACACTCAAGTAAGTGGCTTTTCCATCCAAAGTTGCCATGCATGTAATGCAATGAAACTATCGCTGGCAGCTTTACCTAGACTTAAACCTGGCTTATATTTTCCTCACCTGCTGATGTTGAATTACAGCAGCTGAAACTTGGGGTCGGTCTTATACAGGTAGCAGTTCAAAGGAGGCAGGTCTTATATTTTCAGCTCTGTTTGCCTTTCCTTCCACCACTCGATGCCCCAAAGATGAATAGAGCAAGCTGCAAAGCTTTCCCTTTGTGGGGAGAAAGTTTACAATCTTTTCATCTCTAAGGCTCCCAAGACCTCTTCAGCCTCCAGTGGAATCACTCAGTCCTCATTCCCAGCTCACATCTTTCAGAGCTCCTCAACAAGCCCTTTGCTTCACTGTGAAGAGTTATGGGTAAACCTTTAGCAGGACCACCCTGCAGTGCCAGAGCTAAAGAGCACTGATGAGTAAAAAAGAAGCTAGCTGGTCACAATTTGTTGCCATAGAAAGCTCCCACCCATTATTCCAGTTGCCAAATGTCCAGCATCCACCATTAACCTAGGTCAAAATAGCCTTCACACACCAGCCTGGGCTTCAGTACATGGTATTTATCAGTAGAAACCCCAGTTCTCAACCTGCTCCATCCTCCTCTCCAGCTCTTCATGTCACCCCACACTCTACAGACAGCAATTCCCTGACAATCAGAATCAAGCACTGACATTATGAACCTTTTCATTACTTGTGTATTGCTGGTTTGTAAAATATAGATTAAGCACAGAGTCACGCTGTGCCCTACATCAGGCTAGTGTTGTTACATGTTTATTAAGAAAGTGATTTAAAAGGGAGATCATGCAGTGAATTACCAATCCTGCACAACCTACTAAAAACTGGGTGATGAAACAACATAATCGTCATACATCAGCTTCCCATTACCTGATTTAGGGTAATTTGTATTCTCTGCCTCTGTGCAAACAGAATGTCACTTACTGCACTGTCAAACTTTATTTTAAGAGTTAAAAGGTGGGTTTATTATTCATAATGCTAACAATCAGGAGTAACTAAAATGTTCCATATGCCAGAAATCAAAACCTGTTATCATGGAATTGGTTACAGGAGATTTAAACCAAATTAAAGCTCTGACAACATTAGTTTTAGAATGGGAAAGCATAAGAAGGAAGAGTAGCACAAAGACTAATTCTGTGCATCTGCTCTTGCAGGCTGTTTTTGTATTTCAAATACATATTGAAAGATAGAAAAGTCAATTATTTCTCCAGGCTAGGACAGCATGTGTGAGATGACAAGCAAGTGAGAGGGGAAGTGCATGTTGGTTTGTGCACAAGAGAGAGTCAGATGGCCCTGGTTTTGTCCTCTTTCCCTATTTTTGGTAGGACACCTGCCAACACCCATAGGCAAGTGTCACCCAGGCTCTTGTGGCTCTCCAATTCCAGACCTCCGGTCAGGAAGTGTTTTGAAGACCAGTAAACCACTCAGCCCTGGTCTCCTCTTCATAAATAATTCCTCATGGCCATTGAGGAAGACTAGAGATGGCTTTCAGCTTCATTATGGTTATTTGAGAGCACTCTCTGGTCTGGCATCTTCACAGGCAGCCTATTCCTCTGTGGGAAATCCTAGTGAGCTATGGGGAGTGGTGAAAGAGAGCCGTCAGCAGTGACTGCTTGCCTAGCTGGAAGCCACACTCCCCTGCACTTTTCATGCAATCAATCATGAAGGAAAGGTCAACAGACAGCTTTCAAATAACCGATCCATTTAACTACTGACATTGATCTGGGCCAGAGAAGTGGAGTTGGTGTGAGGGGGAGGAAGGAAGGGAGGGTTCAGTGGTCAATCAGAGGAAATCTAAACCCCCTTTCAGTCTAATGGGAAGCCTAAAGAGAGTCCTAAGCTTTCTGCTTTAAATCTCACTGTGATTAGCTTAAGGCGCAACAGGACCTTCACACAGTTGTCTTAAAAAGTAAAAAAAAACCCAATATTTTCCTGCATAGAATTAAATACATAAACCAGAAGAGACCTGTCCATATTTCACTGCCTAATACAGTGCTGTACCAGTAAGCGTGATGGGTGGGACAGAGAGAGCCCCTGGCGTGGTCCCAGAGACAACAAAACTCCAGCTGTTTTGCTCTGGCTATAGTTTGAAAGATGGTCTTCCTCCCATCATAATCACATCCTTTGGTGCAACCCAAAGCATACTGTCACCAGCCATTAGGGAGATGAATTAGTTACCTTTCAACTAAAAGAAACAAAAGCCGCCTAAATCACAGTTGCCAGCTTAGAATTCTCCAACCCCAAACCCTCTTGTGAAGAGCCAACATCTTGCAAGAAATCTCCCAGGAGTGAAGCAGAGCAATATATAGCTGGTCATTCACTGCCCTGGCTCAGTTCCAGATAACTCAGGTCTATAAACTGTAAATAGAGTCCTACAGCCTCCAAACAGTAATCTGTGCAGGATGGATTTTATTCTCATTGCATATATGCCACAGAGCATAATGTTGAGTGTGTACCCAAGAGTAAATAGAGCAAGGAGAGAGAGGAAGCAGATTTGCTGTTCTCACTTAAGGCCTTCATCTCAGGCTAGTCCTGGACCCCAAGCTGTGCTCCCAGACCTGTTTCCACAGTACTTCACATGATCACTGCATCATCTGATATATACATTCCAGCAGCACCTACAGCCACTTGCCAGAGCCTTTTCGTGACAATACAGTTGGAATTTAACTAAACCAGGGCTTCAATAACTGATTTCAGCCTCTTTCCAGATCAAGCACTTCATTTTCCTGCAATTCAGATCCCCATCAATAAAGCAGAAAGACTGTCCCTTCCTTACCTTGCAGGCATATAGTGGGATAAATATATGTATTATGATATGATTGGTGATAATTATAACAAACCATAAAAGACAGGCAGTCTGACCAAGAGATAACTAAAATCAGTGGAAGGATTCCCTCTGTATTAATTGGGCTTTGGCTGTAGTCTCCTTTTGAAAGGAACAAGGCACACAAGGATTTCTTGGGCCCTAAGCTAGAGGTATGGAACAATTCTCCAAAACCCATAGGAGCTACTTCTCAATCAAACAGGCTAAGAAAAGAATCTCTGCATGAGACTCTACTACAATAAAAAACTACGACATGAAATCCTGTGTGCATTTATGTAGGTGTATCAGGAGAAATGATATTAAATTCAAGAGGAAAAAATAGAATTAGATATCAAAAACAGGATTAAACCATAAAAATCTGTCCACTATGGAGAATCCAGCTTGTAAGATAATCTTTTCTATGAAAGGCAGAATATTAAAGTAAATAACTCAGAAAAACCCAGGAGAATCTGAGCTTTCAGTAACCAGCCAGATGGAGAATGCAATATAGGCAAGAGCACTGCATGCCACAATTCATATATCTAAGGGGGGGAAAGCTATTTCTGGAGAACATTATTGCTCCTCATGGTTTTCTTAATTATTTCTTCGTTCTGCTCCTCCCCATGTGCATCGACACAGCAAAGTCAGCCATTTGCACCAAGAAGTACGATTTTGTTGTGGCGCTAATCACACATTTCCTGTCACAACAGAGACAAGCCCCATCTCTTTCCTCTAACTCTGCCATACTACAATCTGTAAATACATTTCTTACACAGAGAAAGGAATGCAAATGAAAGGTACACATTAGTCTGAATAGGTTTTTCAGTTTTCATTTTGTTCAAACAGAGAGAGCTGTTAGTCTGTTCTTTGCCAGGGGAGTCTGCAAAGACAGGCTAGAAATGCTGACAGGTTCTTTAAGGGAGAAGCCACAACCCATACCACTGCAGTCTTGCCCCCCATGTCACAGAAAAAGTCTTCCCACTTCCACTCAACCATCATACTATAAATTTACCAACGGAAATTGTCGACATTTCTGACAATCAAACACAGTACACACTCTAAAACTGAACTCCGTATATTTAACTTTCAAAAACAGGCCCTAGCTTTACTGTCTTAGTCTTTTAGGAAAGAGTACAAGCACCCAGATTTTGGGAGGTGGTAAGACATGACAAACTATGCTGCCAGTCCTCATAAGTACATAAGCAATAAGCAAAGGATTACAGCTACTAAATTACAGTATTATTTCAGAAATTTATTTATTCTATTTTATTTAAACTCTCTTTTATTTATTTATTTATTTATAATGAAAATATAACCCTTTGTGATAAACTGAGGTTCTAAGGCTTAATTAAACTTACAGGCTGCAGGAACTGTTAATCGCAAAGCACAGAGAAGGAGATAATGCAAGAGGAATCACAACTCCATAGCACAAATTGTCTAACATCCAACTAAAGCAGACATAGGGTAAGCTAAGCAGAAAGAACGGTACTCCAGAAAAAAAAGGTAGCAAATTTTGGGCATAATCGTTTTACATGCACTTTGTTTTCTAAATACCCATGGGGATCTAGACTTGGTATCTAAATATATTTGAAGATTGCAGTCCTAGCTATCTCCAGCCAGCTTGCACCCACCTCTCTCTGAAAAGTCCCACTAGAATCAGTAGCTTAATTTGGGATCTCCTTCCATCTTGTGTTAATTATTTACATGTGTAGAGTCAGTATGAGCTGATCTTGAGAGTCACAGCACAAGTGCCTTCAGAAACTCCCACCTGATCTATTACATGACTAAGACAAGAATCATTCAGCTCCATCAGGAGGTCTAATCATCAGCTTTTATCTAAGCAATGATAATATCTGCTACATTATCCCACAGGGACAGAATTCTCTTTTATCCAACAGTTTGAAGTTGTTTCTTTTTGGCTGGTATGTCACAATCAAGGAAGGACATGGATGAAGATACTGGTAAAGGAATAAAAAAAGGAAACAGTAAGAACAAACAAATGTTTGACAGAACAAACAAATGACCAAATAGGCATGTACTGAAATATATGCATGTTTCTCTTAAGACATAGTTTTTAAAAAATGTAAGATTTTTTAAAAACTAATGTGAAATGTTTAATGTGAAATCAAGCTTTAGTGACAACCAGCTCTTCAGCTGGATAAGCAACAACTTGCCCTTGTTTTGATTAAGGAGAGCTATTAAATGTTTTTCCTGAAGCTATTATTTTGCTAGGAGCGTGTTGTAATTTGCAAGTTTTTCCAAAAATGAAATGAATAGGAAATTAATGCTATCAGGCAGAAAGCTTTTAGCTAATAGTTTCTAACACTTTTCTCTGAGATACTGGAGAGCAATTTTCATTTACCAGCTATCTAAATGCAAAAACAACCTGCAGTTTCATTGACACAAGCTTGATCCTCTTGTCTGCAGTTATCTGTCAGTCTTGGTTTGGGGATAACATACAGCAAACTTTGAAGTCTTCTACCCAGTAACATGTGCCTGGACCCAAAATGACAACAATTTCAGAAAACAACATTCCATTTAAGACACAAATGGGTCTAAGATATACTCCTGTTCCTAATACGATCAAGAAAGTTGGGTTTAAAACTCCCTCTGACTCTTACGCATTGATGTATATTTTAGCTAAGATCATGGTGACACCAAAGTACACACTTGTCATAGAACAGTGAAAAGGTCTACCCTAACTCAGGACAGCAGATATGTTGCACAGAAACAGAAAAATAAGAGAAATAATGTCTTTACATTGGTCCAAAGCAATGCCATAGAAAAAAGGGTAAGACTAATTTAAGACTGAGACAACTGATAAAATCATCCTCAATCACCCTTACCAGCAGTCTATCTCATGCAAGTTTCACTGAGTTTTCTTATTCAGAAAACATAAAAGTACTCAGTTTGCTGAAGGACTCTAGTACCCCCCCTAACACTAACATGACTATGGTTAGATGTCAGGCTATTGAGTGGGGTCCCATGGCATAGAAAAACATCCGTTTGCACCAAAACTTCATCTTTGAAAGGTGGCTGTAGCGATGGCAGTGAGAGAATGAGGTGACCAGGAAGAATCAGATCAAGCTCTAAAGCAGAGGTGTACAAGTGATTCAGGGATGCAACCACTGGTGCTGTGTAGAATCAACAGTAGCCACCACAGATCCACACCACCACATCTGCTGCCTTTTCTTACCATGGAAGTGCAGGACATGGGTTGGCAAGGACACTCTGGATGCCGGTCTTGCCACACAATTATGTCATACTAACAGAGCCATTTCAAGTGTGACAATACCGTGAGTGATGTCAGTACTGTCCCTTCCTGTCCATGGAATGGTGGCATGGAAGGAAGGGCATCACCACCTGCCTGCACCCGCATCGATGCCAACATCACTGCTCAGACACAGCCAGTAATGCTGAACATGGAATTTTTGAGACAAAGACAAAAAGCCACATCTCCCCCAGTAAGAAAAGTTAGGTTGGGAAGCACACAGAGACTACTGGCCATGCTTCACTCCTCTTAATTCTCTCAGGAGCCGTACTTTGAAGTGCTCTTGAATTACATGCCTGACACTCCCTTTGAACACGCTCTCAAAGTGATGCATGTCCCCTTAACCGACTTTTTATTTTGAAATACATTATTATATGGCCTTCTAGAGAGATGGAGTTGTCAAACCACATGAATGACAACCCCTGGCAGAAGACCAGCTCACAAACCCCCTCCTTCTCACTTTCCCTTGCAGAAACCTTAAAACTGAAACAAAAGCAACCAAATAATCATCACTCACAGATCATGCTATAGAAAACAGTTACAGCAGATGCAGAAATAAACAGAAAACTGATGTGGGGTTTTTTGGTTTTTGTTGGGTTTTTTGGGGGGTTTGTTTTGTTGTGTTTTTTTTTTTAGGAAAGAGGAAAATGTTTTAAAAGAAGATGAGATACTAAATTCTATTGTGGCTGGGCACAGCTCACAATCAGGGCTGGCTTTTCACAGCTTAAGGCTTGCTACAAGTTTTCAAATGTGGTATTTGATGTCAATCTGTAAAGAGGACAATCTTAAAAGGGAAACATTGCCTACACTGTTATCCACTACGCATGTTTCAGTTATATTAGTAAACAATCTATCACAGACATTAAATAGTAGTTTGACTTTTTGGTTAAGAAGCCCGGAATTTTTGAGATTTAAGACAGGATAGAGAGATTATGTATTGTAACATTTAATCACAAAATAAAGAGAGCTCTGTTGCAAAGCAGCAGACAATCTTTCCAGGCTGCACGCATCATTGCTAGGATACCCACAGACCAGCTATCACACTTAAGGGATTGTTTCACATCAAGAAAAAGAAAAGCCGTGGGGGCAAAGACCAGACCTCGGGCCTTGGATCTCTGTGCTTAGAGCCATAATTAGGGGAACTCAGGTCAAGCTTCCTTTCTTTTTCGCTATCACTTTGGACCAAAGGATCCGTCCTTCTGCTCTTCATTTCAGCACACTTCACAAAGGAGACCCCAGGGGGCAGGGGATGGCTTCTTACAAAGCAGCCTTATCTTTGCGATCAGAGCTGTCTCCTGGAAGGGGTCGGGTTTGCAGTGAGAGAAACTGGAAGCTCGACTCCCTGGCAGTGCTGAGATCATTAAAGTTCCCATTTTAAAGAAATCCCACACTTTTCCCAAAACTGAGAGGAATAAAGCAAGCATCCTGACGAGTTCTCCGAAAGGCAGGGTCCATTCCCACTGAATTTCCTGTGTCACAAGGATGCTTATTTTAACGTTCAGGCTGTCCACCCCTCACCTGAGCAGTCTCTCCAAGGCTAGCAGAGTCAGTCTCTTGGGGCAGGCTTGAACCTTCTACATGCAGAGAGCTGTGAAGATAACACCCTCATCGCATGATTTCTGGTTTTGTTGTATATCTTGCTGAAGCACCAGAATCATAGCATCAGCAAATCCTTTTTGCCAACAGGATCCTCATTGACTTCAGAGGGAAGAGCAGACCTGCATGAGGACCTACTTGCTGTTATGAAATAACACTGACACTGAAACCACTTTAACCAGAGTACAACAATGATGAAAACAGATGAAAAATTGAACTCCTTGGAAGAGTAGCTGCAAGAAAAATAAAGATTTCCATCTCCCTGCTACTTTATTTTTTAAAAGCATCCATTTAACTTGGAACTTGAATGTAAAAACAGATTTCCCCCTTGCCTTATAGGTGTGCACAAATTCATCAGACAAGAATAGGACATTATACCATCAATTGGTATAGTGAATAAAATAAATTTATTATTAAATAAAATGAATTTATTTCACTCTCCCCTTACTTGCATCTCTTTCTGAATTTTCAGAGCCACCACCCGGTTTACAATGAAAAAGTCACCCTCTTTGTCTCTACAACTTACATATTGGTTTTAATAGCTTTGCTCGACAACTTACTCCATATGTTTGCTTGTGTCGAAGTAACAGTTCTGCCTGACTTTCCTTTTGGTCTTAATTTCATAATAATTAGATCAACTGCATAGCTCATTCTTAAAAAAAACCCCAACAAAACAAAACAACAAAACAACACACATATACAACACCACTGAGAAAAGATTACTAGTGGCCTGCTTTATCATTTTCAGCCTCTGTTCTGTTAATGTTCTTGTTAAGTCATATTAAGTTGTTCTCTACACAAATAGATAAATGGTTCCTTTATTTTTGTCTCATTGAAAAAAAAACTAAATTAAGAAAAGCAGAGAGAAAAAAAGTATAGGTCCCTGGCCATCCACTCCTCCTGTCTTTGAGTGGAGGAAAACTCTGTCCTTAAAAAAAACCTCAAAACCAAAAACCCAACCAAAAAATCCCCCACAAACATCCATGCAAATCTAAATACTTTATTGTTCCTGAGGTCTAGTTCTTAGCCTTCAATAACAGCACTAGTTCTTTGGACCTCTATTATTCCATTTTAATGGCAAAGCCAGTAAATGCTTCTATGTTAGTCTAAAATTTTTAAGACTGTTTTGCTGCAATGGACATTAAATTCTGGCTCATTTTGAATGAAGAACACCACAGTCATGATGTGGTCTAGTTAGTGTGGTTTAGTCTTTCTATTATATCCACTTTTTTAATTATGATATTGCATCATGCAGTAAGCTGCATTTCTTGTGCATTTACCTCTTGTCCATGAAAGCTGTGGTTAAAACAGAACAACACTATGACGGATCTGTCCTATGAGACCAAAACTCCACCAGTTCTGTCTCTTTGTACTTGATTACACTGGCAGACCCAAACAAAAACAGCTACATTAAACCCTACTAACTCCATTGTTTGCAAGAATGTCCACAAAATCATCTCTTAAACTTAACTGCTAGCTTTCCAAATTAAGGTCTTTCAAAGCCACATGCACAACCAATGCTACATGTGAGCCCAGAATCACAATCTGCCATGTGTGTGATTCAGAACAGATCCAGGAGAGCTCATACCTGCTCCCCTGCTTATCTTACCTATGCTTCTATTGGAGAAGATGGGAAAGCTCACCAGATGCTGAACTCACAGAGCTCTCTTCAGACAAGGGCTCTCAGCTTTAAGGAAAAAAAAAAAAAGCTTCTCTACCTTGTTCTCTACCTTGTCATTATTTCCTTTCTATTTCTTGTCAACACATAACCATAACGTGAGTATCTAGTCCAGCATCCCCTGGATCCAAAACATGTGTTTATGTATTTGAAAATTTATACAAACACTTTCACAGAAGGAAAAAAAAAAAAAAGGCACATAAAACCTAGACCCTCTTTTGTTTTTGTCAGTGCTGTCTCTCAATGACATGGGTAAAACAGATTTTCCTTTTAGCCTTCTTCAGAAAAATGACGTTTTGTCAGCTGTAATGCTCTCTACCAAATCCTCCAAAAGAATTTCCTATACAGACTTCCCCAGCAGACCCCTAACTGAAAGCCTACAGTTCCTGTATTCCTCACCCATTCTTTTAAGGGGGAAAAGAGTTTTCTGTTGTTCTGAACATTTTCCTGAGAAGACTGACTGCACTTATTTCTTTTCCACATTCCTGGAAAAGGCATGCATGCAGGTGTGAAAATGGGACATATGCACACAGGGCTGAGAAACACTTTAGTACCCACAAAAGCATGAGTAAGCAACTATGGGTTCCACGTACCCAAGCCAAGTCTCCAGAGTACTGTGGCCTTGGCATCAATACCAGCTTCACAAGCTGTTTTGAACCGAGCTGGCAGAGCTAGAGAGGTGATGTACACAGCTCAAGGCAGAGGCAGGGGGCTGTGAGTCCCCACTGGAACAGTGCTGCTGCCAGAGACCTTGTGTCACAGGGTCATGGCCTCATTGACTGGTGGGCACACACTTCTTGGGCTAGTTATTTTCAGCAGCTGTATTGCAAAACTGCCTAGGGGGACTTGCCATGAAGCAGTACTACCCTGTGCTGCATATCCCCCTGGATAAAACCATCACTACCCCCCAGCCCTTCTCCATCCCTCTCTGTCCAAAGCATCAGCCACCTCATTTCCTTTAGGTTTTTTAGAACGTAAGAAAGGTGATGATGGGTCTTTTGTTTTTTGGAAGTTTGGGGATTTTTTTAGCCTTCTCACTTTGTTTGTTTTCAGATTCTCAAAGAAACACATTGTGCACAAAATAACAGCAATTAATGAAAATAAATTTAATGATTTGGCTTTAGTTCAGCGTTGAAAAGTTGGTATGAAGTGGCTGGGGGTTGGTTCACAACTGTTTGTTTTTTTTTTTTCTTCACAGTGTCTTGATTACTTTCAGAAAGCAGGCTTCCTGGCACTAAATGGTTTGCCATAGCCTCTCACTTACTGTAAAAACAGAAGGAAAAGAACTGCTGCACAAATCTGCCATCACACGACTTGTCATTCCTCCACTTCTCTCCTTCTCAAGCCTGCACAAAACTGTTCCTGCTTGCGCCCGACCACAGATCCATCATGTTAAACATTTCTACTGCTCTTGGTTGAAATGCATCTTTGCAAAGCTCACTTTGCTAGCAGAGCTCTCAAAATGCCAGAGCACATGTTAAGCACTGTCAGCCCCTCTGCCTTTTGAAATATGTCTTTGCACAGAGTACCTTTCAAAACAATAAATCCTGAATATTTAAAAGTCAGCAGCAGGGTAAGGAAAAACAAGCTTCTCTATAGCCAATAATAAGCACAGGGGTTTATTTCTTCTTTTCTTGAACCTGCAGTAATGAACTTGACTGTTTTAGAAGTAACTGGAGACCAAGGTGTTGCCAAAAGTCAGTGATGAAGTTACCGAAATTTGACTCGTAATCATTTGTTGGCCCCAAACCACCCCCAATCCAAGCAGTGCGAGCGATCGGCAGGGGCCCAGGGAACACTGCACAACCATGTGCGGGCAGGGGGGTGGGTGAACAAAAGGCCGATTCAGAGGAACTGGAAGTGATCCCAGAAAAACAAATGGTGGAAATGCTTCAGCCACCAAGCTGGGACTTCACTGAACCTCTCAAAGAGGGAGTTGGAACAGCCAGGTCCCAGCAAACATGACCAGTGAGCCACAGGGCTGCCAGTAGCCCTGCCAACCAGAAGCATGCCCCTAGTGGTATAGCACACCCCTTCTCCAGCGCATCTTCTTCTGTGGCCATTTCAGCAAGCAGATCACATGCATGGCAGTGAAACATCAGGCTGCTCGGCTGCTGGCCTCATCTGCTGCTATTTCTTATTTTGTGTGTACTCATGGGAAAGTGCTTACTCATTTCACTCCATAGGAAGTGAAACAGCCTCACCGCCTCAAGAATAATTTATTGTCATTAATAATAATACACTGATATAGAACTTTTCATCCCGAAGGATGAAAAAAGCAATTTAGAATCTCAAAGCAATTTTCAGGGTGGAATAGTTTATGCTTTAAGGCACAGGCAGCAGTGACACTGGAGTGTCCCTGAGTGTGCCCATGCCAGTCCTGTGCACAGAGAAAGTGTACTATGCTGTAGACTCAGCTGACACCTTCCTTGGCACCCCAGGGAGAGGGAACAATAGGTGAATTAAACATGGCAGGGGATGCAAAGCCATCTACTCTACTGCATTGCACAGGATGAAGCCACTGGGGCCACATCCCCCCTTTCTCTGGGCAGAGGAAACAACCCTCCATGCATGAATCAGTGCAGAAGGGAAGAGGTTATGGAGCAAGTAATGGAGGTTTCAGAAAGGAAAAGAAGGTTAAATCAGGCCAGACAGAGACTGGTGGTTTCTGCACTGATGCTTCCTTTGCTGTCCAAAGCTAAGATGCAGTGCTAGCTGGACACCAGTAGTTAAAACATCAATATGTCCTTGATGCTTTTGTATCTCTCAGATTGAAAAAGAAAATGGACAGCAACAAGAACTACTTTTTGATCGTGATTTCACATTGCAACCTGGGTGCCAAGTCTTTCTTGCACAGCAAACTCTGACTTCAGAAAAACTGGACAAAAATTGAGAAAACATAAAGCTGCACAAATATTAGTAAGTTTGTGCAGTGTTAGAGTAAGATATTTCTTCTGTATACCTTCTGTATTTTCCTTCTCTTAGCACTTAATGCATAAGCCAGAGAGATAAAAATGTAACTTTTGTTTAATGACCACATAGAGGAAAGGGCAATGCATTCCTCCAAGGAGCAGCAGTTGCATACAGAATTTTTCACCAGAGGTAACAAATTCAAATCTAACCTACTTTACTAGTGACTCAGATATATTAGTGACTGCTGTTGCTTGCTCACTTACAAGTTAAACAATTTTTCAGCTTCATATGAGTTCTTTGTGTGTACTAGTCTCTGGCTTATATAGATGTTGTAAAATCTCCAGCTGCAGAGAGGAGGGCAAGGGTCAGTGAAGTGAAGAGGCTCTCCTTTCCCGGTTGACCCAGCTGATCTGAGCAAATCTGGACAGGAAGGTGGGATCTCCATTCTCCTGGCATGACTCTCATACCTCTTCTTCCAATCTCCTTCTGAGCTCTCTTTCTTAATTTTTTAATTTCCCCAAACCTCCTCTTTGGCTTTCCCCTTTTACAATACAAGCACGCTTTCAGGTCTCTGATCTTAAAAAGACCTAACAAATCAACCAACTCTGTTATCGCTTCTCATCATCAACTACACATCTCCCTTCTGCATGTCTCACCCTTTAGTTTGGGAATACAGTTCATATAGAAGCAGAAATTAAAACAGTTGAAACGAGATCAGAGGATGAGGTCAGACGGACAAATCCCCATCGCTACTCAAGGCAGCTAGATTTCATTATTGTGAAGTGGTGCTAAAAATAGGTCTGAGTACAAAGCATTGTCAGTACCAAGACTCCTATCACTGCTGAACCTGGGAATTTGTTTATGATTTTTCCCAAAGCAGATAGAGTCTTAAAAACACACTTGATTGATCTTGGGGAAAAAAGAAATAAAAATAATGGGGGAAAGAAGAGACTATATCAAATATTTATGGAGCCATGAATCTGTTTACCTGGAGAGTAGGTAAGATAAACAAGTATGTCATATATCAGGTTGTATTCTGGAATGGAATAATCTACTGTTCTTTGCATGCTATCCAGCTTGCATCCATGAATTCTATTATAAGCATACATTAAAATTTTCGTTAAGCATTTGGGAATTTAAGGAATCATTTGGGTGTGTTAAAATCAATATTAACTTGTATTGTTCACTGGCAAGTCACTCTAATAGTATTATACAAAATGTTTTCAACCATACTGAATGAATAACGATGGTATAAACCAGTTTGGGGGAAACTTTTATTGCATTAAGTGCAGGGTTGTTATTTTACTCTTAAACAGTCTTTACCAGCATCAAAGGGATGTAATTGAAATATGTTGCAATGATTTCAAATGTTGATGGCTGCTGACTTACGATTTTACAAACACGCAGACAGAAATTAGGATAGCACAGGCTATTACAGCTACAAATAAACTTTTAAGCAATTTAGGAATACATTAAAGGAAGGCAGAACACTCAGAGGACCAAGCAGCTGACTCACAACTTCTGATGAATAGGTAGTGATAGATAGCACAGCAGAGCAAGACCATGCTTGCTGCCAGGCAGAGCAGGCCTGAGAAAGCCAACAGTCTTCTCAACTACAAATCATTACAGATAAGACCTATAAAACCAGGATCCTGCCCGCGTTGCACAGCCACAAGACTCCCGGGGAACTTTCAAGTTTTGAGCACCAGCTTCCATGGTGGCTGAAGCATTTCATCCCTGCCTTGCCAAACCCTGGGGTTGAGCAGTTTTCCTCCACACATGTGCCCCTAAAGCTTCTGAACAGTGAGTCTTGCTCTACTGTGGGTGCTCCATGTGACATTTAACATGAGTGCAAGCTGTGGCCTCCTGCAGTAACAGAGGGACAGTGGTGCCTCCTCTGCCTTGTAGTGGAAAGGGAAGAATCAACTGCTTCCTTTAAGGGTGCAAAGCCTTAAGCATTTGCCAGTATTGCATTTAAAGTACATTATCAACATGGTACCAATAAAGAAACTCTATTTTCACTGCAGTAGGATGGAAATCATTCTAAATTTGTGCTTTCCTCATTATTGTATATGTGTCTATATATACAATTTTGAGAGATATATATCTATACGTATATATATGTAAAATTTCCAGAAATATCTGAAATGGGCAAAAGAGATCAAGTGTCTCTCTCTGACCAAGGACTGACACGTGACTCCTGCAAGAGTCCCATCAGGAGCTATGCTAAACAACCTCTTCTGCTTTTGAATCTCCCCTTCTGGGTTAGCCAGTCAAAAGGGATGCTGAGTAATCTCTACCCAATGCTTCTCAATACTTTTCCTCTTTGACATGATCTTTTATGCTGCCTCATAATATGAAAACAGCTTATAAAAACTTTATTATTTTTCATGAAGTCACACTTTGTATGCTATGGAATTGTGTTTAGCTTTGGGGTTTTTTTTTTAAAGAATATTTCCAAGGGCTGGGATATTTTACACTTGTTTATGGTATGTGCTCCTAAGATATGGATTATACATAAAATTAATGATATATAGTTTCACTTTGTTTTTAAATCTGAGCTTCTCTGAGTTTATCCTCAAAGGAATAAATAAAACTTGCTCCTCCAGTTATTAACAAATAATAGCTGCTGTGGCCAGATTTTCAAATTGTTCTAAATTGCACAGTAACATTGATTTGAATGTAGTTACAGCAATTTACATCACTGCAAGACCTGACTGATATGAATATTTCAGGCAGTTCAGTATTACTGGTACAGGCTGTTCTCATTTGTTTATTTAATAGTCAAAGTTATGCATAAATTTGCAAATAATAAATGTGTTCATGACTATATCTATATGCACATGTTTCTATCAAAACTTCTAACAAGGCCTGAAGTACAACAATAAACCAGCAACAAAGATGAATATTCAAGCCAGTGTGTAAGAGAAGACATCTTCCCACACTCACTCATGAATACAGATGCTTCCAGGAAAGCAGAGCGAGGTAGATGGGAGAAAAAGCAGACTTGGGGGAACCATACAAACTCCTGTATGTTTTGGGAGCACCATACCCACCCACTGCAGCAGTTTTCTTGTGGTCCAACACTGGCTGCAGTGAAGGTAGGCAGTGGGGCAGCTGCCTTGGGTTAAATCACACATCATTCTACGCTAAATATCAGACAGGATGAAAAAGATGCAATCTATAAAGATACTGATTCAAAGGATTGTTCTGATATTAGTTTTAGGGGGAGATTTCTTAAAGACTCACTACGTGTAAAAACAAAGCTCCCAGCACCTCCGACCACAAAATCCCAATTCACAGACAGGCAGTAATCCTTACAACCTTTTCAGTTAAGTAAAATTTCATCTCATTAGCAGAAAATTAAATCAAAGTGTGTACTGATGTTTAAGTGGACAGCAAGGGATGGTGTAAAATTCGTTCCTGCTCTGCCATCTACAAATTCAGTGCATTCATCAAGCAGTCACATCCACACTTGCAAGTTCTCCTAGACCCACAAATTACTGCACTTCATCTATTACAAAACAAAGACCTGGAGTTTTGCATCTGTTAGGGCCACATTAGTACCTTAGCTTCTTTTGGAAAGCTACAAGACATACCACAGAATGTGAAATAGAAAATTAGTAACTCTATGAATTGGGGGTTTTTAGTGTTAAAAATAACTAGAGATTTCAATTAAAACATGCACATGGATGAGTCTGACGTGTGCATGCAACACAGGCATTACTACCTTCTCCAGGTTTTTAAAATCTCTGATGCGCTGAATACAAGGGACTGATAGCAATACCTGTAATCTTCATTTTTAATTGCCGTGGAAGTAGTTTCATGGGGATTTAGGGGAAGCATTAAAATGCTTTAAACGTTTAAAGTACTTCTCAGTACTAAAGCTGCACTGGGAGGTTGGCAACACCACCGCAGGGCTTTCAAAGCAGCGGGTGCCTAAACCCATTCCTCTCCTCATCCTCCCCCTCCGAGGCCCGCCCGGCCCTCGCTGCCCGCGCCGGCCGCCAGAGGGCGCGGGCACCATTCCCGTGGCGCTGCCGCCGCTTTGCCCCGTCTCTTTCCTCCTCTGCCCTTCCCAGCGTGACAGACTCGCACCCCAGGCTGGAAATCGGGGCGATTTCGCCGAACTGGTATCGTGCAACTTGGCAGCAGCAGGTTGTGTTCGACCTGAACAACGAGTGACAAGTGACTGCCATCAGCGGGATGTCACCACCCGAGGTCTGCCGGCAGCACCAAGTCAGTTTGCCCAGAACCCAACGCCACGTGCTGGCAGAGCAGCCCTAGCATTTCCATAACCCAATTTGTCCCCGAGCTGACAGAGATGTACAGTATTGATATGCAAAGCAGAAAAGCGGCTGTGTTGGTGTCAGGGACAATTAAGGTCTGTACTCCCCTGCCCATTAGCTGAGTGATTCGGAGCTGCTGGAGAGGTTTAGTCATTCCTGCGGGGGATAAAGGACACAGATACTCTGTCTGGGGATATTGATTGAGAAGGACACAAACAGTAGCTAGGATACTTTTTCAGTGACACAGAAGTTAATGATTTAGTGATTTATAGAAGAAAAGCTGCCTCGCCACCTTTGGTAATTGTTTGCATTGCAGATAGTGCCGCGACAAGTGACCTTGTCAACTTAGTAGAAGCCCGGAGCACCATAGAGCAGGTAACTCGCTGGCAAACTACAGAAGTGAGTTTATCAATACATGAATCTCTGCACATGCACATACGCTCACACTCTTTCATCCTAGCTGAGCACAATTTCTGAGGCTCTTTTCAAAACTGAGTAGTTCAGCACTGGATTTCTGTTCCGTTTATCCCATGTTTTGGTGAAAGATCTTAGGCTTAACTCTGACTTCCTAACAGACAGTAAAACTAAAACCCATTCCCCTTCTTTTTCTCTACAGAGTACAAAAGCAAAATTAAGAGACAAAACATTAGAACAATCCTTCTGGGGATCCACAGGAGAAGGGAAACTGCCTGGCTGCTGGGGAACCACAATGCTGTAGCAGAGTACAGTTGTTCCCCAATTTGCTTGCAAGCTGCAAACACAGCAAAGGAAATCTAAACGTGAACCGAGCTCTCAGAGAGAGTAAGAAATGGGCTCAGCTGCAGGATTACAGGCCTCAAGAGATTGTTAATGGGCAACAGAGACAGTCACCTGCAGGCTACTGTTTGGCTCAAATTCACACTGGCTGGAAGTTTTCACCAGATGATGACTTGCTGGTAGTCTGTCCAGAATAAGGCTATGCCTTCCTAGTCCCTTAAAAATTGTGCTTCTAATTCACACTTTGTTATTGTGTCTGGTTTATGCTTTCTTCTAATCTACTTCGGGATTTATTTGCTTTTAACATTTCATGCCTATGTAGTAAATTTGAAAAACACTGGTGTGGAGAGGACACTTTGAAGCGGTCATTTAACTTTGCTCAATAAAGCCAATGGCCTATATATTCAAAAGAACAGCTCTCAGGGTTGCTACAAGAAAAAATATGTGAAAACTTTTGTTCTCCCTGTTTAGAAACAGCTGGAGTTTGCCACTGGATGTAGTATGTGATACTTGTCACACAATAAAACTCTACACAGGCAAAGCAGAGCAGTTTCACGAGAAGTGTGGCTGAGCATCTTCCCCCCACCTTGTCTGGAGAGGGGGGGAATATAATTTAATATTAACATGTCAACAGGAATTTCTATGTTTTCCATTTGTGTTCAACATGAACAATATATTTCATGGCCTCCACGTTTTTACAGGCTATTGTGACAAAACCACCCTGTTCTTCTTGAATCTAATGTAAGAGTTGCTGTATAGACAAATTACATTCCTACTACTATGTCCTGAAATATATACATCAGACCCATATATACCCACTGTACCTCCCTCTGAAATGCACTGATTTATGAAGATGTCTAAGTAACAAGCTAGAGTGGGAGTCAAAAGTTTTCCCCTAAACACTTGAAATTATTTGCACTTAACTCACCGGTATTACTCCAAATTCGTTTCTGTGGCATTAGACCTGTGCAAAACTATAGTATCATTAGAGATAAATCAGGACCAAGACTTTTAAAGTCCCATCCTGGTTTCATGAGACATTAATTAAGGTACCTCAGGAGCACTACATACTCAATCTCTTTCTTAACTAATTAAAGGAAACATTTTAGCTGAAAGCACCAGTTCTTTGATGTGGGTTACTCATATCCTCCCTCTCTCCCTCCCCCTGAAAACGTTCAGCATTAAGCATGTAAATCATACTGAGCATTACCAACCTAAAGGAAAGTGACAGATGACTGTGACTGCCATTAAATGTTTATTGCATCCCTGCCATGTAATGCAATTAGATGGCAAGGAACATGTAATGTGTATTGCTCTGGTGGGAAAATGGAGAAATTATTGAATTTTCTTTCTTAATCTATTTATATCTTGCAGTGGGGGCATTAGGTAGATTAAGCTAGGGACAGTGCCCCCATTCAGTATGCTAAGTAGTGTTTGTCACTCATTGCATTATATGGCAATAACAACGTAAGAGTCCTGCATATTGCAGTAACACTGAATCAGAGGGAAAGTGGCTGAAGAAGTCTCTGTTAACAAAGTACTCTCTTAGTATCCATTCTTAAATGCCTCTCTCAAATAAGAAGTAAAATTTCTCCTCCCCACCCCCCTCCTTCCCCCCCCCCAAAAACAAAAACAACAAAACAAAAGGTCACTAACTCTGGTAATCTTTCTAGGGACTGGTGCTACAGGAGTATCAACCTGCATGATGTGTTGCTGTAATAAAATACTACCGTGCTTCTTCAACAGTTCTATAGTGCTTTATATGCACTTGGTTCTTCAGCCACTGCTGAGGCTGAAAACTTTGAAGCTTAACGAACTCAGCTTCGTGGTAGCTTGTGGAGGTCAGCGAGCTAAAAGGGATCTTCATGTTAAAATGGGGGCCTGAAGCCATTAGAGGGTTCAAGTGAAAAATCAGAAATGAATGGACAAACAAGCAGGATTCAACACACTGTTCCAGCTTCGCTATTGATGCACACTCCTTGTCATTCAAAAACTATCCCTTGTTATCTCTGCAAACTCCACCTCAGAACTTATCTTTTCCTCAAGCACTTCCAACAGTGACTTTGCAGCCCAGCTTCTGCAGCAGGCTCTGTTGGGGCAGGTGAGAGGTTACTTGGCTATGGCTTCTGCCACACCATAGCTACAGGATCACATCCCACTCTGTGATGGACCTAAACCTGAAGTCTCAAAGACTGATTATGAATCTACCAGCAGGTGGTTTTTCCAAAAGTTAATTAATCCCTCAAACATCTGATCTCAAAACTGTCCTCACAATTTTGCTAATTCAGGCCTCCTCAGCAGATTTCTAGTGTTTCCTGACTGGAACCTGGCAATGGTCCTTAATGACAAGCTAAGTGGCCAGCTGTGGCTCCTTAATACTTCACCTAATTGCTGCTCTAACATCCTTGTCCTCCAGCCCTTGCATGCGTTTGTCTGAAGTAATGGATAGGTAGCCCTAGAAACTGACAGCCTTTGTTCATGCACAGATAGATTTAACATGGTCAGGAGCAATACAAGGCTTCTCTGAGACATGTATTAATGCACTTCACACTGCAGCAGCATCATTAAAGGTATCTCTTTCTCAGAGGGTTTACTCAGCACTTGCTCCACATGCCTGAGCACAAGGCTTAGCCCAGCACAGCTCGAATACCTACGTGCTCTTTCTGAGCCCATGTCACTTCACTTTTGCTCTGCACGTGCAAGAGCATGTCTGGGGTTTCTCAAGCCCTATTCCACTGCTCTTCGAGCTGCAGTAAGCTCTGCTGTTCTGATGTAGTTTCCTAGAAAGCTGTGGGAGGACGTAACCATCTGCCTGGGAAGGCATGGCAGAAGGCATTGGAAGACTCCTCCTCCTTAAGTGACAGCCTGCATCCTCTATAAACACATACTAGGGGAAATGAAACTGAACCCCTATGCAAAGCCATGACTGCCAACCCGTCAAAGTACAAACAGTGTAATTTATGTTGTTAACTGCCTCAAACAGTTTTATCTTCAGTCCTACCACTCTCTAACCTTCTCATCTCCCCTGTCCCCTTGCATAAGTCACTGTGCTGCAGTCACAGCCATGCCTAGCACTCAGCCTTGAATCATCTCCAAAGGGTGTGTGGCTTTGCATTTGCTGACAGAGAATTTGCAGCCCTGCTAGCACTGAATGTGGTGGCAACTCACATGCAGAAAGACTCAAGCTGCTGCTCAAACTGATTGCTGATGCTTGGGGTAATGCTTTGAGCTGCTGCCACCTCCTTCAGCACAAAAATCCAAACAGTAGAGAAAAGTCTAGGCAAAGAAAGTTCCACCTATGTTGGGCAGGCTGGCAACTCTTCCTACTATGTTACTCTTCTTGCAGCTGCCATATGTGATATTTCAGGGGGATTAAAGTCCACTTTAGGAACAGATCTAGGCTAGGAACTCAGAAAACAAGGACTATACTGAACTCACCCGCTTGGCCTAAGGAATTTGAGAGCCATGACTAAACTGAGCTTCCACTAAAATCTTCATTTATACAACAAATAACTAACAGGAGCAAAGACCTTCCATGAAGCCTTCTTGCACCATCTCAAGATAAAAAAAAATTGTAACAGTGGAAAGCTTCTCTCCTTTGAGTGGACAATTATTGAGTGAGACTGTAAAGGCCCAGCAAAGTCTGAACTTGCTTTCCAAGTGCTTTGTAGCAATTCAGTTTTCACACCTTTTCCTTTGTCAGGTGAAATAACTGAATTGCTCTGTCTGATGATGGGGTGTATATTCACATAAAAATCCCTTCTCACAGTGTTATTTTTACACTGAGTACAGGAATGCTAAAAGATTCTGACTGACACCTTTTCATTAAAGAAAGAAAAAACTCCACATATCTATCAAATCTCTAGATGCAATAATGTGATTATTGCTAAAAATAAGATAAATTTATGGTACAAAAATCAATTCTAGCATTTTCCAGTCCTAGATATATTGCTTTTATATCCTTTTGTGTACAGTACTTCAACTAGCTGAAAACTGACACTCAAAAGCTCTAATATGAAAGCTCAGCCTTTCAAGAAACTAATGTAAAAGAAGTATCTTCTCAAGCTTTGAAAGGGGACCAAATGGGGCCCTGCTGGAAAAACACGCAATATAAAGTCAGTAGAGCTGCAGTTGTTAATACTTGGGCGAAGCTGTCTGCGCAAAAAGGCTCAGTCTTCTATTTCTTAGCACTACACTAATTTGATGGCAAATAACTAATCTGTAAGCTACACAGGCAAAGCATATATTTTCTTGAATTAATACAAAGGAAACTCAGTCTGTCTCAAATTTGGGAGATTTGGCAGATTAATAGTATTATGAAGGGAAGGTTTTATTACTACATGGAAATCAGACTTGGAAAACCAAAGAGTGGAATAATACTCCTATGGAGCCAGTGAAACACCACTTTGCAAATCAGCAAGTCATTGCATTTTGATATTTTTTGGCACTGCAGTGCATCTGCAAGCTCGTCATGCTATCTGATAATCTTTTTGGTAGTTGATAATATGGTACAAAAGGCACAAGTGAACAAAAGGCAGACAGGGAATTATTTGTGAATTATATGATATTGGTATTCAGTAATTAAGCCTTAGAATTAGCTGGGAGAGGAGAGTATTAGGCTTCAAAATTGCTCTACTGAGTACAATATTTGTCTTCTGTGTCAAACACATTTATTCAACTGAATCATGCAGATCTGCTTCCAAGCTTTGAGACTTTATGCCTAGTGAAGGGCTTGAAAATTACTGATTCCAGCTGAAGATGAAAGCATTTACCATACACTCACAGATGAATCTCCAACCTCCTTTTCACTCCCTAACTTCAACAGCCAGGCAGGACTGTAAGAGTTCAATCCTTACTCTTTATATACAGCAATATCCTGGTTTGTATAATCTCATTTAAGAGATACCTGTTTCCCTGACTCCTTGTTTAACAGTAAGCTTCTATAGGTGAATGTTTTATACACACTCAATCCTCTTTCTACTGAAGCCAGTTAACGCAAATCCAACAAACTTCACACAGAGCTGTCAGACAGTAAATGTTTGTTCCAGACTGCTAAAATGGAGTAGTTTACACCTTGTAAAGAAGGTATCCATTAGATTATATAGATTTAGCTGAAAATAAGAAAAATTATGGGCAACAATGAGAGGAATTTCATTGTGAAACTGATGCAAGGGACTATGAAACATCTGGAAGATGTTAGTGACTGCACTGGCTGTAATCACAGAGCACGCTATCTGCTCTTTGCGAGCTGACTCTCCTTGACTTTAAGAGGAAACAAAAAGTCAGACAAGATAGTGGATGTGTTGTTACTCAGTGTGAGCTGGCACTCCTCATGTAAGCACTGATAAAATACCAGAGGGAGGCTTGGGCTGTGCTAGCTCTCCAACGGGGAGGAGACAGCCAGCCTAAGCTCCTCTCCAATGGGTCTCAGAGTCACCACTGACAGTCACTCAAGAAACAGTGTGCGCTCAATCCCAATAGCTGGAGCACTCCACAGCCTTCCACCACTTATCACCCTTGCAGATACTTTGAGAAGGGAAGAACTGCTCTCTTCGTCTGCCTTACCCTCTTTCTTCATCTCCCTACCCCCACACTTGCAGAAAGAAAAGCTTTATTTCAAGTGTCACAGGTTTTACTGTTTACTTTTTTTTTCCTCCCTTAGAGAGATTTTTAAATGCTCGAATATTTTTCTCTGAACAAATATTTGCAATTTAAAAAGAATAATATACATTCAGGTAAAATGCCTAATGTGATGGTAGAGACAGAATGCAATGGAAGAAGGCATTACAGCTAGAGCAGGAGAATACACTAAGTTTCAGTTGGTTTTGTTCCTACTTTCCTCTGATATTCTCCTGGGCCCTCAGCAGTACAGATTCAAACAAGCTGAAAATCAGCACTCCCCATCCTGTTTTGAAAGACACACTGTACTCTGCCATTGATACAGATGTTTTGGTTGTGGTGTTTTGTTTTGGTTTTTTTTATTTTAATAGTAGAAATGTATCCTGAATAAGTCCTGTACAGACTGATTCACTTGTAGCTTCCCATTGGTGTTCCCTGAAAAAGTAACAGCAACACCAAGTCCTATCCCTCTCCCTGCTGACACAAGTGGGAGGGAGTCCTTCCTCCACTGCCCACTGTCATCCCTGCTTCAGGTACCAGCCCTACTTCACCAAACTTCTGAACTTTACCCACCTCAGGCTACTACTGATGTTCCTTTCAACTTGTTTCCCTAGAAAGATCTGCCTTTTATGTGCCGTATAAGTCAAAGGTGATAACAGAATTGTTGAGATTTATGTTTCCTGAAACCCAGTAACTCAAAGGCGCATTTCAAAATAACCACAGCAATTCTGATTGGTGCTGAAAAATGGCAGCAAGAAGACAAAGTAGTGACAAAACATGAATTATCACAATCTTCTTTACAAGTTATATACTGCCTTATTTCCTTTCTTAGTTTTATTTACAATCTGATCTGAGTATTATTCAGCTATGTTTGCTGTTTGGCAGTATTCATGGAATTATTTTCATGGAAAACTTTTATGTACACTTTATTCCCAAAGTCTTTGTGTTGGCAATATACCATTCCACCTGGCAAGGCATACAAGATATTAAGCACCATTCCTGCTTCCCAGCACTGGAAAGCAGCAAATCATAAGTACACTGCTGACACCCCTAGGTATGCAACACATTTTAAATACAAATTTTCAGACAAATGATCAATCACACCACAACTCAACAGACTTCAAAGATTCACAAATAATTTCAATACTACCTCATCCAGATGCTGAAAAATAGTGGTGAGGATGACCGAAAGAATCACAGAAATTAAAACTAGTGACACACTGACAAATATGCTAATCCGCATTAATGCTTCTGTTTGCTCTGGGAGATAAAAAGCATTACAACTAATGACAGCATCAACCTTATCAACAGCATCCAGAGAAGCAAAGAAATATTTGGATAGCTGTTGGGACAGCTTCTGAAAATAGTCTGCAGAATTCAGCCAGAAACTTAAAAAAAACCCGGTTTCTGGGGATGGGTTTTTTTGAGAGATAGGCTGGTCTCCTGACTTGCAGGGCTACCACCAGAGGCAACCTGCTGCTGTGTCAGGACCAACCTTCAAAATGATGTGCAGAAACAAAATGTGACAGTGAAAAGCATGTAAATAAACTGAAGGCTTTAGAAACTTCAAAAATAATAAAATTTAAAACCAGTATATTGGAAAGAAGTGAGGGGAGAAAGGAGGTGAGGAACGAGGCAGAGACAAAACTCTTGAAAATTGTTTCACATAGTCATAGGAAGAATTAAAATTGGAAAGAAAGACTGAGGCAATGCTAGAGCAAATTTCACATGCTTTATCATATTTCTGCTTTCATTTGTTTTTTTGCTTGGGAAGTAGTGGGAACAGACAGCTATAGTGGATGTTATCTAAATACAAAGCAGAAAGCAAGTCCTAGTAGTGTGTCTTTTACAAAGGGAAGGAAACACACCGGTTCTCAATTACATGCTTTCATTAGTCAAGTCGACATACAAAATAGTTTACACAACACCTCTACATGTATTTCTGTAGTCAGAGAGCAAGTCAACAGCAGAACTATTTTTGATGGGAGACTCAGAATGACTGGAGAGCTTTGCCTCCCAGATCCAGTTTCCATCACACTTTACTGACCCAAACCTGCCAATGAAGCCTTGAGTATCGGCACACACAAATGAAGCATTTCCTAAACGTTGAAAAAGTAGCAGTTTTTTTTGGTTTTGTTTTTTTTTAATTGGGGTTGATGCCAAGAAAACTGGCAAATATTGGATTAATTAAAGTACCTATGCAAACATAATTAACAAAATGGCTGCAAGAGATTAAGGCAGACAAATATGCTGAGATTTAGCTGCAAATGGATGTTTCACTCCTCATTCTTCCAAAAGCTCCCCTTCCAACAAGAAAGGTGAGAATGTAATATAATATAATATAATATAATATAATATAATATAATATAATATAATATAATATAATATAATATAA
>JAWWEV010000134.1:21062127-21126544 GCA_035583235.1 Hafferia zeledoni
CTTCCTGTGCTGAGGACCCCAAAGCTGAAGGCAGCATTCCAGGTGGGGCCTCATGAGACCAGAGTAGAGGGAAAGAAACACCTCCCTCGACCTGCCACCCACACTGCTTTTGGTGCAGCCTAGGGTGCATTTGGCTTTCTAGGCTGCAAGTGCACATTGTTGGCTCATATCCAGCCTCTCATCCACCAGTACCCCTAGGTCCCTCTTCAGCAGGGCTGCTCTTGATCAGTTCATGCCCCAGCCTGGACTGATACAGAGGGCTGCCTCAACCCAGGTGCAACGCCTTTTTGCTCTTATCCATCAAGACATAGCACTCCTGTGGGCTTAAGAAATAAAAAATACTGCAATTTCTAGCACTGGAAGGCACATATCTCATTACCCCCCAGCAGAAGTCTTGTAAATAAGGATCAATAGAAAACTGCCACTTCCTGTACATCATACCCAATATACAGTAGTGAGACAACACTGCTGATGGCTACATCACGTGTCCATGTTGTGGACACATATCTGTGACACTTCAGTCGACAGTTCTTCTCCAGAGTATGTCTACCCTTCCTTAACTTCCCTTAATGCCTGTTTAAATGATGCTAATACATACCAGAGAACACTGACCCACCATTTCACTTCTAAGGCATGGTTTTACAGTATGAGAAAATCTAGAAAGCATCACTTGGTTGTCACTCCAAAAAATCTGTTGTCCCTATACTTGAGTTTCAAGATGTGACTAATACATAATTGACTGACTAATATAACATCTCAAAAACATTTCACAGAAAAACAGACTGATATGGAAAGCACAGTATCTCCATGTCACCAGAAGCGGGCAGTTGTATTAGATACACGATTCCAGTTTCCCAGCTCAAGCATTTGCCCTACCATGTATAAATTAAGTGAAACAGGTTTATTTGCAGTATGAAGTACTGAACCCTATATTAAATGACTGAAGTAGATTTATTATGTGCTATATGGATAGATTTGAAAACAGCCTTTTAAGAAGTAGGTGAAAGAATCCCAATATCAAAGCAAGATTTAGAGTGTTAAACTATATAATAAAGTACATTTAAGAATGAAGCCTTCAAGTCTTTTTTCTACCCTGCACAAATGAAAGACATTTCTGAATTTAATTAATACCTAGGCAAAGGACCCATACAAAATCTTATTGACACTGAATTTTGACTAGAATGTTTTAAGCAAGACGTAAGTGGTGTGTAAGCCACTCTTCATCCATTAAAAATTACAATATTACGCTAAAAAGAATGGAATATCCTTAGGACAATATAAAAAGTAGCAGCTCCATTTTCTGCTATTTTTATCAGCAGTTTAAATTCTTCAGTAGGCTGACCTTGAATGAAGCAGACAAGTAAATGGCAGTCCTGAACATTTTAACCCTAACAATGTTTTGCACAGAGACAGAGTGTGTCTCTGTATAGAAGTCCTTGTCAGGCTACTTGAAGGGCAGCCAGAGGGTAGACAGCCCAAGGTAAGTACAACTCTATTATTCTTCTCCTTTCATTTTGTGCAGTACTTACCACAGCATTTAGAAGAAAAAATCTATATCCATAGTTTATATAGCCTTCTGATTTGTAATAAATTTGGGGGGAAAATGAAAGGAAAAAAAAAACACAAATAATCCTCTGTCAGGCAAAACCAATAGCAGAAAAAGTAACCACCAAAAAAGACATCAAAGTTGTGTTGAGATACTTTGCTTCACTATTTGTTTAACAGTGTTCAGACCAGAGGATGAACTTCAACTGGAAACCCCTGCCTAATAATTTGTACACAAGCAGCAGGGATACATCACGTACTGAAACACCAACTGTATCTTAGCCAAAAGCAAGCCCCATTTCTCCAGCTAGAAGGTGTCCATCCCTGCAATGCAAGAATGTAATCCATTTTACAGTGACACTGAGTACCAATCCTCCACATCTGAACAGTGAAGTCATTAACCACCCCAAGAGAGAACTGATTTTGCTGCAGAAGAGGAATTTTTGGTTTGTGAGACCTTCTGTAGAAGGTGCAGGGCTCAGCTGGTCTCCCACAGGAGTGTTGTGCAGCTTCTTACAGTAAAGACACAAAGTTTTACCTCCTACAGCAGTGAGAGAGTACCTGTTCTTCAGGATTTGCTCACCAGGGTGTCTTGAGCACAGTGCATAACACACTGTTACTCGAAGTCTGCAAAATGCCTCAGAGGGGAAAGAAGAAAGGGAGGATGATGGATTTCATGAATGGGCAGAGATGCTTTAGAGTAAAATGCCCAGATGGAGAAGCATAGCCAGAAAACCACGGATACTTTAAAAGCTACTGCAACAGAGCCACATTTTGTAGCCAATAATGGTTTGTACGAAGCTCGAACTGTTGTTCTTAAAGAGAGCAAGGAGTTTTTTGGCCGCTTGTCCAAAATATGTTGCCTTCTTGGCTCTAATTGTAAGGAGTTCATTTTCCTTCCCAGACCAGTCAAATGGGTGCAAGTGCTTAGGACATATCTACCCAGGCTGTATCTACCCTTGCTTCTGAGCTAGTGGGGAATGTGGCTTCCCTCTTAGAACGTATATGGTGCCAGTACCACTGTACTCCAGTGGTACGTCCGTGCAGGAAGTCACTATGTCTGGGATTCAAACACCCACTTGGACCCAAAGGTATATTATAAGGTAGTAATAAATATATCCTCAAATTTAACAGCAAGCAGAAACCTCATTTAGCCTGGACAAGTCCAAAGAAGCCCTCAGCATCAAAGGAAAGATTAAAACAGACAGCCTTGTAACAGAAGTCATCACTTCTTAACTTCCATAAAGCCATGAATGAAAAAATGCAGATAGGAGGTGATCACTGTTAATGGATTCACACACTTATGGGAACTGCTGGGTGGGAGGGCCCAGTGGGGCCAGGGGAACAATGTAGCCAAGAACAAGGCCAAGGCTTTCAGAAACAGTTCATGATTTTGCCCAACTCTACCATGGGATCATCAAAGCACAATGCCTGTTGGAGAAGCCACACAAACTGCTTTAACAGGAGCACCCTTAGGTCGGTAGTTATTTGTTTTTCCCCTTTGATATATGTCACCCTCTTTCCACATCATAAATCACTCACCTGGGCAAACTGTGGAAGGCAGACAGAGCGCTAGGCAGCAACATCTGTGGCAAAGGCCTTGTAACAGCTGTTACTTTACTGATAGACACATCATCAGCACTCAGCACAGGTGTTTGACAGCTATGCTCACCTGCAGACATAGGCTGGTGTGCAGAGTTCAGGGACAAAGAAAACTGAGTCACCAGGACAGCAAACGTGGTTGTGCCCCAGCAGCCAAATGCCTCTGACTGCTGTGTGTTCCTACCTTTGCCTGGTGCTGCGAGGCACTGACTGCTAAGCACAGCTTTATTTGAAGTCATTTCTGACATTGGTTGGGTTGTGCAGAAGCATTTACAGACAGCTCTGTCTCTCCTACCCGCCAGCCTGGCTATTGAAGCCATCTCACACTCTCCCAAACACACTCCCAGGAAGAAAAAGTAGGCATTTCTGGAACATATACTCTGTTTGCAAAGGACTGATTCATCCCAAATCTCTTTCTTCATCTTTGTATGCACCCATTTGTCTTTTTGTATCGCTCCCTATCCAGTTCTCCCTGTCTTTTTTTTAGTGTTTTCTGTTACAAAACTGGAAGTGTGTTGTCTTGAATATGCACTGCCTGGAAACATAGTTGAAGATAGTATAGACAATTGTGCTTACTCCTTATATTATTACTGGAGTGCCAAGGTGAAATGCTTCTTGGAATTCTTTAAAGAATTCTATAGCTTAGGTGAAGTAGAAAGAAACTAAATATTAGCAGCAATCAAAATGTTTTAAGTTTCAAATATATAAATCTACTGTTGTATTGACATAAGCAAACTGCAAGAAAGTTTAACCAAAATATTCAATTAGTAGGAAAATAACCAAACCCCTATTCTTTGTGTTATTTACACATGAAAACAAAAGGTAACATGCCTGCCTGTCCCTCTTGGATTCACTTACATCCTGTAATGCATTTGAGACATATTGTTCAGGTAATCCTGCAGTTTTCGTACACTATCTCAGAAGGTTACTCCAGTTCTTTTTTGGGGGTGCTTCCACACAGGGAGACTCTAGCAATGGGTTTTCTAGGTATATCTTCCAAAGGAGGAAATAAACTCAAATATACTGCAGATCTCTGTTCTCCAGTGCAGACATAATTTTGTAAACACCAGAGCCTTAATGGTCATTGCTCAAAATACAAAACAGAAAATAGAACACATACTATGACTTAAAAAAAAATACAAAAGAGGAGAACTGACTTGTACCTGTTTTCTGTGCTGAGAGAGGCAGCAACATCTAGCCCCCCAGTTTTGTGACAACTAATAGAAGTGCAACAGACGAGCTACAGACCAATTCCACGTTTTGGGATGTGTCTGTTTATAGTCTGACTTTTGTAGTATTCTGAAGGAGACAGGAGCTCCAGACCAGGAAGCAAAGTCATTCACTCTCCAGGCACAGACAAAGCCTTGACCTACTGTGCAATGCCCCTCCACCAACTCCAGACCAACATCTCCAGCACATTCTGCCCTCTTTAAATACAACTGACAAAGGGGCTAAGAGAGGGCACTTCTCTTGAGTAGCTGCACCAAGGCCCTGAGGGAGTTCCATCTGTGCAGATTTGAATGATGCGGTGTTGCAGCATGGCTCTTTCATGTCAAACTCGGCATAACCACTCACCTGAGCGCAGCCCCCAGGGAGCACAGGGGCACTGGCAGAGATGCACCCCCTCAGCTTCACAGCTAAAACAGTCTTGGCAACGCTCTGGGAAGACTTGTCCATAGGGTGGGGAGAAAAGGAGGTTTTTACGAGGGCAGTGAGTAACAGAAAAGCTATGTAGGGGTATCATTAGAGTCACACAACCTCAACCTCATGCACATAGGCAAAGAGGCTGGAGGAAACCACACAGCATGAAGCACAACAGGGAGGGTTGATCCCCAGAGGTACAAGCTAAGCTGGATCCAATGGCTTAGTGGAAGAGGGCTTCTCCAGCTGAGCTTTTGCAGCCAGATGCTGTTCTCATTACAGATCTGTGGAAGCAAAAGTCAGCATTAGGATCCCCACTTCTAATTTTGCCTATTTTTGCTGACCACCAATGAGAATGAGTGGCAAAGAGGAGCTGGGCCAGCAGCATTTAGGCTGGTCACAAATCAGACCGTACTGTAAAAATCCAACGCCCACTTCCCTCCATTCTCCATGGCCTTTTGATAGAAACAAGCAACATCAGCCATTTTCATACCACAAATTACTTCCATGTTTTCTGTGGGCCCACCAGAGGGGAATTCCTGTGTCTGCTCACTCCCCAGTCCTGCCCCTTGCTCCTAAAAATGCCATCTAAAAATGGAGATAATTATACTTGCCTCTCTCCAATACATTTTTCCTACTGCAAATAAAAATCACAACATTCACTCAAAGTCTGCTGAGATTCCACTATGCAAAAGGATTATTTCTCAGGGGGCATTAGCTTTGTATTTTGTAGTCAAGATGGCCTTCATTAATTTAAGAGGTATAAAAACAAAATAAGTTTTAGAAAAGAGGGTAGAATGAAATAATGCACTGAAAAGTCTTCCCAAATTTTATTATGAATAGTTTTTAAGTTGGTGGATCATTTTTAATACAATATATGATATTTAATGTTCTACCAAGCCAAATCCATATATACCCCCAGCTCTTTACATTTTTTTCCTCTGCTACCATAATACACTGGGTCAAGTGTGACTACTGTTTATTTTAACTTTGCAAAATTGATCCCAGCTTCATATTTTTGAGACAGATTGGTCCATTTTGGTACACTTCCAGAATAAATCCTGCCTGTTCTTTTAAAGTGGGACAGACTCTTGACATACCACCATTGTGACTGTGGAAGGCATTTCTGGCACACATAGTGAGTGATAGACTTCCCTGCTTGTTTTCATAGTGATAAATATGTGGTACTATTAGGCACCAAAACAAAGTATTCCCAAAAAAGTCTCTGCTAAGCACATTTTGGAGTGAATGGGTTAGTATAGATATATCATGCTCTCTCTGTGCTAAGAGGCTTTTGGTTCCATGAAATTCACTCCCTCCCACATAATTTAAAATGCTAAAATGGAACGTTCTATTTTCCCTTTTCTGCAAATGTAAAAAGAACACCCAATCTTGCCAAGGTTAACTATACAATCATGTTAGGCTTCTACAGATTTCATTAATGCCCTTGCACATCAATATAAAACTCCTTGCACATCAATATAAAAATTACCTTTCAATTTAGTCTTTAAGATACCAAAAAACCCCCAACCAAACACTAACAATCCAACCTCCCCCCCCACCTCCTTAATCAATAGACATGATCAAAACTTCTCTGGTAAGAGCTCCTGCAATAGGAAGTTTAGATTAAGAATTCTTCAGAGGAGTTATGTTCCAGGTCTGAACTCCTTCCTAAGGAATGGTTTCTGATTCTATTGGGAAACTTTGATGGGACTACTCATTTTAGGCCACACACAACCTTGCAAGGCTGCATATTAGCGGTGTGGGATTACTCACACACTGAAGCACAAATCCTTGCATAAGTGTCATCATAATTCAAGGGTTAATAGGACTGCTCACAAGGGAAAGGATTTCTACAGAACTGCGCTGGGAGTCCTATTTTTGCTTCAAATTTTCCTTTGACATTTTTCCTTGTGTATCAAAGTCCACAATGACTTTTTCAGCTTCTTTTATGTAATTTACAACTTGGCATACCCAGCAACTGCATCAAAATGACACCTCAAGCATCCCAACAGGAGAGTCACTGATAACAAATGGCTCTGCCCTGGCATCAGTATTAGCACTCAGAAATGGACCTGACCCATGGCCTTTTCACTAAAACTTCCCCTCTATTTTGCTCCAAATTGCTTACTCAGACAGCTTGCAGGATCCCACCATACACTGCCTTTGGCTCTTACAGTTTGCTCTTGCATTCAAATATAATAACGACCCTCTGGTATCCTTTTAATGGCTAGATGGACCAATTCAGAAAATTGTTCTACATGCCCCTACTCATTTCTACAAAATTTCTTAGGGCAATAAGGAACAGCCTTACATTAAAAACAAACAAACAAACAAACCAAACAAGCAACACCAAGAAATAACCTGGTGGCAATAGTAAATATTCTTCTTCTTTTTAAAACATCTCTGTTGCAAAATGTGCCTCATAGCCACAACAGATACTTCATATAGGTGATGGCATATTTATTAAAAAAAAATACCCCAAACTTAGGTTCATGTGACTTTTCTTTTAGTTTTCAAGGAATTTTTCCTCCTTGCTTGCCTTGGCTCATACTGAATTGTCTTTCAGCCTGAACTGAGAATCCTGAGGTCTTTCCTGAGACAGGAAAACTCAAAACCTCTTATGTCAGGACCACATTCTGTCCAAGCAATTAGTAGTGTGAGATGACTGCATGGTCACTTACTCATGCTCATTAGGCAGGACCAGTCTGCTTTGTGCTGGGGACCTAAAAAAAACGCAGCAGCAGCTTTTTTATCACCACCTTTCTTGACTCAAGTAGCATCATGCATAACATGCTTTGGTAACCTTTAAACAGGCTGCTTTGCATGAATTTTTGTCTGTCTTGTGGTTTTGAAGTGGCTAGTAAATACATACTACTCTGCTCCCTTTCTCCAGCCTCAAATCCCACAAATAAATTTGTTCTTGCAGTTTTCATGCAAGAGAGAAGAATGTTTAGTCTATACCTTGTATTTATGAACATGTATTTTGGGGGAAGAGGATGCTTGAGCTTCTTTATACAATGAAGTATTTGTCTTACCACCAGGGAAATAAAAAACAAAGCCTGTTGTGTATTCAAAACTCCTAATTCTCCAAGGAAATGTACGTTTTCCATCGTTACTAAATAGTATATGCAATCACTAATCCTAACAGTTTGATTTTTGTATGTTTTAATTTTCCATTGTCTACTTTGACAGAATCAAGCTTGATTTCTGTTTCTATAAATATCCTCTAAGATCATCAAAAGTGACTGGTCATTGTCACAGCTAGGATGATGGCCTCGATGGTACAGAGACCTACTGAGAAAAGTTCATCTCGGGTTTTGTTCAGAAGTAGGGTGATGTTGTGGGAACAGGCAGCTGCAAAGAGTAAGGGCAATGTGAACATACAGACTTTTCATTTTAATTACTAAGTCTTTGAAGAGGCTTTGCATCAGTGAGTGGTTGCAAAAGCTTCCAAAGAAGATTTTCTGTTTAAAAAATAAAAAGCCTCAAAAACTTTGTAGTCATAAAAGAGCGTTTTACCCAATAATTGCCCTTCTAGATGCCTATCTTTTCTTTAGGCTCTCCTAAGTGGAACAAGATCTTGTAAAGATACAAAGATTTTTCTCCCCATTTTAGTGATAAAGAATCTTTTTTTTTTTTAACATGGGAACCATCCTCTGATATACTTTGCAGTGTCTGGTCCTTTTTTACCTAGTTTTTTTAAAAGTGCACTTGGAGTCATGGAATTTTTTTCTGTCCAAACAGACGAGATAAAAATCTCTCCTCCACAAATACAGTCTTACAGAAATCCTAACTGTTAGCAGCCCTCAGCTGGTGCAGAACTGAGACACTCACTGACCTTGGGGAAGCTGTGCTGGTTTACACAAAATGAGAGGTTCAGCTGCAAACATACTTTGTGAAAGCCAGCTCTTTTACTTAGAAAGTTCACCTATCTGAGGGTAATCAAATGTTTCAAAACCTAGAGCCTGTAGGCTGAAATTTATTAGGAACAGATGGGGCTAAGTGGCATACACAATTTACCTGTGCACCTAAATACAGTTATATATACTTATAAGCATAAATAAGCCAGCTGGTCTCCATTTCCTCCCTAATGAAAACACCTTTGGCCTTCCTGAATTCCAGACCTACACTGCCACAACTATATGGTCTTCATACACACAAGTCGTATCTGTTGGCCTTTGAGTCACAAAAACTTTGTGTTGCACAAATTCTTGTTAGTAATTTTGGCTGCATTCTAGTTTCATGTGGAATAGAGTTCATTTTCTTCCTAGTAGCAGGTATAGTGCTGCATTTCGGATTTAGGATGAGAGTAATGGTGGTAACACACTGACGTTTTAGGGTGTTGCTAAGCTGTATTTATAGTGAATTAAGGACTTTTCAGCTTCTCACCTGACTCTGCCAGCGAGGAGGCTGGTGGTGCACAAGAAGTTGGGAGGGAACAGGGGGACACAGCCAACACAGCTGACCCCAATGGACCAAAGGGATATTTCATACCAAATCATGTCATAGTCAGTATATATGTGGGAGGGAAAACTGGTTAGGGGCCACTGTTCAGGAATTTGCTGGGCATCAGTAATAAACAACTGGACTGTGTATCACTTGTTTTGTATACTCTAAGTATTTTATAGTTGTTCATTTTGATATTACTATTATTTTCTTTCTTTTCTGCCCTATTAAACCATCTTTATCTCAATCCATGAGATTTTACTTGCCCCCCCCTGCCCAATTCACTCCCCCATCCCACTGTGTGCAGGCAGAGTGAGCCAGCGGCTGTGTGGTGTTAGCTACCTGCTGGGTTAAACCACAACAGGCTCCTGAAGGAAGTTTCATGCTGCCAGTTAAATAATGGCAGCAGCTGAAATCTAAAGCTCACATCACCTAATATGAAACAACACAGCATTTATAAACAACACAGAGCACAAGTCAGAACTAACTTTTGAAGGTAGGACTATTTCCAGGTAAAGCTGTGTATCCTTTCAGGTAAGTGTATCTTCCCAAATAATAATTCATGGACAGTAAGATATTTCCTTGGCAAGGGCCTTTAAGATGGGTTTGTGGGAAGGAAACTTAGGCTTACATAAGCTATTTCAGTCCAGAAATTCCTTGTGGTTAGTTAATTATATATACTAATAACTTCCCAATGACAGTGTCTGGATACACATACACAGTGTTTGTGTGCATACACATAACAAAGCAATTTAATATTGTTCATGCACTTCAATGTTCTTAAGCAATGACTCACACTTCAGTACAAGTTTTCATACTACAGAAAAATGAGAATTGGGACTTCAGCTTTCCAAAATTAAAGTACTGCACTCAGGAACTCCTGTGATCTCTCTAGAGAGAGTGACTTGCTACGTATTTTATAGTAACACCTTTGCAAATCATAGTGCTGAATTCCTAGGTGCCCGAAGGATGCTGAGATGGACACTTGATACTGATGGCAAGTATCACCACCTACTACGATATGTTGATATATCTTAAAATACTGACCATCTAAAAGCAAGGCCAAGGAGCCCCTTTGCACAAACACGCACCTTGGGTTGTGGAACATATCCACAGGCTTTTTTCATTCCCTCAAGGAGATAGGAAAAGAAATAAAAATCTTATCCTGCAACATATCCCAACGTTATCACCTACCTCATAACAGCACATAACACAGTATCAAAGGTCCCCCAGCACAACATTACAAACCTGGCTCATGGTCATCTTTGGTTTCCCAGCCCTTTGGCCACCCAAATCAGCTGCATAACCAGCTTCTTCTTAGTGTCTTATGCATGTCTTTCATGCTTAGTATACAATATAGAGACATCCAGACAGATAAAAATAGTAAAACTTTGAAAAAGACAAAGAGTATTGGCACGACAATGCCTTTTCCAATGAAAAATATTCATGGCTGTATTGGAGAAATTGTCCTGTGCCAATGTGAATGGCGCCATTTCGTTAGCTCCAGCATAATGCAATTACCTAATTTACCCAGCTCATGAACGTGTATATATTTATTTTTTAATAATAAAATACTATAATGATTTTTTTAATAACTTTCAGGCAATGTAGTGCAAGAGATTAAGAAAGAACATATGGTACAAGTAGTTTTTGACCTGTGTTTTATCCTTAAAACCCAAAAGTGGATTCAGTATTAAAATCCAAGCACTCTAAGTATATTATGAAATATTTACAGCTGTTATTATTGCCTGATTTATGTGGGCCAGAGACCGGATTATTCAGGCTGGTTTCACAAGCAATATGTCAGTAAACAGGATTTTGTTTAGTAATTATATTAAACATGTCCATATAAGCTTGGAAATAATTATAAACTGTATTTTACTGTACTTGATAAAAGCACTAAGCAACAAGAATTAACAATGGCAAAAAGGTCTTCTCTCATTTTCAATAAAGCTTTCCATGTGAAAATCTGTCAACATGAAAAAGTTACTGCTTGTAATTAAAACCAGGCTTTAGTTCAGTAATATGTTTACATGTTTTGTTCCAGAAGGGGGGAAAATGCAATTGAATTACTCTCCTTAAACCCTGTGGTTCATAAACACACAATCTGCTCTGGGCACGCTACTGATGTCAGGAAAAAAAAAAAAAAAAAATCAGGTTCAGCCTCATAACACTTTTGAGAATTTTGTTCTACTAACACAGTGTGGTAAGAGTTGAAGGGAGCCCTCCAGACGCATTCACAGGATTTTTGCAGCGGGTATGTCTACCCTCATCAGGCGTTTAAGCTCTCCTCCTGTCAGTACTTGTACAAGGTTTCACTAATGGACAGATAATAGCACAGCTATTGAGGCTGAGGAAGTTACAGCAATACTTCCCCGTACTTGGGAGCGTGTCAGTAAGGGACTAATTACCCCTCTGTTCCCAGCTCTCACTTCAACTTACTAAGAGATCCTTTGACTGTCTCCACAATGGCTTTATAACACAAGATCTGTTTTAAAAACAGACTTCAAAGTGACTTCTCTGGATTAGACCCACTGCCAAACCAGTTACTAACTGTGGTTCTGTGGGTCCCAAGACCACGGTACTAGAACCACAGTCTGATGAATGCTTTTGAGCATGAATAGTAAGTCCATCAACTGCAACACTTCTCTTTACCAAGCAGGCACCATTTTTTCAACATACTTTTCAACCCTCTTTTTGATGCTATTTGCTGTGCCATTGGTTAACTACAATTTCAGACCATAGGCATACAAACACTACCTTGACATGTTTAAAAGTTTTCACACTGCTGTAATGAGACATATTTCCTATATAGCCAGGAAAAAACCTTCTTCCATGCCAACCTAGTGTTTCACATGAGAAAGTATAAAATTTTCTCAAACAAGGTCTGAATATATTTAATGATAAAAAACCAAGCAGTTAAGGAGCCCTGTGCTTATCCTGTATTACAGAAGCCTGTACACTAGATTTGTTAATCTAGCTTTAATTCAGAAACCTGACACTCCCTGCTTTACTTGTAACTAGTTTTGTTTCTTCTTAATGCAACCAGATGGTGACTTCAGTTTGATTACAATTCTCCCTACTTTAATGTGAACTCTTCATTTTACTACTATCAGATGACATTCGCTTTCCTTAATGTACATAGTTTTAGAAAAATTACAGAAGTGCTATTGCTGTGTTACATGAAAAATTCCAATATACACTTAGCTGACATAACATCAGTTGGTGTTTAAATTGGGCTTAGCTAATGGACTTTTAATGTCACTGGGGTTGTGTGCAGTTACTGGCTATTAGCAGGAATGGGCCCTTTCTATAAAAATCACTTTTCCTCAAGTGCATTGTTTGAACATTCCTTCCTCTGATTTAGTGACTGTCACCAAATACAAAACAAATGCAAGGACGCTGGAATCTACTGTTATCTTTAAAACCAACTTAACCTCAGCCTGCCCTCTGTGAGTGAAATTTGTTCTGCATTGGTACTAACTTTAAAGACAAAAGGCCAAATTTTCCTTGTCTTGCTCCAGTGAGTAAATCCCAAGCAATCTAGTGAAAATAATCAGACAGAAAGTAAATTTGACCAAGATACTGCCATCAGTTGATTTTCCTAAGAGAAAGGATCTTTACAATGAATCCAAATACTGGTAAAATAAGCTGATCAGTAAAAAAACCCCACAGATTAATAGGCCACACAATGTCACTTTGTTATTTTAATTCAGTTTTTGTTGCAAATGTTTCTTATAAATGCAAATTTAAAACTTTCCTCTTGAGACTACAAAAATGATAGAAATGTTTATAAAGTAAATAAGTAAATTAGGCCTTTTTTTTTTTTTAAGATTTGGAAGGCTTTATCTAATAGCCATCTTTACTACAAAGAACAAATACATAGCATTTAAGGGTGGGGCAGGAATAAAAAGAAAAAAGAAGTTCCATGCAGAAATAGTTCAGGACAAGCAAAGGACAAAACTTAGCAGCTGAACAGTTTTGCCTTTTCCAGTGCTCATGAAAGGCATATGGCACTTCTCATTCTACTGCCTAAACCAGGATAATAACCACTTTTGTTACCAGCTATCAGGTTGTACTTCTAACTCAACCCTTCGAAACTCATGCTTATAGTAGCAGAGGCCTTTAGTTCAAAAACAACTGAGTGCTAAGGCAGAAAATTGCCACACATTTGTGTGTAATAGATATTTATGTGGATATCTGCCTACAGATGGCAACATTTGGCTCTCAGTGTTCTTATCTGAAATATCACGACAAAAGCCAAGAGAAAAAATATCTGCTTGAAAGAATCTCCCCAACCTGTTTTCAAGTTAGGCACTGTGTTAATCTCTCTACAGAAAAGAGTCACATTGCTACATGTAAGAGAAATAGGAAGCCTTAAAGTTAATTGAATTATTTAGCTTAAAACCCCCCAACCCCCAAACAACCCCACAGCAAACTTGCCAGCAAATGAGATGAGATCAAGGTCTGTCCATCCTAGTCTCGCTCTACTATGTCAACAATAATTTTAACACAGAATCAAATCAGCTTCTGATGTGTGCTGACTTTGAAAGTAATGGAACTGTATTTGTTGGTGGTCATAACCTGGCCTTATACAGCATAAGTCTGTCCTTGGTGTAAGCACTAGGCATTAGAAAAAAAAAAGAAAACAAAACAAAAAGGAAACAGATACTAAAACTGCCAGGTCCCAGTACTAAACTTTCTAGCTACAAACTTTCTATTTACTTAAAAACTAAGAAATGAGGAACTTCCTACTTGCTATTTTGCATGAGGAAGAGAAGGAAAAGCAGGACTCATAGTCTTACCATCAGAGACCTGCTGCATAAGAAGATTGCTGAATTTGATTCGAGCAAGGGACCAAAAAAAAGTTACTCTCACCTTCAAAAACTGGTGAGGAAGCAGAAAGGAAGTCCCTAAAGCTATGTTTGGAACGTCTACATGAAAAGAATTTGTAATGGGGACAATGACTTGCCAAAAACTATTGCAACTTTGGGGCCAAAAAGCTCAGAGAAAAGAATACTAGTATTTCATGAGACAATTCAAAATTTTCTGTGAACAGCATTCAAAGAAGGGCAGTCTTCCCCATTTAATTCAACCCTGTTCCTTAAACAGACACAACTATAGTTTCCACAATCAGCTCTGATTTTCAAAAATTGAAGTCACCACATTTAACAGGGGAAACTTTATTTCCTCCTAGTTGAAAGTACCACTGAATTTCATCACTTTAATAAAGGTTCAAGCAGCAGATTTCTATACAGTTTCATCTGAGTGCAGACAACCTGAAATTTCAGTCTGGACACCTCACTGTTATCCTGTTAGCTCCAGCTATTCACTGCTACATGTGGCCACTCATCTTTTGTATGCATAGAACTGCAGAGTAAGGAGGCAGACACATGAAGTTGTTGATGTTGTAGGGAAAGGTGAGAGGGATACATCTGTGCTAACTCCATGAGCATCTGGCAAAACAGAGATATACTAATGAAAGAGAAAATTAATGCAGACTAAGACTGTGCATATCTGTACTTGGATAACCCCTGATAATTACACATGCTTCAGTCAGTGTAGGTAAATCCAATGCACATGAGAACAGAATTAGTCTCACTTACTATTCTGTCCCACTTCTCACACCTCGATTTTGGTATGACTGAACTGCAATTAACCTCATTTAGTGAGACTGTATTATTATTTTCACTCACTATGTAAACTTTCCAGTATAAACACTTATGTTGAAACTGAATAAGACAAGCCATGTATTTAGACAGTAAATAAATACACCATATCATGGAAGTGCAGCAGTTCATGTTCCAGCCATTATTTTGGCAAAATTATGGCTGGAATATAGCTCTCCAAGAAGCTCTGAATTAGTAACAATCCTGTGGCGATCACTTTTCACTGTCTCATATGAAATGCACTAATGTCAAGCAAAGAAATACCTGTGGAACAACTCTCAGTTCAAAGATGTTTCCAAAATGGCTGTAATAGAGTGAACCTCTTTTGCCAGCTCATTGAAGGCTTACTTGCACATTTCCTTGTATCTAGCTGATGAAATCCAAGATTTCTTAAACAATTGTACCCAGCAGTCAGGGAACTAAGAAAAATGCAAGCTTTCCTTTTTCTCAAAGGATACACCGTTAATCCACAGAGATTAACATTTCAACCTCTCACTCAATATAAGACTAAGAAATAAAGCTACTTTACTTCTTGAAAATAACTAAAAAGGGATTGGCAGGAGCTACCTGACAAGAAAATGCTCAGCTGTTGCCAGGCCAGTAAAATCTAACTGAGCTACTTCAGCATTATTGTTGATAATGTTACCACAACAAGAGGAAAAAAAATACTGATTTAATTGCCTAGGCAACTTCATACCTTTTATGACTGGTAAGGCAATGGGGTCCTTTGGAGCATAAGTCGTTCAGATGAATGAAGTACAGTTGAATAACACAGTCCTGAATTGCAGATTAAACACAAATGAAGCAAAACAACCCATAGCATTGATCCCTAGTCCATTTACAACAGTGCACCACATCTGCTCTTCCTCCTTACAATTTGAGATAACACTATGGATTTCACTGAGCAAAGCAAATCCTTCCCTGGGTAAAGCAAATCCTTCCAAACTGTCTGCTACCAGAAAGTCAGAGCTTCCAGGAAACATCCCTCTTCCTAAGGAACAGGGTATACTTTTGCACTTTTCCTTTGTCCTGGTTCCAGCCAGGGCAGGGTTAATTTTTGCAATAGCCAGGAGGGGGCATGGCTAGGACACGGAGGTTATTGCATACCATGGAGGTTACTCCATACCACCTCACATCATTTTCTGGAGATGAGGAAAGGGCTCTCTTCCAGTTCAGCCTATCATGCCAGAGAGAACAGGCAGGTTGTTGGGGTTGCTGTTGTCAGGGGGTTTCCATGGGAATCCTTTGCTTCTTTCTTGTAGCCTCTGTAATTATTACTGTTGCTATTACTATTCATTTTCTTATCTCATTGCTGTTTCCAGTACATCTTTCTTATCTCAACCATGATCTTTACCTTTTGTGCCTCCAATTCTCCTCTCCATCCCACCACAGGGGGAAGGGGTAGGGGAGGGGGAAGTGGCACAAGGTTTGGAGCATCTCAGTGGGAGCACTAAACTAGGGAGTACCATTCCTAAACCACGATATCCTTCTAAACATATTCCTAAATATCAGCAGATATATACAAAGTTGAGTTGTGAGACTCAACAAATACAACATTGGGAAGGTATCTGAGAGCCTTCAACATAGCATTCCCTTCATAGCATCCTTCTTTGGGACTGTCAGACAAGAAGGGAAATGAACTGGAGCACCAGTCTTGGGTACTCAGAAGCCTCAAGTTTGCATTTTGGCTTCCTAATACATTTGCCCTACAGCCTTAAGCAATTCCCCTAAGATCTCTCCACAAAACTGTGAGAAATATAGCAAACCTCCAAACCCTGCAAGATGATTAGAGATTAAATAGCTAATGCAATGTGACAAATGAGAACTTTCCATTGTCTCTAGCAATGCAAACATGTAGCAAAGCTATCCTAAAAACTTAACTGCAGATGTCCCCCACAGGAGGTATCACCAACTGAGATGAGCATGCACAGCTCTTTGGGTGCTTCTCCTGTCCTGCCTGTGTAGGACACACAACAAGGAAAAGTGAGAATTTGAGGAGGTACTGATGCACTGCAACATCACATACTGACACAGGACATGTCCCTGACTTGACAGGACTATTGGACTGTCACGCAAGCTAGAGTAGCACTGCGTGTATTTGAGGAACAGCAAAGGTGCTCACCTAAATTCAGTGTTTCCTGATGTTTCCTGGTGGACTTAAGGACATATTTGGCACCACTGAGAACCTGGGTCTCTATCTCATCTTGCATCACAGTAAAATCAGCATGATTTACAAGGGGAAAAAAAAAAAAAAGCAAAAAGAAGAGAGTGAGATCTATAAAGTGCTGTAAATATATGCCTTAACCAGTGCTTAACCAGGACTGTAAATCAAGTTTAACAGTGAACTTTTTCACTACGCTGGTTGAAATATATGGAAAAATATAAATTTCATTTTCACTGAACACCTAACAGATTTTCAGAGGGCATAAATACAAGGAGTTTGGTCAGTAAGGTAAATATTCTGGGCTTTTTGTTGACCTTAGTTGAAATAACTAAATCTTTTCTGGTTTTGATTAAGGTTTCTTGCTTTTCTTTCCAACCTCTCCCTAGCAAATAAACAACAAGGAATCTTTTTCTTTGTTTCGCCCTAAATTTTCCATGTTCATAAAAATGATATTTTTAAGTGGAAATGTTTTTGCATGAAGCTCTTTCTTCCCCAGCACAAACTTTTAGATAATGTGTCAGGCTATAAAGGGGCTCCCCAAATCCTGGTGTTTGATGAGTTGAGAGGAAATCTCATGTTTCCTGCTTAATGTACATGTGATTTGGGATGGAGTCATAAAAGCAAACAGGAAGCTGTTCTAGTGATGACTACCTAGGGGAAAGCTATATACAAGCATCTCTGAGGTTACTGAAAGCTGGGAAGACCTCTGGCAGCTCTTGCTCACTACTCTGACTGGCTGTGCCTTACTTGTGCATGTTGTTTGTACAAGCAGAGCCAACCTCAAAGAAAACAACTGGGACACAACTACAGTTTGATGCTTTCTTGTATCTTATTCAGACTCTGTGCAGTCAGTTTTAACCTACATCCTCACCCTAGAGAGATAAATCTAAATACAATAACCACAATGAATGTTCTTCAAAATGTTTAACAAACCGATCACAAAACCCGCAACAATACTTAATAAATCAGCTCCCCATACCAGCAGGGGAGTTTGGGGTTGGAGTACCTGCAGATGATCCCATTAAATTAAACACAGCAGAATAAAGTACATTCACACTTAAGGGGAATTTTGTTGTTCCTATTTGTTCTGTGTAAGGTTCTTTATAACTATTTCCCTTTTAGCATCATTTCAAATACTTGCTTGCAAATGATGCAAATTAAGTGTTTGAGTACAGTTTGCCTCCCAGAAGACTTAATAACATTTCCTTCAGACTGCCTATTGGATAATGATATGACGGAAAGATCCGGGGGTGCCTGCTCATGAGACTGGACTCTACCGAGCACACACAATAAATCACTTAAAACACCACCATTCCTTCAGCCCTTGGAAGCAGTCGGCACTGAACTGTGCCTCTGCACAACATTATTCTGATGCTGTGTTGATGGAGGTTATAGCCAACTGGAAAACCACTGCTCATCTCTTACTCCTTGCTTTTAATTCTTGACTTATACTTTAAAAGCCCTCTTATACCTCCAAGCTGAATCTGAAGCAAAGATGGCTAATGAAAATGACAGACGGTGTAATTACTCTTTACTGGCACTGATGCCAAGATCGCTGCCTGCTAGACTTGAATACCTCCACTGGGTGGCTAACAAGATGTGCACTCCACAAACCAGCACAGCCCTCTCCCCACCCTAAAGGGAGAAAAGAGGGAAAGGGAATAGCCATTTTTTCCTAGAGAGACATACAAAGAGTTATATGAAATATTTTGCATAGACAGAGCATCCATTATTCCATTAACTGTTTTTTCAAAGGTAGCCTTCAGTAACATGTTTTCAATGACAAATCAACAATCTGAGCATTTGAGACTCACATTGAGTCGAATCCTCTCTGACTAAATCACAGCAAACTGTTCACTACTTTGAGCAATGCAAATTTACCCAGGAAGTCCTCTTTGCAACAGCAATTCAAACTTATTTTACTGGTGAGCTGCAAAAGTAATTTTTGTGCCTTTTGCAGAAAAGGTAACCAGAACTGATTCCTCAAAAGTCTGATGATGTAAAATCCAGAAAGAACCAGAAATCAACAAATATAGTCTATATACACTATAAAACAGGTTGCTCCAAACAAGATTGTTTATCTGGTAGCATGACATAAATGTAGCTTCACTTTCAAAATATAACTCTCCTTAAGTATTTTATTTATATACAGAACTCTGATTGTAAACTGCACAGAAATACTAAATTGTTATCCTACTCAGCCTGGGCTGCTCTCACCTTCCTTAGGAACTGATGTTGCTTAATATCCTAGTCAACTGAACTTGGCAGACTGCACATCAAAAGACCTCTCTTTGATTTGCATAAAATCAAGTATTTACCTGAAAATGCCTAACAAATACAATCCACATTTTCTCCTCTCTTACTGCATAGACCAGCTATGGAAGTGATTTGCCTGGCCTTGGCACAGAGTTGTATTCCTGTTTTCAGATGTATTGTATTTGGAAAATTAAATTAGGAAAATATTTTTAATTTGGTTAATGTTGTTTCCTGTTTCTGAATCTGGATGTCACAGACAAAGCTAGTCCGAAAATACAGTGAATAACTAGGGTTTGAGACCATTACTGAAGAAAAATAAAGTTGTGCAGTGAATGATCCATGTAAAATGATTAAGTGCAAACATGCACAACAACTGTGGAAATGTCTGGCATTCTTGCTGTACAGAGGAATGGATGACACTGACTAATGCTGAAGAGCCTTCAGAAGGAGATCGTACATGATCTACAGACTTTTTCCATAGCTATTGCAACCAGCTGCTAGAGCCTGGAGCCAGAGGAAGAAGAGCGCAGATTCTGACTCCCACATTCCCAGGGAGGAATCCTTCCTCTATGGACAGATCCATCCACTTAATTTTAATCCTGCTTGAACTGCACCTCAGTCAGCAAAGGAAACCTGGTGGCTGTTTTGCTTTCAGTAAAGACTACTGCCATACCAAAATGCTGCTCAGGATGAGTATGGACTGCCACATCCAGCCCAAACTCATAAACATCATGGAAATCTGCCACAGTACATTGCTTTAAAACAGATTAATGTTCCAAAGGGCCTTATCCATTCACAGCGAGATACTACTTGGCTCTTGCTTTATTAATGCAATACTATTACATCCACATGATCAAATACAAGAGGTCCACTGATGCATCAAGATAATTAAGTTCTTTCCCCGCCTTTTTTCAACAAGATGAGTTTAGGTATTTAATTAGGAAATGCATCCCCAAAAGGTTAGTACATTCACATGTTACATTTCACTTTTTCCGCACTAAGCATTTTCAAACTGCTGCTGTTGCTAATACAGACTATGCTGGGGCAAGAAAAATATCTGCACATATGGCTCTTTTACAGTTTTCTTTTTAAATTATCACTTTGATTTAATTAGGTTTGAGGGGTTAAGCATAAAAAATGCACTCTTTCATTGTAAAAGAACAAATGAGACACAACCTCATTAATACATAGTCCCTTTGGCTCTTCTCTCCATCTTTTACACCATCGTTATTAACTCAAAAACCATGTTTGTCACTGCAGACAGATACTATGACCCTCCCTTTTGTCCACCTATGCACCAAAAAGGTGGGAGCCAGAAGAAAAGTGGGTAACGCTCTAGGAGGTGGGAAGGAGGGCGGGGTAGGGAAGTAGTAGGGAAGCACAACAGCTGAAACTCAGTCTCTGCTGATTGAAGAGCCAAAGGAAAAGTCACTCTTTCTGAGGTGGCACTGAAATGCCAGGCAGGGGCACAGTTTGGGACATTTAAATTCTCATTCTGATGCAGCTTATCATAGAGTCATAGTGAATGCAGAGTTGATTCTGGCTTGATAATCATTCTGGCCCCATCCATGACACTTTGAGAATTAAGGGCTGTCTCTATCATTGTGGCCATTTCCTGCTCTCTCCTGATAACAGCGGAAAAATACATAGACAGCTTCAGATAAGAAGATAAGAAATACTAATAAAACAAAAATTGTATTTAGGTCTGCTGAGAAGCTCACAGGAGGGCACCGAGACACAGTGATATGAATCTGCCAGGGAATGTGGGGGGCTGGTCCACCAGCTACTCAGTTAATAAATTCATTTTCCACAAGGCAATGAAAAAGAAAAGCATGAAAGCAGATGTCCCAGCAATGTTCATAGCTTTTTTAGCCTGCTTCAAAAGCTAAAGATAGTTGGGGAATGGAGATGAAACATATACATTTTTGAAACATGTAAATAAAATAGAAGGAAAACGTTGTCTGGTGCTATGTGATGAGGAAACTTCCTGAAGAGGGCATAGTTAAACTGTTGATTCATTGCCTCACTGAAGCACCATATACACATACATCCATCCATAAGGATCCCCACCACACACATCAATCACAAAATCAGCTCTGGGAAAAATGCCAAAACCAGGTCTGCACCCAAATTCTGTGCCTGGTCCTAGCAAATGGGAAATAAAAATAAAAGTATACATGGGAAAACAAGTCCAAGACAAATAGCTATATCCCAACAACATTCCCTGGCTTTTCCACTCTGTTATAGAAGTTTATCACACGTTGCACACTGGGAAGTGTTGCTGAAGAGCTCCCTGTCCCTCTCTGGGTAGGTGAGCACACCTGTGTCCTATGACAGGTCCCACACATGGCTCACCCTTTGCGGTGCAGGCACGGGGGTCTGGCTCCTCTCCCCTCATGGCATTTCTGTTACAGAGGGTAAGCATGGAAAGGAGAAACCATCCGAGAGTGTGAGAGTGCCTTGTGGCACTGAGATGAGCGCTCTGAAACAGCTGAACAGAGGGGGTCCTCTTTTCCCCACTCAGGCCATCTGTCATGCAACCTCCCATATCCTGCTAGCTGAGCAGGCAAGCTCCTTTCCACTCCAGGTCCATCTTCTTAAACACTTCCCATCTACACAGACTGATATGTACCCATTGACACCTAGGTCTACCTACATACGGTACTATTAAAACCTTTAAACACAGAACATCATACCTGTCCTATCTTGAATATGAAACAAATCGGTGAAAGGAAACAGTATATAAGACACAGGTGAAATGTGGCAGGATGTATAGGAGATTTTTGTTCTCTGCTACTCCCTTTTTGTCACGAGACTTCTGATCTTCCTGTGAAATAAATGCCCATGAAACAAATGCAAGGGGATGGGACTTTGAGGATGGAGTAAGTATCAGCAGGAAATGGATTAGCACTATTACATGTACAGACATGATTTTCAGTGTATCCAGCCCACTAGCAGCTCTCAAAAGTCTGCCAGGAGCACTGGGCATCAGAGCAACTAGCACTGTGCTTTTGTCAGAAAGGCCACAGAGGAGTGCACTTTGGAATGGCTGGGTGAGAGCACAATCTCAGATCTGTACAGTTTTCACCAGTACCTCTTCACAGAAATGATGCCAGGAAAACCAAGCATTCTTATACTTGTATTATGCTGGCAAGTCCAAATCAAAACTTTGGTATGTATTATTACTTCTTGATTACGTATATGGGAAAAATACCACAAAAAACTCCAAACAAAACAGCTTCTAAAATTCCTTTTCTCTTCTTAGCCATATAACTGGGATTTCCAAGTGCTTCAGCAAACCTGCACATCCTTGCTGTATGCAGCTCTGCCCACATGCAGCAACAGCCCTTCTCTCCAGTGCTCCACCAAACCAACACATTTCCACATTAGGTCTAACTCCTGGGAAGAAAGAAGAAAAGCACCGAGAAAGTTTCTCCAGCATCAGCTCGCAGGAGAAAAAGCCTCCTGCTGTGGCTGTGTGGCGGGTGGGTGCCACACTGAGCCAGGGTTCTTTGTGATGCTCTCAAACATCCCTAAACACGGACTGAGAATCAGGACAATGTCACTTGGAAAGCGGAATTGATACACAGACCACAGGGAAAGCAGATCTAGATGTACTCCAGAATCGCCGACACGGGAAGGGAAACAAAATCCCAAAACATAAACACAGAAAGACGGTAACTCCCTTCGGGTGTATCATGTTTTAGGCAGGAAGGAGAGCGTGGGGGGCAATGGGGGGTTCAAAAATGACCGTCGACAGCAGAGCCCCGGGGCACGGCTGTGCCGCTGCGAAGGGACACCCGCCCCGCACCTGCCTTTCCCACGCACCTAGCCAGCCTTCCGGGGCGCACCGGCGCCCCTCTCCCGGCCCGGAGGGCTGTCGACGGGACTCCTTCAGCCCAAACTTCCCAATCCTGTTCCCGTGCCCGACTTGAGGACGAAGGGCAGGGAAACGCCTGTCCGGGCTAGGCTCAGCACCGACAAACCCGACTCGGCCGGTGCGACCAGACCCCGGCGGGGGTCGTGCATGCGGGGGAATGCACTGCTTGCATATACAGACATAGGGAAAAAAACCCCAAAAACCAATCACTGGATAAATTCGCATTTCTAACCCGCACTCGGAGGATGCCCCGATCCTTCCATCTATCCATCGCCTTACCTTGCGCCGCGGAGCCGGGGCGGCTGGCTCCCAGGACAGCCAGGGCGGGGAGCACCACGGTCTGCAGCAGGTATCCCAGTCCCAGCCCGCAGCGGGCCGCCGTCCCCTCCAGCCCCTTCCCCATGGCCAGGGCAGTCGAGGAGTCGCACGGAGACGCGGAGCTTTCCTGTGCCGCTTCTGCCAGCCCCGTCCCACCGCCGGGCGCGGAGCGGCGCGGAGCCCCCGCGGGGTTCTCAGGGGGCGCGGGGGGCGGCGGACCAAGAGGCTGCGCTCGTACCGGGGGCACAGGGGCGCTGCATGGCCCCGCGGAGGGGCGCGGAGCCGGCGGAGCGCTGCTTTCTTCCCGCGGGCTGCTCGGCGCGGCTGCCTCCACCCCGGGGGTGGGCGGGGGCCGGGGCCGGGGCCGGGGCCGGGGCTGGGGAGAGGGGGCTGCGCCGGCCGCCTGCGATAAAATGCGAACTGAAGAGAGGAGCAGACCCAGAGGGAAGGGGGCGGGGGAGGCTGGGAGCCACCCGCCGCAGAACCGGCCCCCTTTCGCCTCCCCCGCCCGCGCCCCCTGCGCACACACCCGCGGGCACACTCGCACGCAGATGCTGGTGCACACACGTGCTCGCCTGCACACGCACAAACACACGCTCACACCACCTCCCCAGCACACCCCGGCACTGCAGCCGGGAGCAGACGCGGGAGCCAGGGCTGCGCTGGCCGGACCTCACTAAATCGAGTCAACTGTCCCCCCACTGTCCCTGTGGGCCTGACACACCCACACACACCTACAGGGCTCTGGACGACCAGGGCCATTCTTAGGGAGCCATAAAATGCAGAGTGAGGGATCCCCATGCGGACCGGGCAACACTCGTCTGCTCCCACAAGCAGCAGGGTAGAGGGCAGTGCCGGACCGAGTACCCGGAGAGCTGTTGGAGAATCCCCTATCTCTGGGGAACATGTCCCCGTTTGCCCTCCAGGGCCTCTCTCTTAAGGCTGGGGTCGCTCCCTGCCGGACCTTACCCTTCCACCCCTCCTTATGCTCCTAAAAAGCTGTGTCCTGCCCTCTGCCTTCACCACATACTCACCAAATCTCACTCAGAGAGATAGCAGCGCCTACACCTCAGGTTTGCTGCTCAACCACAGCTTGATTTGGTTTTCCTGTTGCTTTCTAGGGCTTGGGGGCTTTTCCTTTCCTTTTTTTTTTTTTTCTGTCATATTTTTTCGTTTTGTGTTTTGTTGGGGGTTTTATGTTTGTTTTGGGGATTTTGGTCGGCTTATTATTTTCTTCTTTTAAGTTGCCCTTCCCTTTGCAGAGCCAGAACAGGCTGTCTGCAGCAATGACCAAACCCAGTGACTCACACACCAGATGTGTCAATGCCAGAGGTTGTGGCCCCACAGCACTCCCCACACCATGGTACTCCAGGGAAAGTCACCATCTCCACCCGCCCCAGAAGTTCCTCCAAGCAGGGCTGCCTGTGAGACAAGGAGTAGTCTTTTTCTTGGAGGTGCAACTGGGATGTTCAGTCATTGTGGCTTTTCCTTCCCTTCCTGTGCCCCTTTCACACAGGAAAACAGTCAGCAGCCTTGCTGATGCTGCAGGAGTGTTTTCTGGGTGCCACAGGAGCTTCTTACCTCCAGGGAGGCTCTGTCCCACCTGCCCCCTGAATTTAATGCCCTTCCCAGGGAACTACCCACACTGTTCCCACCTCAGGACCTGAGGGGCAGCATTTTTTTTCTCCTCCACAGCAGCTTACACAAAGCTGCAGTGTGACAGGAAAGCAAAGCCTCTTTTTTTTTTTTGTTTTTGTTTGTGTTGTTGTTGTTGGTGTTGGTTGGTTTTGGTTTTTTCCTTGCTCTGTGTCTGTACAAGAAAAGGACAGCTTTTATTCTGGGCAATATACATGGGCATGTATACAAAGCCCCATGCAGGCTTTGTTTCAAGCCCAACAGGCTGATTCACCCAGTAAGTCTTAGCAGTACTTTCCAACTAGAGCATTCCACCTCTCCATCTCCTGTCTGTACTACATCCTTTAAGGGGGTGAATCCCATCATCTTCAAACAATACACCATAGTTTAAGAAATATTAAGGCTCCATCAAAATCCATGAGTTAAGTCCTGAGGGCTGTATAAATGGTGAAAAGGAAACTCTTAACTTGTAATGACGTTCAAAGGAGAATGTGAGTCTTGATCAACAGCTTTTTTGATTGCAGGCACTCCCCACAGCAATCCCTGACTTCATGCTCCCTAGCCTTAAGGCTCAGGTGGGTAGCAAACAGTTCCCCCATTCATGGTATCTATTTGCCAGTTTTGTCTTAACTCTGTAAAGTGGGAGCATCTTTCTTTTTTGGGGGTACTTACTGTTTTTCCTGTGCTAGGGAAAACTTTTCAGAGGCAAGAAGAAAGACACCTGAAAGATGTCACGTGTGGAAGATCTATTCATTGCAGCATCAGCTGACGGGCACATCTATTGCCACAAGGGATGGGAGAGGGAGGGCTTGCTTCTCCATTAATTGGAGTTAATTTATTTTTGATGTTTTGTGGCTTCCCAGGAGTAATACCTATAGTTCCAGGCTTAGTTTCTAGTTCGTAGCTCAGTGACCTCATTAAATAAGTCCATCCCAATTTCAAGATGATGTCCCTGCAGCCCTGCTCAAGGATCCCTGGTGGCTGCCAACCTGTCAGCCTCTCTGCCCTGGAGTAGGTGCAGTAGCTTCTTCACAGCTGTGACAGAAATGATAGCACAGGGACCACAACGTCTCAGCTTGGGGAGAAGGAAGGACTTTTTCCAGTACCCAAGGTGTGCTGGACAATAGAGGAACAAAGGTACTGCAGCCTGAGGTGTTCTGTAATCACTTTTCTACTGGAAGGGGATATACCTTTACCTGGAGAAGATGGTTCAAGCAACAGCAACAAATAAGTAGATGGAGGTCCTCTCTGGAAAACATTCTTTCAAATCTTTCTATGCTCCATTATGTGTAAAAAAGAACATCCAAGGATGCTCCATGTGTCTGCATCAGTGAGCTTTCTCAGAGATCCAATATACAAATGACGCTTGTGCCTCAGCTATCCCTAATACCCCTGCGATGGATTTTGCCTATTCAGGAGAAAGTCTGTCCAAGGGCTCTTTATTTTTCTCCCTAGGAGATAAACAGAATTATTATCCCAGCTTAATAAATTTCAGATTTGAACCAGAGTTAAAGGACTGAGATAATTCAGGGATTTGAGATTAGAGAGTGCAAATTGCCTGGATTTATTCCAAAAGTGATTGTTGGGATTTTTTTGTTCCCTGATAGAGCTTGGCTGACAAGGTATTTCCCAGCTGTTAGAGAAGTTTGTGCCTTAAAAGTACACATAATGTATGTGCATCTTTTCATCACCTATAATGTCATTAAAAATAACTGCATACCCTTTATAAACTCATCTGAAGCAAAGAGTAATCTCCAATTTTTATACTTGGATAGAAATATAAAGTGCCAAAGAGTTTGCACTGGAAAGTGGCTTTAGTAGCCCAACAGGTGTCACCTTAGCTAGTTCTTCAGACAAGTTCAAGAAATCACAATTCCAAATTAGATACCCACCGTGAATGAGTATAAAATCTAGGGTAACATTTAAAAAGCTTCTGTGTAACTTGTGTAGTGGTGAATCTGACTTCTGACTTTATTGCCCAAGTACCTGGAGTTGCAAAACAATCAATTAGAAGGTATATTGGATTTGAAAAGTCCTATCACCTTTCATAATTAATATTGTGAATGATAGGATAGGTACCAGGTTTTTATCTAAATGTTTTCTTAGGATCCTCTAATTTATAATGATTTATACAAACGTTAATCTAATTACAGAGCTCAAGGGAAATTTATATTTGTTTTTGTTAAGGTGGCACAGCTCAGGACCACATTGCAGCAGGCACTGTGTTAAAGAATCACAGAATCAATTAAGTTGGAAAAGACCTCTGAGATTGAGTCCAGCCCTTGACTGATGACCACCTTGTCCACTAACCAGAGCACTAAGTGCCACATCTAGTAATTGCTTGAACTCCTCCAAGGATGGTGACTCCACCACCTCCCTGGGCAGTCCATTCCAATGTTTTGACAACCCTTTCCATGAAGAAATTCCTCGTAATGTCCAAACTGAACCTCCCCTGGCACAGCTTGAGGCTATGTTCTCTTATCCTGACACTAATTGCCTGGGAGAAGAGGCCAATCCCCACTAATGAAGTAGTACATTTCAATAAAGGACTGATATTAAAAACAATTCTGGAGGATAAAAATATATCTTGTTATGCTTGGACCCAGGTAAGATCTGCATCAAACTTTTTGAATCACCTCATTATTCATCTGAAAGGAAAGAAAAAATACAAAACTACACAGACATCTGCCCTGTCTGAGTGAATTAGGTGTCAGCATTCTATGCTGTGTGGAGAGATGAACTAGAAAATTTGGATGTCTGGGTGTTCTAATGTCATGCTACTGAAGAGTTAAAATCTTCATTGTTATCCCAGAACATATTTCCTTCCAAAACTGGTTTAAATGGCAATTGATTATAGAGAGTTTTCAGGAATAACTTAGGCTCAAAGGAATATAACAGTTTCTTAATGTATTCCTCTATGCATCAAACCAGATCTAATTGGACAAAAATGGTAAAAACTGGTTTCAACCAGATTGAATTGATTCCAACTAGTTCTAACCAGTTCTATCCAATTCAAACTGAATCAAACCAATTCCAAGCAGCTCCAACTGGTTAAACTGGATTGAACCAGTTCAAACCCTTTCCAGCTGGTTCAAACCACGTCGAACTTCTAGCTGGTTTAAATGGATACTTCAGCAATGCTGGTTTGAACAAGGAGAAGAATCTCTTCTGTGCATTGATAATTACAAATAAGAGTCATTAACCTGTCCTCTCACTGAGCATTGTGTTCCTTGGCCAATACTGTCACCTTTGTCCAACCAACCTGAGGACTCATTTGCTACACAAACACCAAACAGGAATGCACATTCAGGTTACACATCAGGTGATTATGACAGCCAAGATGCTCTCAGCTACTGAGATACACCTAAAGCAGCATGGCATGTTTGAGAGAGGGCTATATTTTGCATGCTCCTTCAGTAGCTGTTTGCAGTTCTACATAGCATGTGGCATGTACACCTGCTTTTGGCTGTGCCATTCCCCGAGGCTCTACCATGCTGCTCTTATTTTATGGCAGAGCCCAGCACAATGCAATCCAAAAAGCAGGTGTGTGACAAACCTCTCACTTTATTGACATACATACCCCAAGACATCAAGCACTGCAGTTTTCTCTCCCAATTTAGATAGGCAATTACTTCGTCTGTGGTTTCCATGTGTGATACTGTGTATCAGCAAATGAAACTACCCTTCTGATATCTCACATTTCAAGAGCAACACAACCTCATTTCAAGTAAAAACCTCTGAGCATTTTTTTTCACACTGGGAATGACTGTTAGTGGTGGAATTGTGGTTCAAGGAAAATTTCTTTCATGCCTACTGAAATCTAATAAAACAAGTGATTGTGTTTCAGCTTCCAAAATCACTACTTTGTCTGCTTATTTATGGAACTAGATCTTTCAAAGTTCATCCCTTACTTATGAATTATAGCAGTGTGCTAAATTTACAGTCTTGACATTGGATTAGCAAGACCATGGGTCAGCATATATGTTAATAAACTTAAACAGTTTAAACAGTGTTTAATCTCATAGCAACTATCACTACAGAACTGTGTTGAACCACCTGGGAGACTATATCATGTCCTGTTCCTGATACCATTTGAAATGCACAGCTCCCATTTGTTTAATAAATTAACAACTTCAAATTAACAATCCTGTTGTCTTTCTACATTCTTTTGAACAGCTTGGATTTTCATAATATCAGAGGAGGACCTTCTTGAATTAAAGTAATTATGCTAAAGGCAGGGCCAAATTCTGTCCCTGTATGCATGCTGGATACTGTGCAAAACATAATGTTGTAATTTATGCAAGAGAATGCTGCAATCTAAGCTCAGGACTTGTTCACCTAGAGAATTAAAATTCAAAAGTCTCACTTTCTGTAGTCAGGGGCATCATATTTTTGAATGGCAAGAGGACTTAGGCTCCTTGCCCATTTTTGAAATGTGTCCTCCAGCTACAGCCAAATAATGCAGCCAAAGAGCTTTTTCTTTCATGTGAACTGTCTGTAAACAGATCACAAATTTCTTATTTATTTATTCCCTCTTCACATTTGTTTGGTGAATATTTTCTCAGAACAGTTTCTGAGCTGTAGCTCATTCATGCACAATTCATCACGAGCATTGGAAGTTCAGTATTCAAACTATTTTCCTTATTCCAATTGAATGACACGATACAAAAACCTTTCCCATCTGGAAATACTCTGGTTTTAAAAAAAAAAAAAAAATAAAGTGCCATCATTCTAACCTCTATCTACCTGAAAAATCACTGCAAAAATACAAAAGGTGAGGCTTACTGTCAATTCGTATTTGTTGGGGCCCGAAGCGAGCGCTGCCCTGGCTGTTTCTGGAGGCAGCTCCGGTGGCGACAGGCGGCTGAGCGATTGCGGAGCCTCCCAGCAGAGGGAGGTATGATACGTCCACTCCGGCCCCGGCAGCGCAGCTCTGGCTCTGCAATAGATCGATGCGTCATGAATGTTTTAGGAACATGTCAGAGTCCCATGGCTTCTCATTATCTAAGCATTTTATCTGAGTACAAACCTCTTTTAGGCCTGTCCGTGATAGCTGCATCATCCTACACCAAATTGCCTCAGTCTCCAGCTTCAGCTGAGGAGAAGGATGAGAATAACTGGAAATATTTCAGTCTGTTGCACAACAGCATTATATTCCTCTCTCCCTCTCTTCTTTCTGTAGCCTTGTCACTACATATCTACCTTTAAGTTGAATATTAATGTGGCTGACAGGTGTCAGTCTCTGCCTCAGGATCATCAGATTCCACTGAACTAGGTTTTCTTTTTTATTTACTAAGTACTAATTTCTGATTGTCCAGTTCAGGGTATGATGTCTGCAAATTTATTTACCAGTGTCACAAGAATCCTCTCTCTGATGTCTCAATACTACCACACTGCCCACCTCTGCCTTTGTGATTTCTCCCTGCTGCAGGTACCATGAGATAACCACATAACTATTTTTGGGATCTTTGTTTCAAGTTCTTTTTGTAGGTGTGTATGATGGGTTGCTCTTACTCTGTGCATTATTTTATAGATTCTTTTCCCTGATACACTTTTCAGAAAGTGACATTTGAAAGAATTATGATTACAGTATTTATTAAACCACTTTTTAAGGGAGAAAACTGATAGCATGCAGAAAGAAATTTTAAAGGAGAATAAGAAAGTGCTCTGGCAAATTACCTTTAAGAAGACGTAGGTCCTATGAAGAAACATATTTACTGAGAAAAATAATTGTTAATGTAGAATTTTGGTGCTCTACAATAACATTAAACTTACATACAGACCTCTGTAAAATTCATCCCTCTTTTCGATAAAAAAATGGCATAATTTTATTTGTTACAAATTTTCTATATACTTGCAGTAGCACAAATAGTACAGGGCAATGGCCCCAGCCTTCCCATTTTTGTATCTACTTTGTGAGGAAAACCAGCTACAACAAAAGAAAAGGGCCTCACTTTGTGTGCTTTCCTCTCCCCCCCCCCCCCCTTTTATTTTGAATCTTGACAAACTATTCTGTTGTACAGTGTGTTTGAAATGCAGCTCTCCCCACTAACTGCTCTACTGCACCTTCAGAGAACTCATTTACTCCTGCCAATGTGTAACTGAATAATCTTTATTTTTTTCTTCACTCAAGAGAAAGAAGCTTTCACAGGGAGACCCTAAAATTTCTGATCAGTGTGTGAGAGTAGGAGGAAATCTGTTGTAGTTGCCTGTAGTGGAAACCTGGTTGTGTGTTTTCAGTCTTTTTTCTCCTGGCCTTTTCATGGCAGGGCAATTAGAGCTCAAATGTACAGGGAAAAGTTATCCCAATACAGTAATCAAAGCAAACATTATATAGATTTTGATTGCTCCAACAAGAATGGAGTATTTGTTAGCTGAAGTAGCTTTATTGATTCGAATGAGTAGAGGTATTTATTCTGTTTTGTGAAGTACTCCATGCTGTGCATGCATTTATTGCTTATGAACTTAGAGATGAAGGACTAGAAAAGTTCTGTGTCAAGCTGTAAAAGAGAAACTACATCATTTCCAGAATGTTTATTCTAATGTTTTTTCAAAAGGCAGTTATAATACTTGTAGTTATCATTATCATCTTATAAAAGACCTTAATGTTTCAGAAACAGCGTGATTTGTTTAAGTTGGATAATTAACAACATTCTTGACTGTTTAGCAATAATTAGTTTGTTTTCATAGAAATACTCTGTTTCATCTATCTTTATAGAGGCTGAAAAATGATGGAATAAAAATGTTCAGTCTGAAGATGAGGAAAAGTTTATGAAAATAAAAATCACCCACAATGACAACATGTGATCCTGTTTAAAGTATGATCTTTAGCTCCTTAAAGCTCATGCTATTAAATGCTAGAAAATAACTGATGTGGTTTGTGTTACTCGAGTAGTTGCAATTGACAGGTTTAAGTCTTTTTTGTCTGAAGACATTATTAGGAACTCAGCTGTGCATTTCCTCATGTGCAACACACGTAACACCAAGCAAAAAATAACGGGAAGAAGACTCCCTTTGCTTCTGAAGTCTAACCAGGATAATGTGAGTTCCTCATAATGCACTGAAAAAAAATTAAGTTTTGTCCCAAGAAGATGTAGGTATTCTAGGTCTGCTCTTATTTCAAATGAAGTTCAGCAGAGATTTACAGAAACCAGCTCAGGCCCTTTGGGAATATATCCTCTATGTGAAAAACTTTGTGCCCTTTCACCTATAGGACTCTACTGTAAAGATAAGAGTCTTATTTTTGCCAGGGAGCATTGAAGGTTATCTGCAGCTGTCTAATTTATTAGCGCTTCAATTCAAGACCTACATTTTTATTCAATGTTTCTCTTATGAGTAACGTTTTGAAAGGTAATATCAAATAAATGGACCCATGGCTGTGGCCCAACAATGCTTTCTGTTATTAGATGTCTCAGTTGTTCTGTGTTCAAGGATGATTAAAGTATCTTGAACGGAGTTTCTTAGTTCATTTCATTCCATGTGCATACATAAATTAGTTGATGGTAATCTATTAATAAAAACTTAATATTCTATATTATTCTCTATAAAATGTTACAGGCTTTTTTCTCTCTCTTTTTTAATTTTATTTTTCTTCTTTTTTTTTTTTTTTTTTTTTACTGGAATATTCACACTCTCTTCAAGAAGAGAATCTGATAAGATACAGATTACAATACTGGCTTGATAATGGTCAAGAATTTGCTTCCTGTGAATAACATGAACTCTAAGATGAGAAGAGATACTTTGCCTTCATAACTAACATATTAGTCATTATTTAGTCTTGAGATTATTAAAACCAGTTCTGAAATGTGGAACGGTAACTTACCACTGAAAACCAGGATAGGATAAACTCCATTTTCTTGGTCCCAACAAAGCAGTACCAGCAATCATATTATCTGCAAGATTAATATTCCTTAAGAGCTCCTCCTTCTCCAGACCACAGGAGGTGAAAAAGGGAAGAACTCAATTTTGACTAGGTTAGACCACAACAGTCCTGCCTAGGGACTCATCGATTTCTCTGGAGTTAAATTGTTCCAAGTAGCAACAGTGCCAACTCACTTGATGACCCCTTTGAAAAGCAAGTTTTAATGATCAAGTGTCCAAAATGGAAGACATAGGATGGAAGACAGCAGACATGGGAGGGAGAAAAGACTGAATATTACCAGACAGTCTCAACATTCACAGGGAATGGCAGTAAATTAATTTATTACTGGAGACCTCAGATACTCTCCGCCTGCTCTACATGTTCTCAAATATGTCCTGGAAGAGGAAGGCATAAATTAGAACTGAGAAAGAGCAGCAATTTTGGAGGTTGCTGGATGACTTTTTTATCCTTTTAATTTTTAGCAAATAAGGAAGATTTGGTTACTTTAGGAAAAAAAAAAATGAAGAACTGATCACAGTTTATAAGGATGAACATGTAGGAGGACTACAAGAGATGGAACTCTGTAAAAGTAATAGGACATAATAAATATATCAGCAGCCAGATCCTGTTTCTTAGAAGAATCAAGTAAACAATATGATCATAACTAGGACAAGATTCACAGCTACAACCCAAGGAAAGATTCCATGGTTCTTTTTCCTCCCCACACCTTTAACATTTTGGGGATTGTCAAAATCCCTCCAGGAGCACAGAACATCTTTAGCCATTTCTCCTTTTTTTTTTTTTTCCTCCACAAAAGGAATTTATTTTTCACTTAAATTTACTTTTACTCCACACATCTTTCTCTGCAAAGACAATCATTCTCACAGTAATGCAGCTTGAAATATGGTCCAGTTCTACTTTACCCTCCACAAAGGGAAGGCCATCAGTTGAGCACAGCAGCCAGGGTCATTATCATGGCAGGCAGAGAATCCACAAAGACCTTAGAGGTTCAGCTCTAAGGGGTGTTCAAACATGTCTTAACAGTACAGCCTTTGGTGAAGGACCTCAGCAGTTCCTAACACATTGTCCTTTCCACAGCAGTGCAGTGGTTTGCACAGCAGTAAGTACTGCAAACTGGGCTACCTTTGAGTATGTGCTGGAAGGTAGGCTGTGACTTTATCCATCTAGCCAGATTTTTGTGCATGGTGGAGCTAAAAAGAAAAAAAGGAGTTTAGAGAGTACAAGGAGTCACTGTGTAGTCTTACCCCATTTTGGCCTGTGTCCAGACCTTTTGTTGCCCTTTTAAGGACATTTGTCTACCCTAGGAGTACCATGTGTCCTTAATGTTTACAAGAGAATTAAGATCACCAGTGATAGTGGTCTCAGGATCAAGAGGCAAGTCTACATTGAATACCTTGTTTATACTCCTAGCTGGTTTTCCCAGAATTAGTACACACATCAACAATTCCATAATGTATGACTAAGATCTGTTTATTCCTTACCACAGTTTCAACATTAATCATTTATCCTTCTCCAAATCACCAGTTAAACTCTGTGCTCTGGAAAAGTACTAAACAATGTTTAGTGTCTTGGAGCAGGATCAGGCTCAGACCTAGTCCAGATTTAACAATACTGCTTTGCACAGGGATGTTACACTGCAGTACAGCTCTCTGCTCCAACATAAAGGAGTTTTTCAGTTTTCCATTCAGCTGTGCCTTGCTTTCAACCAGGAGCTTTGGAGAATATATTTTTAGGGACATCCAAAAGTAACCATATATAAATTTTTTAAGAATGGGAGCGGATTTATGTTGCACTTTTTGCAAAAATTACACAAAAAAAGTTATAAGCTGTAAAGCTTCCTAACATTTTGCAGCGCTGCAGAAAGCTGCAAGGCCAAAGCTAACAGAGTTTTCTTGGGTATTGGACTGGTGTCATGCTTACTCTGCTGATAAGGGGCATAATGAAGAAACCTGTGTCAGTCTGGGGATTATGATAGGAGGAGAAAGGCATTTTTAGATCACTGCATCTAATGGATTCATTTGGAAGAACCGACAAATAGACACAGCTGGTGGCAGAACTAGAAGCTGAGCTGCCCTTTTTTTTTTTTCCCCTGTCTCCTATGAAGTACAAGGTGAAGGAGATTGGTGTTAAGAAACATCATTTGGAAGAGAAAATAACAAAGAATAGAACTAATATTTGTCTGTAGTTGCCTAAAACCCATACAAAACATGGAAAGTCTTCCATGCTTTGTCTGCTACTGGTTTCCTGAGAACTCAAGCAGATACCATTTAGTGACTTAACTCCTTTCATAGCTGCTGAAGTGTTATAGTAGCTTTTATAGCTACTAAAGATGGCATGTTCATTAGCAGATTGGCCCTGCAACTACACAGCCAATGCTGCAAATCACTGTGGAGTGGGGTGTTTCTGGAAACTTAAGGCCACAGTACTCGATATGGTTTTCACCTCTCATGGTAACAATTTTCATCTGGACCACCTAACTCAGTGTGGTTTTTAATTCAGCTGGTCTGCAAAGTGATATGCTGTTTTCCCCACGTACAATATTTATGTCCTTCCACATTTAACCCCAATAGAATTAGTACTAAAGGTGAACATTAAACCAAAGAGTGATTCCTTTAATTACATCTGTTACCGACACAAATGTTCCTTATATCCAGAATCTCCTGCTAGTACTCTTATGAACTGTCATGTACCTCTGGCAGGAAAGCAAATGTTCAGAAGCTTAAGGAATTCCACATTCATTTTATTGATGGTAATTCTGCTAGCTGTGTGCTCTAAGGCTGCTGTTGGAGCAGGGTCTGCTTTGGCTAATGGATTTTGCACACAGAGAATACATTCAGGAGGAATTCTCCAGGGAATTGAAAAATGAGCCGTTACCCTTATATAGATATTAGGAGGAAACAAAACAAAACAAAAGAACCCTCTAGAATTTAATACAACAATATTTATAAAGTGTGGTTCAGCCTGGATGGTGGGATTTCTAGAAACTTTGCTTATGTGTTTGTAATCCTGCCTAACAACTGAAAAGTTTGCTAGGAGTAGCTAAACCATATGTAGGTGGCTTACAGTCTTTGCCCAGACATTTCTAAAGATACAGATATGTGCCTCACATGGTTTATCTTTCTTTGTCTGTCCCTCTGACATGCACAGTCCTCAGCATAATCTCAGTGAGTTTTTTCAGGAAGATGGGGTGAGAACAGGCTGTGATTCTTGTGGAGATCTTCCCTCCCCTGCCCTAGGATAACTTGGCTGCCACCAGGAAGGCAGGCAGCTGGGAGCAACTTGGTCAGTGTAAGTACTCACCATCCTTTGCCACAACTAGTCTCACTCTCTCAGTGTGAAGATGTGTTGCCTACAAATACTGCTTTACCCTAACTCTTCATAACTCCCTTCCAGTCTTTTCAGACTCTTTGGCAGCTGCCAAAGAGTGAGAAACACTGATTTACAGGATTGCTGGTAGCCTAGTCAACCCCACTACAGAAACCAGTATCAATTGATGGCAAAGGAAACTACCCAGTTCTGCAAACCCCAGCACACACAAAAATCCTGGCAATTAATTTTCATATAGATTATGGAACATATATGAAATAGTTCTAGTGCAAGTCCTATTTCTATTAGAGTTTCAATCAAAAGTTTGTGAATTGCCTCCAGAGAAAACAAAGGGACAGGAGTCCTTGTTAACTGTAAAATTTAAATTGGCATAACGTGAAATGGATTAAGAGTTTGAGAACTTAAGGATTAACATTTTTAGTCTAAAGCCACAAGGTTTTGTGCTTCTGGAGTCTTCAGGTCATGCTTGGTGTGGACAAGTCTTAGCTAGACATTAAATTGAACTTATCCCTTACCAATAACAGAAAGCAAGCTTGAAAGTTACCTCACTGCCTGAAGGTGGGATAAGTTAGCCTGTGTGTCAAGCACACTTAGGAATGGCAATTAAAATCTAATTTTAATTAGCAGGACTGAATGCTACTCTAAATAAATAACAATGTACAGATTTGTCATGCATATTCTTAGCTGCAGAAGTAGGAAAGTAGTAGACAAAGTGCACATTAATCACTGCTGCAATAGCAAATGGACTAGATTGCAAACACACAAAACACACACTGAAGATTTCTTTCGCAAGGTGAGTTATTGTCAGACCAGACCTTACAGCTGATGTTGAAACCAAGGCAACATCTTTGGGCTTTACAGTCTGGTTCGATTTCTGGTTAATTAGGGCTGAGAAGTCGGAAAGTTTGCAGTTCTGTTGCATATTTTTTACCTGCTCTGAGGAAATAAATTAGGAGAAACTGCAGGCTGTCAGTTTTCTATCTCTAATAATCATCCAGTAAAAATTACAGAGAAGCAGAAAGTCTCCTGTTGCCAGCTCAGACTAGTTACTGTGGGTCATGTTGTCTGGAGAGCCAAAAGAAGAGAGGATGCAGGAACTCTAAGCATTAAAGGTAAATTGTCTTTTATTTAACCATTATTATTGCAAACATCAGGAGATCTGAAACCATGTCCCAGATAAGGCAATTATTATAAATAGGGCTCTGCATTTGATCCTCTCAATTTATGACCACAGTATAATACATACTTTTATTAATTTGAGCAGCACTAGCTCCTGATCCTGCATATATCCTGCCATGCAGTAACTTCAGAAATGTGACTAGTGCTATTACTATTCATGTGTGTACATCCTGCAATGTGCCTAGGACCAAGATCCTCAAAGTTCAGCATCTAAATATCTTTTGAGATTATGGATTACATTAATCGGAATTGAATTTGCGATACATTTTGGCACAATATTTCCAGAAACTACCTTAATAACTGTAATAATCCCCAACCTGTTGCAATGGAGGGAATCATGTTAGAATTATAAAAAACAGAAACACAGAGAAATATTTAGAGTATGTCGCCCAACATTATGTCTTGTGCTTTTTAATTGCAAGGAAGCTGGGACTGCAGTGAAAAACAGCAACACTTGTGAATTTGGACTGCCATTACTGTCACATTTTGTTGAGTACTACATTTATACACATTTTAATGGCACTTGAAATAGAATGCCACACCTTCTCAGCTTTACTTGCTCTATAAAAAGAATCTGAAGTCAAAGTCTAGAAGCAAAGGAAAAAAAATAAAAAGAAAAAGAAAAAAAGATGAAGAAAGAATGGAAAAAGAGGAAAAACCTACGTGATGCCTTTCCTGGAAGCAATTCAATGGAAATACTAGCAATAAAACCATTCTAGGTATAAAGACCTATAACACACTGCTCCATAAAGAAAGTAGATCTTTTCACTACTGTAAAATATGTGAAGTGCTACCTGTCAGTAATTAAGCATAAAACAAACCTGGGTTTTTTTCACCTTCAAAATAAATACAAATCCATTGAGTTTCATTAATCCAATTCTCTACACATTTTTAAATACCCCTTTAAAACTCTGCATGATTGTTATTTACATGCAAGTCCTGTAATAGAGCCCTGTGCTTTCACAAAAGTATGTATTTTATGACTTTCTGAGGAAACAATGTATTATGAAGGAAAAGGAAGAGGGAAGGGAGACAATTTATCCCAAAGATGTTTGGCTACCTTCTTACCTCTAATTCCATATAGCAATAAAATGTCTGGCAAATAAAGGAAAAAAATTGTCCTCTTTTTTGCATATGTTGAATTGTAGAACCCATATTAACATTCATGGCCTCTCCTCTATCTCACCTTGAACAGCTTTAACTACAACTGAAAGGCTGAGTCGAGTTCCTCAACAGAGACTTTTATCTTGGCACTTGCCTAAATTCTGCTTTTCCAAAATGGTGTAAGTAAATTTATATACAATCAACTTATAACATTAAAAAGATATGCTTTCACTTCCAAAACACTTCAGTCCCTATTTCTGAGCTTATTATGACTTAATTCAACTTAACCATCACTGATCCAAAGCTGTAGAAGGAGGTCTGCATACACTAGTGTGATTGATGCTGAGTTGCAGACATAGTAGATGTAAACTGGTATTTAAACTGCCTTTCAACTTGTTGGCAGTGTCAGGTTTTTAAATCATTCCTGTAAATGCAGCTTTTAAACATTTGAGGCCTAGAAATGATTCACCAGTATGGGATAATTCTTATTAACTCAAAGTTTTATGTCACTGCTGCACCTCTGCAAGTCATGCTGAGTTAGCCTATCGGTTTAAGCAGGGTGTAGGCAAGCGGCATATTTGGGAAGTACATGGAGAAATTATCTTTTTTTCCAGAACTTACAAAAGGAATTCCAAGATACTGACTGCAGTGTCTTGCTTTGTGTCCCTGTCTCAAGGATGAACATTTTGTCTGTAATAATCATCTCAGCTCTTATACCTTAATTTAAAGGCATATATAAAATTAAAATCTAAAATTAAACATGTCAAAGGAAAGGACTTGATCTCTCACTTATACAGTTAATGGAAAGACAGCAATACAAATATCCAATGTAAAAAATGTAACTTACAGTTTGGCACTCAAACATTGGAGCAACTTCAGAAGGGCACTGGCTCTCATAAACATTCAGTGACACTAAACTCTTTCTAGGTTAACATAAGGAGAGTAAAATGGTTTGAAATTTATTGCCACATGAGCTGGACTTGAATCTCTTTAATAAAAAATGGATTCCTTGCTATACTGCCTTGCAACTGAGATCTCTTATGGCAATTGTGTCATGTAAAGATGAGCTGCAAAGATTTGCACTGTAGTTGTGTTGCTTGTGAAGACAGAGTGTGCTTGTAAGGATATATAGACACGTGGAAGTTTGTGATTAGGTCTTGTATCCATGCAGAACAACATTAAGATTAGTGGGGCTGAACACAATTTCAAGAGCTGTCCCATACATACTTCTTCATGAGCCTAGAATGCAGAAAACTGGGGAAAAGCTCTGTAGCCATTGTGAAAATATCATCTAAGATTTTCCTTTTTCCTGTGGCAAGGACATAACAGTCTTTCAACTGATCTAGAAATTATCATTGTAATGATTGACATACTCCATTGGGAAATCTACTGAAATTTTCTGGGGAAAAAAGGCAGGACAAAAAACTGTTCAATTACAATTATTTTACATGTAATGCAACATGTTATGTAATCACAATCTGTATTATGTGCTGCATTATTACATTTTTCCTTTTGGATCACCAAAGCAGTGCAATAGCTGCAATACATGAGTACCACGAGCCGACTAAACAAGTTCCAAAATATACATACAACCAAGTTCCAAAATATTTAAAATATTAGCCAAATGTATTCTGCCCAGGCTAGATATCCTGCTGCCAGATCTGGTTATGACTTTTGCACAGAAATTAACCATCTCCCTCATTTGGTAGAAAGAATTCTCAGTAGCAAGTGCTTCCTGTTGAGGATGCCCCAACAAGCCTCTTGCTAACCTTGCTTCCTTGGAGGCCATGCAGCTGGCTTGCTCAGCACTTACAGTAAGTTGGATAAGTGCTTGTATATCCCAGCAACAGGCATTATAAATATCCTGCTCGGCTCTTTGCTTATGAAGCTGCATGAAGTCCAGTGCAATTTACATGTGTGTCTGGAGGCAGAACGTTCGGGGTAGTTTTACCCATTAACCATATATGTAGTGACCTCTCTAGCTAATCCAGCTAAAATGCCTGGAGTCCAAAGATGGCAAGCTGACTCCTTTCTGCCAGCACCTACTTGGGAAGCACTTACGGTATCAGCAGATCTGCACTGCAGAAGCGGCTGGGTGACTGCTCTGTGAACTATCAAGGGACATCAACAAAGACCTCAAGTTGATGGCCTTGGGGACAATCAGTATTTCCTTGCCACTATATTCCCAATAGCTTCAGTGGGAACTCAGAGTACGTTCAGTCTCCCAGTTCTGTGCCCAGTCCAGCTTCCAGCATAAGTCTCATGCCATGCAGCATTTTGGAATTTTTGCTTCTAGTGTGACCTGCAGTTGAGCCATTGGTGAAAGAAGCTTCCGTTCTGAGTAATCACACTGTCTGCATCAACATGATTAAGCAAGCAATAAATTCAGAGCTTTGCATATGAGATAAATTAAAGCTTTTTGTTCAATGGCTTTGAATGCATTTAAGTTAAAAAAGGGCGTACAGTGTCCCTTCAGTAACCCTGCCTTGTCATCATGATACACCACCCTGTACTCCTAGGCTCAGAAAGATTAAGAGAAGCATTTACATCTTGCATTAACAAAGCAACAGATTATGGGGTTGTGCACTCTGTTACTGTTTGCTTATTTTTTATTTATTTATTTATTTTACAACCTAAGTGAATCAAAGTTCCAGTGGGCTGAATAGGATGATCTCAGCTGATGTCTGGAAGTAATTTTAGAATTGCCCAATAAGTCAGAAATGACAAAAAGCTGCTTTTTTCCAATGGCACTGAGACCACCAGTTGCTGCATTTCTTGCCATGTTCTATGCTGTTTTGTACTCAAGAGGTTTCTTTTCAAGATGAAAACTGTTTATAGTCATGAACTAATATAAGATATACTGCGCAGTGAAGGCTATTTGGTTAAAGAAGAAAAAGACTTGAAGAAGGAGGGAGAAAATAAAAACAATAAATAGTGATTTAAGCCTTGAAACACTCTTTTTGGTGTTTGGTTTTGTTTGTTTGTTTGTTTTTTGTTGTTGTTTTTTGTTGGTTTTCTTTTGGTTTTTTTTTGTTTTTTTTTTTTTTAATAGTGCTTTGAGGTTTCTTTTGGATCAATCTCTCAGCAGAAGTCCTGAGGTTTCTAACTGATGAGGGTTATTATTTCCCAAAATTGTTTTTATTATCTGATTGCAGAAAGGAACACGGTTACTTTCTCTAACAAAAGGCACCTGTAACTCTACCATAATTAGAGAGGTTTATGGTGACTTTCAGCAATCTTTGCATGAGGAAACTTTGTGTAAATTGATGTTTTAGCAGCAAAGCCTGGTGGCAAGAGGTGCAAACCTGATCTCTCCTATTTAATCCCAAACATTCTGTGAACCCAGCAGATAACACTGAATTTCAGGACTGCCTCTAGGTCTCTCCTCAGGGTGAACATCTAATTATGATAAGTCCCACTTCCTCACTGTACTGGTACAATTAAAGGTAAATGCAGAGAGTCAGATCTCACAATAAACAATTACTGAACTCCTTTCAGAGCTATTAAAGTATTTCTCTCCCTTGCCTAACACATCTGCCACACAAGTAGAAGATGGCAGATAGAGTTATCTGCAACCACATTTGCATGGTCACCCCCATTCAGATCCCAGAGCACTAAGAGAGGCTTTTACTCATGAGTATGTACAGAGCAAAGACAAGCTGCCATACAAAAAGAGAGGAGGCTGGATGCAATGAACCAAACAGCCATACTTGTACTTAGTATCATGTTTTATTCCATGCACTCTGCTAGAGAAAGAGGTACGTATGCACATCAGGTCAGTCTTCTGTGGCTGGGCACCAACAACCTTGCTCCTATAGGTACTTGGCTTTTTGCAGAGGCTGTGTTTGTACACCATATAATACAGCAAAGACCTGGTCTCAGGTGCAGCCAGTAGGTGGTATTGCAGTAAACTTCATAGGGAAATCATATTTTGTGATGTCCTTTGTCTTTTTACAAGGGCATTAGGCGCTCTGAGGTTGGCCAGTTAGAATTATTACTTTTTGACTGGCAAGCTCCAAATTATGTCTTGTCTGATTAACACCTTTTATAGTTTATTTGCAGGTGTCAGTGGCTGCAGTGGGGCTGCCTGTAAGCAGTTCTTCACTGTGACAAACTTAGAGAGACCAAGTGACTTGCCAAATATTTTTTTTCCAGGGTGCCTGCTGCATACAATCTGTCTTTTTGGCATCTACAAGCCTTATGATCTACATGCCCTCCTGTCATTTGCTATTTGGCTATTGTCTTGTTTAAAAAAAGTTTTTTGGAACTTAAATGTCAACAGGTGTGACAGAGTGTTTGAAGGCATGCTGTACAGAAACATGACTAATTATAATCTTCTAAATTTTTATCCTCTTAACAATTAAAGTAAAAAATAACATGCATACAGAGTCCTGTGGCCTTTTTTTTTAAAAAGTTCTCTAATTAATACAACTTCTAATTAATGAAGTCTTACAATCTGTTTTGGTGATAAGTCATCCCAACTTAAAAACAACTTGCTGTTTACTGTGAGTCTGGAGTCAAGCTGACCTGTCAACCATTTCGTACACAGTATTTCTGGAGTAGGGGCAAGGGTCTGACCAACATCTAACCCACATAAGCAGCTTCCGAACAGATGGGATTGGAGACCTGGCAGCTGAAATACTCGTTCTGTTCATTGGCTGTGGGCACAGAACGTAGCCTGTCCAGACAGATTTTGCACCCTTAGTTAGCAAGCCTATGGCAAAGGTGTTTTACAAGGAGATCTGTGAATATTTTAGAGCTCTGAATCCCAAATATCACACATGTTGAAATGCCAAGTGGTAGGGAGTATTTGTGTCTCATTAAAGTGCTCCTCAGCATGTATTTCCACAGAACAGCGCTCCACAAAGACAGAAACAATTTTTTGGCTCATCTGGAGCTTTAGAGATGAAGAGCTAGCAGAGGATCTGGGAGCACGTACCTCATTATGACAAAGAACAGCAACAAAGAACACACACTCCATCTTTCCCTTTTGTTTCCCCTTAGACACACAAAGGAAAAGAAAAATTCATGGGTTGTGTTTCATCATGTACAGTTCCTTAGATTCAGGGGTAAGAAAATGACACAAACTCCCATTCATACCTGTCCAAAAAACTAACCAAAATACAAATAAAAGGGCTGTCCTTAATATAAAGGGCATGATCCAGTATTTCTACCTTGTATCCCAAAGTTCTTACACTTATCTCTAAGCATCTGTAATTCTCTGCCCTGTGCATCTTTATTGAGATAAATAAAGAAAACCTGTCTGAGGGCAGAAGATGGAGAGAAGCAAGGCTTTTTATGATTATTCACAAGAGATTGATTCTTCTCAGTGTCTTATCATCAGTCTTATAGTCCCTTTGCCACACTCAGGGTCAGGACAATCATATTTGTGTATACTTGTTTGTGCCAAGCGTGGGTGAGGTAAAGGGAAGTATGAAATGTTAGGAATTCCAGTGTTGTAATTCCACTCTCATTGTTTCACAATGAGATTTTTCATGTGTTCCAGGTACTGCCTATTTATCTCTAGTCATGTCATTGCCTCTTTTACTCTGCTTAATCCAGGCAGTGCTGTAAGGTTAGTGCAGGGGCTGGGCACAGGATCTTTTTACATTATGCCAAAAAGATTCACCAAAATAGGTCTGCATAAAAAAATTCGTGATGAATTTGCAAAGCCTCCTGTAAATGCCTAAGGACTTTGCACTCTATAAATATTTAAAACAAATATCTCCCAATATGTAAACACACTTATTTCTTGCTGATAAACCTAGACGCATCAGCAGGGGTGGAGGAAAGGCAGTTATCTGCCCTCAGATGTTGTTTAGCATATCCCTAGATGCAATGAAACTTTTTTTGTGTTAATTCTTTCTTTTCACTTATGCTTTTCATCATCATCTAGCATTTAAAAATGCAGAAGATGTAATCCAGCTCCTAATCTTAGCTAATGGGAACTATGTCTAGTTAAAAACTCATCAGTGTAAAAATATGTTTTGTTCAGAGCAAAAGGGAAAAAAAATACAAACCCCAACTCTTAAAAACTCCATCCTGCAATATTGCTGCTTTTATTTCTTGTACATGATCTGTGCAATTAGACAGTGCTTTACCTCAATTAAACAACATCACATACGTACAGGAAAAGTCTTGTTTACACTAAACAGTTTGGGAAGAGGAAAGATGTTTTCTAACAGGAGTCAGCTCATCCACTACTGAAATGTTAACAACTCAGGGGCAATAAAGAATCCCCAGATTGCTTAGTATTACACAGCAGCAGAGAACTACTCCTACTACTCTACTACAAAAGGTATCAAGTACTACCTATCAAGGAAAAGCTACCCAAGCAGAATGTTTCTATATAATTAACAGTACATCTGGATCATAAGGGCCTTCAAACAATTAGTCTCATTTTTCTGTCTCAGCTGTGCAATGCCCGGTCTCATCCTCTTTGCTTGCTCTGACGCAAGCTGGATTTGTGGAGTGCATGCATTCAGCAAGTGCTGCCATCATGTCTGAGGCACTTGGGCTCCTCTGAATGCTCTGCTGAATAAATGAACCCTGGCTCTGCTCTTCTGACCTAGTGCCATCTCTGAAAGGACACAAGAACAGCAGATAGAGAGAACTAGCTCCAACATTCTGTAGTCTGGCACTCTCCCAGAGCTTTGGGAGGTGCTTCACTGCCCTCCTCTGAAATCTACCAGGTGGTGGGTGAAAGCCCAGGAAGCGTGCAGACTGTTGTCTTTGCAATTCTGTAATTTATACCCACTGTACTTCACAAGTAGGGATGCTGTTTACTTACCAGTGTTTGTTTGCATTGCTGCATTTCTACCATTCCTACTTGGAGAACAGCCTTCCTCTCCCCACTTCCAGAACAATGCTTTGCAGGGAAACACTTATTAGAACACTCAGGAGAGCTCCTGCTGCCTTTGCGTGGGAAAGAGTGCCAATTGCATGTGAAGATAGAATCAGGTTATATTTCCGCCTTTCTAAGTTCAAGTAAACTTCTTTAATTTATTTAGTAATGTGGAATTAATGTTACATTTAAAATAGGTCCTGTCCCCATGAACTCAGAATATCAGGAAAACATTCCTTGAGTTTTCAAAGCTTTAACTCTTTCAGATCTGAAGAAGCTTCCTCTTTTCTGCCCTGCGGCAGCCAACAACAGCACAACTGCAGGGAGGTAAGGCAAGCTGGGTGACTACAGAGATAGGTGTACAGACCTACACATGACTTTTATGTCTGCCCTCACAGGTGCAACGAGGTACTAATTTCTGTTTCTGTCCTTGTCTTGCTTTATTTCCTCCAGGGCATGATCTTCCTTTTCAAGCAGCTCAACAGATTACCTTACATTGGTACCATATTGACATCTACCTGTGGCTGACAGCATGCAAGATTTGCCTGATGAACTGCAAGAGAGCATGTCATAAAGTGCTTTTGGAAGCCATTCATGGACAGCTGTATTTCCTTTCATTTAAACATTTCCTTTTACAGCTTGACAACTAAACCTAACCATCTAAACCATGTATCAGCTGAGTTTTCCATGGTAGCTGCAGGATTTATTACTTTTTTTTTTTTCTCCTCCAACTGAATGAAAAGGGAAGCAGGTTTGCCACTGGAAACATTGTTATTATTATCATTGCATTATAAAGTACCCGCAAACTAGACTTGTTACCTATACCTGTGTGACACCTACCACAACCAGGGCTCAGGCTTGGTTGCTTGAGGCATCATCATAATAGATATTGTGGTGAAATAAGTTCTGTTAATCTCCAAAATAACAACTTCCCTTTCTCCCAGTGACCCATTAAGCTATTTAAGGTGTATAAAGTCCAGATCAGACTGTTGTGTATATACATGGAGAGAAGCTAGGAAGCTTTAGAGACACATATAAATGGTCCAGCCAAGAGCACTGACAAAACTCAAGTATGGCATTAGGTCCTACCTAAGGAACACTGGCAAACAGAAGGAAAACTTATTTCTCCATGTAACTGGGGAACAAAGTACTACTTTGATTCTCAACACAGCTTTTCTCCCAGTAAGCAACTCTACCAAGGAAGAAGTATCACCCTGAAGGCCATCATTTATGCTATCAGAGCTACTCTACTACTGCTCTGAACCCCTGCTGCACCTCAGCTGTCCCCACCCTCATAGCCTTCTGAGTGCAATATGTCACAGGAAGGAGCATTGCTAGATCCTCTAGAACTGGTGTCCTGCCACATATCTTCTCTTCCTTTTAATCCTAATTTTGTCCCTTTTCCCCTTTGCCTTCAGTTTTGACTACCTGCTCAAGTGAATGCCTTGCAGCACCTCCAATGCTCTGTAAGCAGCAAAGTCATAACAGCCACATACTAAATAGCACTGAAAAGAGTTGCAAGCTTAGGACTGGAGAACTGCAAGGAAGAGACATCATTAGTGTCAGAAACTATTTGCTGTGTGACTGTGAGTGTTTGCCTTCAGGAACGTGAAGCTGGAGTTTAATGGCAACTGTCTAGACCATCTTAAACTAGTTTTCCCTTGACAAACCCACAGTTTCATCTTACTTAAAGCTAAATACTTGCTTTCTGTTCCTCTCAGTAATCAAGCTCTATAATTAAGGGGTTAAAGGAAGGCTGATTGAAAACCTTAATATTCTATATTTCATGTTTTTCTTAATTTTTTCTGAATTTTTAATGGAAGTTAAAAAGTGTTTAATGGTGCTTTTGCCATGGGATACAGATGAAGCCTGTGCTCACAACCCTCAGCCTTGTTTCAGCACACAGTGACAGGGTCATGCTAATGTCTTTGACTCTTTAGACCAGTTTATTCCATTTAAATTAACACAACATCAACAAGTCCTTGGCCTCTCTGTGGTCAGCAGTGCTGCCAGTTGTGATGATGGCATTTGCAAATAAAACTTTGCCTGCTGTGAGCTGCTGGGTTGAAAGGCAACTGCTAGACATTTGAATCCAATGATAAGCAGATGTGTGATGATGTTTTGGGAATGAACTTGTAGCAAGCTTCCAATTTGTCTTAATTTCTGTAGTACCACATTTCTGAAACAGCCTGAATTATACCATGAAGCTTGTTTTGTTACACTCTACAGAGTATATATATATATATATATATACATCTCCTTGCACGGTCTGTATGGTCTGATGTCTTAATCTATTTATATTTCCCACTTTTATATTCTTAATTTTTTTTCTGCAGTTCTTCATCCTTTACTCACATTTGATTCCCTTTCCTTTTGCCTGTCCCAACATGTGTAGAAATGAAGAGAATTTATTTGGTTTCCCTTGCCACAGGATGAACCTAGGGAGCATGTCTTCCCACCTCTGTCAGTCACCACACTGAGATGTACACCGTTCACAAGCAGGTGATGCACTGAAAAGACATATGTTCAGCTAACAGAAGTAGTGAAGTCATACATGGTAAAATAATTTACACAACAATATTTTCTGTGAATTTAATCAGATTTTGTTCAAACAGAGCAATATCCAGCCACAGAATTGCATGGAGAAGCAGGCAGAGGCAAGCCAAGAAATTACTTTTGCCCGCCTTCCCCCCCCCTTTTTTTTTTTCAGATTTTTGCATAGATTTTTTTTTTTTTTCTTATGTAGGGAACACCTCCACTACGAGCTCAGTGTGGCCATTTACACTTATCCTGAGCAGCTAAAAGAGGCAGAACACTGCACCTGCTTGCTGGACGTGTAAGTGTGACAATGCATGCTGCGAAGGAGATAGAGCCTTGCCCTGCTCTGCTGTACGCACTGTGGTGTCTGATCCATCAAAGGACTGGTAGGAGCAGCATTACCAGTGCAAGGAACTGAGAGGTGGAAGGAAAAGTGACTGAAGCATTCAGTGGTTATAAAGGAGCACTTCAATGTCTTTCTGCTTCAACAGCAGAGTACAGTGTGATGAGAGGGAAAGGGAGTGCAATATGCAGACATTGATGATAGCAGCAGTGGGACAAAATAGAAATCGTGCTATAGGTAGACACAAACCAGCAAATTGGAATGCTTTTTTTTTTCTATTCTAAAAAGAGGAGAGCTTTCACAATACCTGATAATTAATGGGGCACCCTTCACACACACTATCAAAAGGAAGTGCAAATCCTAACTGCATTTGGTTTCACTTGTACCATGTTTAATCACTGAGCAAGGAGTACCTAAGTTGGCTATAGAAAAACTGTGATAAATTCTAAATTTTCATGTCAAAACAGAGCTTTCCCCTCTAATCCTTCACTGACAAATTCTTGCTATGCAAGGAGCAGAACAATTAGTGGAAGAGATTCAGGATAGAAGACACAACATGAAGGCAGTGATTCTGCTGCTATTCTTGTACTTCTCACAGGAATGCTGCTCTTTCTGAACATCTTGCCAATTAATTTTGATTTCCAGTGGTGTACATCTGTTTCCTCAGGGTAGGTGTCAGAAGTCATGGTCACTTTTAACAGTCTATATAAAGGTGAGTTTCATCTACTTCACTGGGGTGAGGGTTATCCGGCATTATACAAATGGAGAAATTCAGGCTTTGTCAATGTCAGAGGGAATTCTGAACAAGGCAGCCATGGGGCTGAGCTCTACTCAGCTTAAATGATTTCCTGATCCCATGGAATATGCCTGGCTGCTTTACTTGAAGCTGGTGGTGGAAAACTTGGCTGTGACCACCTGGATCTCAGAACCAACCCAGCGAACAAATGTTAAAATTCTTGTGCATGACCACCCAGATGGTCTCTTGAATTGAAAAAGTGGTTAACAAAATATTTAAGAAATGGTGGCTAAAAAGATAAGGAAGGGGAGATGGGCATGCTTTAAATTGCTGAGTTTTCCTTTTCTGATTACTGACAAAGTTGGCTGGAAAGGATCAACATTTTTATTTTAAATTATGCTAAGATAACAAGGAAATATGTTTTCCATGCATCTTTTTTTCCTTTCTTTTTAGCAAAATTGTCACTTTCTTCTTTGTCTGGGAAGAGGGAAGCATCTGATTTGAAACAAAATTGCAAAGAACAAATGCAAGCAGAAATGGGCACAGGTCTTTAGGACTTGGACAGAAAGATCAGTCACTTTTGGATCAGAGGTGTTGGCGTATCATTGAAACAATCTGTTGAGGCAAAGAACAAATGGACTGCACACAGGATATCAGGACTGTGTACTGCCTGTAACATGTTACCTACTGTTCAAGGTTACAAGCCTAATGTACACAAATAAGGTCAATCACGGCAGCATCTGATGCATTCAATGTATTTATGGATGTGTGTGACTTCTCAATTTCGCACCTGCGCAGCAGGGCTTGGTTCCTATGTTACAATTGCTTCTGACTCAGTAGGCACTACAAATAATCAGTGCTCCTTGATTTCCTCACCTCTCTTCCCGAGCAATCTGTTACCTACATTTGGTTTCATGCCAGATAAAAAGCAACTAATTCCATTTTTAACCCTGAAGTTTTTTAATCATTTTTCTCCTCCATCCTTTTCCTTCACTGTGAAAGTGTAATGACCTATTTTTGGATGGGTTTTTAACAAAACCCCTCCATCACACAATTAACTAGCTTCCAACTGCTCCAAAATGTCTACTGGATTCATATAAAAAAATAGCCTTAAAAGTTGGTCTTAGAACAACAAGAACAGTCAGGCAACTTTGCTTTCATTAATTACACTTCCTAAATTGCATGCATTTGGGGCCTGAAAAGGGAGCAGGGGGTTGGGCTCTGCTAAATTTTAGGCAACTCAAAACACATTGAAGATACTTCAGTTCTGCCCAAAGCCTCCCTGCAGAACTATGCCCTTTCCCTCATGACCAGGTGCAGTGCACTTGATTACTTACCTTCACAATAAATACCAAAACACACTTAGGATACAATTACTGTAGATTACCTTACCTATCTTAAAACTCTGTTGGTTACTGTAGATGTTAGTTTGGTCCTTGCTTGCTAGCCTGCATATTGTAGGAGAGCTTTGGAAACAAAACAAGCTCTGTTAAAAGTAAGATATTTCAGGAAGGAGAAAGTTCTGAATGAAAATTTTCTCATGGTCTGATAAAGAACAGGCAGAATGATCAGAGGGGAGATCTATGGTCAAGGATCCAATGAATCCTCTTGACTTGCTTTTGTTGGTGCAGACAAACATGCAAACACAACACAGCTGCTCACAGCCCCATGGGCTGCACCCGTTTTCCTTCTTTCTTCAGCAGTACAGGCATCTAAAGCTGCAAGGGTAAAAGTCCCTGAACAGGTTAGCAGAAGACACAGTCCTATAATACTACAAGGGCTATACCTCTAAACTGAAGTGTGTATGGCTGCTTCTTACAGTGTTATTCAGGATTTCACCTTGGAAACTGCAACACTTCAGCCTGTGTTCCATAGGAAAGTGCTGGAAGAGCTGAGCGCTGAGGAAACTGCCAGCTACCAGGAGCTCTACCTTGTAGCAGAGGCAGTGAGTCACCATCAGCATATTGCTGTACTCGGCATAATGTGGTTGGTCTGATTCAGGTTTAGATAGAGCACTCGTGAAATATATGCTGTCAAAAAGTCCTCTTGTCCTTCACTGATCCAAGCAGCAATGCTCTCAATGTTCCCAATGCCAGTGATGGGATTAAACAAATCACTGTGCATGAGTTTGTGTGAAACTGTTGAAAACTTGGGATGTCAAATGGATAGCCAGTATTTTACATAAACAGGCTCAATGGAGTTATGAAATATTGTCTTGTGACTTCTATAATGGGGACATTTATAGAAATGCTCCAAACATCTGTAACTGGAAAACTGATATACAGAGGACCAAGTGAATATGACTGGGGTTAAGTCACAAATTTTGCATTATGAGTAACAAACAGGTATTTACTAGGGACAGGATATATCAAAATTAGTCATGTTTTCCTATTTAATCTGATTTTTGCATTTTCCTTCCAAAAGCAGATCTTAGGTATTTTAACTATAGAGGACTAGATACCTGGTCAAATATCATAGTCTTATTTCCACTCTGACTCTTATTCACAATTCATTTTTTTTCCATCACAGCTGTGCTTAAGGTGCTACCTCTGCTTACAAAGCTTCAGTCCTTTTCAGGCTAGCAGTGAAAGGAGCTCAATGAATTGAAGAACAGCCCTAATAGTCAGCAGAAACCTTGACTGTGTTTGCAGCAGGTGCTAGCCTATACATATCACACCTTCTTTCATGGTAGTTCGTCAACTAATAAAATAAAAAGAACACTTGAAATATTTTTTTATAAATTGTATATAAAACAATAAAGACAAATCATACAAATATTTATTATAAAACCCCATAAAATGAATTGTAAGTATTTCAGTTTATTAATAAGGATTCTAACCTACAGTTGAAAAACACTCCAGGGAACGAGAAATAGATTAATCAACCCTTCCCCTTTATAAAAATCAGACCAAACCATATGTTTTATCTAGGGTTTAGGTGGGAACAAGGGGTAATTTTTGCAAGTGGTTACTAAAGAATATCCACGTATCCCATCATAGGTTTTGCAACTGTAAGTAGCCCAGGTGGCTTAAACAATGTTTATCAATCCTGTCTTGATAGAGCAACTACCTTTCCCTGAGCTGCTGTTACTGCTTTAAAGCAGATCAATTGTATTCAGTCAAGGTGATGGTGTTCATTCTGCAACACCTCCTTGACCTGCAGGATATTTCATTTTTCTGAAATGCATTGCAGCGACTGCATGGGTAAGACATGTCCCTTTGGCTTGCAGTTTATCTGGCAAGCTTATGTTTCCACAGGCATGTCAACACCACCTCGGATATTAGCAGGAGTATAAATGTTAGTTTATGCTAATAAGTAATACATTGAAAAACAAAGAAAAGGTCAGAAACTGTAGTTTTATATTAAGTGTGATTTCCCCAGACAAAATAAATCCGATTCATGGCACATGCTTACGGTTTTTTAAGAGATATATTTATAGCTGTGAATATGTACTTTGGCTAACCCTATTGTAAGCACAGAGAAGGGAGGGGAGGTGGGTGTTTTTTCTCTCTTTTCTCTCTTTTCTCTCTCTCTTTCTCTCTTTCTCTCTTTATCTTCCACTTTTAAAGTAAAAGAGGGAGGTTAATTGGTTCTGCTAGCTGAAGGGTTATGTGTCAGGCAGCAAGAGCATGCATTGTAATAGAGGAACTACAGAGACAAATGAGCCAGTCCATGGGATGAAAATATCCACATAATGCCTTGGGATAAAGAGAAAAAAATACCAAGGCACAAATAAAATAAAATCAAGACATCTCTGGCTACTTCAGGTGCAGTGATATTAACCAGCATCTTGAGCAAAAAATAAATAATTATTTGCTTAGAAGGGCAAAGAACATATTGTTTCTGTGCTGCAATTGCTAGAAGAGGAGGTCAAGTCAAGTATTGCTTGGCTGTCACCATCAGATTTCCCCTTTCTGGCCCAGAGACTCTAGAGCCCAAACTAGCTAAAAGGCATTTCATCATTAAAGGCTTTTGTCATGATCACAAGGAACAAATCTTGCTTATTTTCTCCTTTTAAATCAGGGATGAATGATTTGTGTGAGCAAAGGAGCAGTGCAGTAAAAGCAAGAAGGAATAGATCTTGCAGGCCTTCAAGGAAAATCACTAAAGAAAGGGACAGTTACTCCATGGCAGTGTTTCACAGACACTGGACATGACAAACATGTACATAAACTTATCACAAAATATCTACAGAAGGAATTGGAGATCTTTATAAACAAAAAGATCCTCTACTTAACTTTCTTGTTTATACAACTTTTTTTTCTGCTTAGTTGCAAGAAGCCCATGGACAAGATGCACAATTTTGTGTAAGAAAATTGTCTTTAATTGTCTTCTTCATATTTGTCTAGTTTGCTGTCTCTCTATCCTTTCTTTCTTTCTTTGGCAGAAACTGCAATTCTCCTTGAACAGTGACCTGCTTTGGAGAAACTCTCATTGTACTTATCCATCACTCTTCACTTAAGGTCACACATCGTTTCCAAAGCTGATTGATAATAGTACCTCATATCGTTCCAAGCTGCACAAAAGCCAATGAGAGCACCTGCAGTAGCCCATCCTCTGGAAGAGTGTTAGATACCACTTACTCTACTGACAAAACTGCTGTTAAAATACTACCAGTTTCTCTCAGGTCTTCGTTTCTATTTTCAAGATCATATAAAAGAACTCTGTGCTACAGATGGAGTTTTATGAAAACTTATGGAAGGAACAGTATGAGCCAGCACAGTTATGTGAAAGCCATTTCCTCCAGAGCTAGCTGGAGCCAAAATACACAGAACTTCAATGGTGTTTGACTTAATAGGAATTAAGGAACTGAATAGTTTCCAGGAGCTGGGACAGCAAGATTAAGAGATTGGTGTCTGAAAGATATTTTGGTCTGACTCTACACAGACCTAAGTGACTCAGGGTTTTAAGTCTCACTTTCAAACATGATCTTAATGTAGTTGCTTAAGATCACACCTTTTCCATGGTTTTCATAGGAATGTTCACTTGGATGAATAAGAGTTTGCAGTTTGGATCAGACATAGTCTTTTCCTTCTAGTAGATCTTTTACTTAATTGGATGTCACAACTCAAGTTAATATTCTTCCCAGTAATTGTTAAAATGGTTAAAATTTTGCATTCTTCCCTACAAAGTCTGAAAGAGTTAAAAATGTATATAATTAATGCAAGATTTGGAAACTGTTGTGAAAATTCCACTGTGCACTGCTGAGGTCAGAGTCTTCTTTTCTTGCAGCTCTTATTAAGTGGACTTGGGGAAGTAAGTCTACATTTCCTTTGGTAGGTCAGCTGTAAAATTTGACTTAATAACTAAAATAAAGTTATGAAATTATTTCCACTGGGATTGAACAGATGTGTAACTGAGAGAAACTCAGAGAAGGAGATTAGCAAGGGGTCCTTTTTCTTTCATTTCTTATTAATAAAACAGGAAACCACGAAACACTGACATTTCTGGAGTGAAATTTCTTTTACATTTAACAGGCTGTGAATGCATGCTTTTTTCATGTGCTTGGCACATATCAGAAAGCAAGATTATTTTTTTTTTTGCAGGTTCATACATATAATAAAAGATTTTAAAAATTGTCCGTCTGATCAAGCTCAGTGAATTGCTATTTGAATTTTGTAAAAAAACAGTGAATTATTTATTTTCTTATAGAAAATATTGTGCATTAATATACATAGTACTCATAATATTAATAAAATCATGACTTAAAAATAGTAACCATGTGCAAAAAATTTCTTCAGTGGAATTAAACATTAACATTGGAATTATTTTACTTTTAACATATCATCTTTATTCTTCTGGAAGGGGTGACTGTTGTACAAAATTCTCTGTTACTCTCTCCAGTAAAAGGCCACATTAACATTTGCTGAATGACCTAGTTTCAAATTTTCTACTTTCCCTCTCTTACCTCATAATGATCCTTCTACTGTGTTTGAATATATGTTAACATAATCATTTTTGTTTCTCACTCATTACAAAACACAGATAGGATATTTATGGGAAAGCGTGCAAGCTGGGATTTCTTTTTAGTTTGCTTTTAAATTTTCAAATTGAAACTAGAAGAATTTTATTTCTTTATGCATTTTTTTGATTTTGCGGTCTTTTACAGGGCCTCATGCAGAGTGGAGCATGAAACAAAAAAATTGAATACGAACTGAGCAGATAGTGGAAAAACGCTAGTTTGATTCTACCAGTTTAAAAAAAAATATGCGAAATAAGGTAAATTAAAAATGTAAATATTTTTAAATGAAAACCTGAAGCATTTACATTTAAGAAAAAATCTTTCTAAAAGTTTCAAGTAAATATTCACACTTTTACTTTTGTCTTTATTCTTTTAATGGAATAATTCAGTAAAGCTTAATGGAATACACTTCTCCCCAGTTTGCATTCTTCTCTAGAAGAGTTGCTTCAGCTAAAAACTGACACAGCTCTGAACAAAAGAAATTTTAATACATGTTATTTTGTTCTTTCTGTGATTTATTTGCTTCCCTGAGTCCTACCATTTGCCTAGGTGCATTTAGGATAGTTAAAATGAAAATATTGAGAGAATAAATAAAAAATAGAAACCAGGAAAAAAACCACCAAGAACTGTTGGAATCATCTGGGAATGCTATTGTATACATGGTTGAAAAAGTATGTATTGTTATTAGTTTAACTGCTGGGATGACCAAAAAACTGTAACTTCTCATTCACTTTTATGGGAACATTAAATTTAATGATAGAACTACATAGAAATTTAGCTTCACTGATGTGTCTGTTTTTAAACAAAATGAAATATAAGCCATAAAACGTGATTGCATAACCCTAATTCACAAAATGCTTTACACATTTTTTTTATTTATATGACTTAGATGAAGAAAAAAGGAAAAAAAGAAAAGAAGTAAGGTTATATTGAGATTTTTTTTTCATTATAAAGATCTTTGAAATCTCCACCAAGAGTTTCTGTTAGTATAAATAATGAAATCATTTGAGCAGATAATTTTTAAATAATTTTTACAGTCCTATCTTGTAACTAAAAGATTTTAAACTTTTATTTTATTGCTAGAAAATGCTCACTGCCACTTTAATTTAAATTAATATGAGTAATTTGATGTTTTAAAAGTTCTATTTAATAAAAACAAGTAACTGAAGCTTGTTTAGTACATATAAAATTAAAATTAATTAAAATTAATTAGAGTGTTAGAACCTGACACTAGATTTGTACATTTCTTATAATGGAAATAAAAATATGTGCTTGTCTACAGATGTGCTTGTGCATATTCCCTAGAAGAGAAAATGGATTTTACTCATATTATGGAATACATTCACCTTGCACTACAGAAATCCTTAAGTCCACAATGGGGCTGAGGAAATGAGCAGTACCAATAGTCAACAAATATCAAGTAGAAATATCAGACTTTGCAATTTGTATTGTTTCCAGAGAAGAAACCGCACCATCCTCTATGCTAAAATTGGGCTAATCAAAGACATCAATCAATTTCACTCTGTGGAAGAGTTGCTGTGAAAAAAAATGTTATAATACACTGAGTTCTCTGTTGATTTTAGTATTCAACCATGCAACACTGGCATCGGGGGCTAGAAGATCCTACAGTATATGTTAAATGATGTTCCACTCCATGCAACACTCACACATTAAAATGAAAGTAAGAGCTCTGCTTAGGACAGGATGAGCAGTATAATTTCTGTTCAGTGAATTCCACAACTTGTGGAAGAAGTGAGGTAGACTGACAAAAGGCAAGGAAATTACTTCTGATGTGGTTTTGCTTTCGCATCAGAAAATATTGAAATAAGCTCTCAAGACAAATGGTTACCTTTTTCAAAGCCGCCCAACCTTTCTCCTTCATTGCCGCCTCTCTCAGTCTGAGAATGGGAGAGGGACATCATTTTGCACGCAGAAGTCATACTGGAAAGAATGATGCCATGCATGACTAATGAAGTCCTCTGATACATAAGGAAATTTTGATTTACATTTCAAATCTATAGTGAACTCTACCCCAAACAGGTTTTGAGCAAAGAAAAAAGTGAACTCTGCATTTCCATGGTGATAGTTTGTGAAGCATAACACACAATGGCTAATCTTTCATATGTCATTTCTTACACCAAAGTGCATGTCACTCCTTGCTAAAAGAGCACAGCAATTCACAAAAGCAATCTGTATTTTCCTGCAGGTTCTATATATATCTCTAAAAAAGTGACATTATTTATTATCCAGTCATTGATATTATTTTATATAGTATTCTCTCTTACACATAATTGAGATCGATTGTAGCCCTAAATCCAGAATGTTTTCTATAATAGCTTAAAAGGAGAAAAGCAAGGCAATACTATCACTAACAAAATTTTCTCATTAACATTGCACTACTTACAATATCCTTCCTTTTACCTATGAAAGGTTTGGTTAGTGTATTGCCTCTTTGACTTTTGTTTCCTGTGCAGAGTTTTATAAAGCTGGCAGTCTCAGTTATGGTTCATGGAAAAAAACTGTTTTGGTTTTTTTCTTTCTTTTGTGTTCACAGTCTTTGCCAAGAACGGGTTCTTACTGCTTAGCACAGCTGAAAGGGATGGGCTCTAGTTCGGAGTCAAATACAAATGGTTACAGCAAAATAGATGCAAATCTGTGTGGTCATCACCTCTTCTGTTTACATAACGAACAACACACTGAATGAGCAGCAGCAACACTTCGGGAGTGGTTAGAAACATTTCCTCTGCTCTGGCAAAAAAACAGAACAAAACAAAACAAACAAAACATTCAAACCAATGTCTAAATTCCCAACAGCAGAGCAGGTAACTGAAGTGTATGCCTGCATCAAGTTGTGGGAATGGACGCATTTTGAGACAAGCTGACATGTATTAGTGACAAGAACGTGTCTTAGCTTCTATCTTATTTTTGCTAGTCAAGCCAATCCGACAAACTGTGCCTGAGCTGTATTCTGTGCTTGTTCACGACAAAACTGTTAATGTAGCTGCAGCTGCCAGTCCAGATGTGCCTCCATAGTCTCTGGGCAGTTCCACTATCTACTTCCCTTTGGGGATACCCAGGTAAAGAGAAAAGTGATGGAAACTGAGGCATCTAATGGAAATGGAGTTGCAGAAATGGTAAAGCAGAAAAGATTTTTCCCTGGTAGAATTTTTGTTACAGATTAGGTTATTTGTGCCAGATAGAATAAAGATGAATTTTCAGATGCTAACACTGGAAGTAGGTGAAAGCACTGGCCATTAAGAAATTCCTAGCACATTTTGTCTCTGACCTTTGTGAGCAGATACTCTGAAGCGTCCCAATGTTGCTTTCAGAGGTACAAGTTTCAAATCATAATTGCGATTTAAACCTGGACGCATGCACACTGCTGATTGCATGTGAGGTGCCTTCTGCTGCCTACACTTCAGAGCTTTTCGTTTGCCCAGTGGGGTGCACTCTCCAGGTATGAGTATCACATTAAATCCTAGTAGAAGATTATACAGATGACATAAAGTACTAAATTACTGAGGAATGTGCTATGAAGAAAGAGGAAAAATGTGAAGAAAAATGGTACCAAAAATATCACATAAAATTTCTCCTACAATAAGAACTTCCTCAAAACCTGTAGTTATTCTTTCCAAAGACTAAAAGGTGCTTTGACCTTGTCTTCAAAGGTAAACCCCAGAGCATCTCATAGCAAACCACAGTATTTCCCTCTCTCTGTAACTTTTTGTCTGGAGCGCAAAAAACATGAAAGTTGCCACTCTGGCCTGGCATGTCTTTGGAATAGTAATGGGTGCAGAATAAGGACATAAAAAGTATTAAACTGACTTCTGTGATTTACAGACAAAATCAAAGAGAATAAAGCACGAAGGTGAAGGATTAGATCTACTACTGTGTTTAAGAAAACAGGTGGAAAAGACAAGGGAAGAGCCAAGTCACCTTTGTGTGACAGCACAGGTGTTTTCTTTTTTGAGGGAAAGAAGAATAGGAGTTTGTTGGATTTTTCTTGTTGGTGTGGTTTTTTTTCTCAAGTGAAACTGCAAGTGGAAATTTGAGACAAACGAATTATATAAGTGGATTATAGATATGCTAAAAGGTTAATGATCCAACACTTGAAAGGATGCCAGGACACATTAGTGACCATAAGCAGTCACAAATTTGGTTTTATATTCAAGTAAAAGAAGCTCTGCAGTATAGCATCTCTTGACATCCTGGTGAAACACTGACTATGGGATGAGTTGGGAACAATAAAACCTTTGTATTCAATAACATCCTTTCATGTGAAAACTGACTTGTATCTGGAGATCACCCATTTAAATCCCAATAGTAATTCTATTTCAGTTCCAATATTATATCATTATTATAATTTTCTTGTTGGTTTTGTTCCTTATACTCTGAAATACCACACTCTACAGGGATAGTAAAGGTCCTGCTGTTCTGCCTCAAGTTGCGTTAAACTGAGTAGTACATGAGTTCATTTGCAAAGGGAACAGAGAGAAGGGACTAAGGACAGCCACCATATTGCAAGATACTACAGCATTAGCTGGAAACTGTGGAGAGGAAAAACTCTTCCTGATTTTTTTTTTTTTTAAATTTGAGAAAACTGAAGTCAGCTATTCAGAGTGAAGTTGGTGAGAGCAGAGGAAAACAGTGCTGTCATCTCAGCTGTAGATGCTGCTCACAAAAAAAAAAAAAGTATAGAGCTGAAAAATGCCAAAGGAACAAACAGCAGGTCTAGGGCAAGTGAGGGGGGGATAAACAGTAAGCTGACATACCAGACAAGAGAAATGAATCAGTCAAACAGAGGAATTAAGAACCAAATGCAAAGAACTCTGTCAGTTTAGCATAGCTTTTAAAGTGTCTAGCTTGACAGAACCTTAGGAGAAAAAGATTATTTCAGTGAGAAATACTGACAACCCTTCCTGCTCCACAAGGAGTCCTGCAAGGAGGCCCTGGCAGGTTTAGCATGGGAGGGACCTCTGAACAGGCCTGGGAATGACATAAAGAAAGAAGCAAACTTAGATTAAAAACTTGCATACTAGTAGCCTGAGAATCCCAAACCAGATCATTACAATACAGATAGAAAGACAGATAGAACAGGAACTGAAGATAAACAGGAACTGATTTCATTAAATAAGCACTCAGCCTATGATAAGCAGGATATTGCTTGGGCAAACAGTGCACAGGCAAAACCTTTTCAAGAACAACTATATTCAACAGTTATCTCTGTTTATATTCTCTGTAAATATACTTTCCTAATGTATGTCTCAATAATAGCTCCTAATTTTTTTCTTTCACTGGATTTACGCTTTGTAAGTGCATTGGCTTCATCAGTGGGCCTCCCAAATTGCCTCAGGCTACATAAGACCAGCTCATACCAGCCCAGTGTAAAGGAACATATTTCCACTACAACCACTGCAAATATAATTATGTTTTACTCCTAATTGCAAATTTCTGGAGCTCCTTTGTGTAATTTTTGATTTCTGAACCCTTCCAAATTTACTTACGTTCCTTCTCAGAATTTCATCGGAACCCATCAGTGCTTGTCGGAGAGCACAACATCATATATTTTCTGAGTGACTGGAAACATAACCACCACTTAATCCCATACAAGCCCACCTTGTCCACACCACCCCCCTGCAAAGCCCTTTGTAGAATTTTCTCCAGAGCAGTTGTTTTTAGGTTATTGGACAGAATCCCATTGATTCTGGCTACAGTAGACCAGAGCTTTGGTTTCCCAAGCACCTCTTCCTATTCTTGGTAACTCTTTTTTTTTCTGGTTTCCCATTTTAAGCTCCTACATAAGCACCCTTTGAGACAGAGGTCCATTACAGCTGCATCCCATAAACATCAGGATGCCTCTGTGATGCTCTATGAGGTGCAAACAAGGATCAGGCCATGCACAAGAGGCCACAGCGAAGGAGCACCTGGGGTGCAGCAGTTCCTGAACACTGTGTACTAGCTCCTTGTTAACTCCCATTACCTTCTCCAGCTTCCCAGAGCTGTGGCCACTCCATTCTCTGCCTAGTGGCTAAGTGCTACAACTCTTTGTCAGTATCACAGCACAAGGTTAATAATTATATTTGCAGCATTGGTCTTTTTCTCAGTTCACACCAAAACTGATGTGTTCAAAAGAGCTGGTCATGTATTCCTTCATGTTTTAAACCCCCTCTGGTTTCACTGGGAAACTTGACTGAACAAGCAATGCAATACAAGAGTTTCAGTGTCAGTTTTAAGATTCAGGGAAATTAAAAAAATGCTTTGATTCATTTTAGTGGCCCATAGACAGCAAACTTATAATTACTTCTATGGTCATATCATGTAGATTTTTATAGCTTACAAGCAAGAGCCATTTATGCTAGGAAAGACCAGTGATACTTTCTGTGTTTCTCTTCATGTATCTATCCTTACTAAAATGAGATTTGCTATTCTCTGCCTCTGAAATAAACTGAATATTTAAACTATATTATTGTCTTAGTCTTAAATTTTGACTGAGTTCCAGTTAATTAATCTTCTTCCATTCCCTTAGCACTGAGAAAGCCCATACCCAACCCTATATGTATTTCGCAGATAAAAGTAGCTGTGGTAGAACAGCATGAAGAACTGTGTAACAAAAATTTTGCTGTGTCTTGAGAAGAGGAGGCTTAGGGGTGACCTTATCACTCTCTACAATGACCTGCAATAAGGTTGCAGCCAGGTGAGGGTCAGCCTCTTCTCCCAGGCAGCTAGCTAGAGAATAAGAGGACACAGTCTTAAGCCACACCAGCAGAGGTTTAGGTTGGATATTAGGAGGAATTTCTTCAAAGAAGTGTTGATTAGATGTTGGAATGGGCAGCTCAGGGAGGTGGTGGAGTCACTGTCCCTGGCGGTGTTGAAGGAAAGATGTGGCACTTAGTGCCATGGTCTAGTTGACAGGGCAGTGTTGGGTCATAGGTTGGACTTGATGATCTCAGAGGTCTTTTCCAACCTAATTGATTCTGTGATTCTGTAAAAGGATGACCGCATGCTTTTGCACAAAGACAGGAAGAAATTTGGTAGATAATATGTAGAAAACAACCAAGATATATTTAAATAAAGTACCAGGAAAAAATTAATAAAACCCATTCTGTTAATACTATGAATTTATGCTTAGTTTTAAATAAAATGTAATTTTGGGGACAAGGGGCAAAGTTGAGTTCATGGTAAAATAATGAAAAATGTGAGCCTTTACTGGATGAGATGGTAACTATTGGTCTTCTGAATTTACTCTGCTATCATGGCCATACCTCCCTGGGGTTAAATCAGTTGGGCCAGAGCTAAACTGTATATCCACCAGCGTTCTAAACTGCCCTCAGTTTACTGAAGTCATTGCTAGCACAAAGGAAGCATGAGCTGAAGCCTTACCTCTTATCTGTGAGTGGCAGAAGCAGCAGGTAATAGAAAATGCCTATGCTTCTCTTGAGGAAGTATCTAACCAAGGAGACAACAGGCACTGTGCAGAGGTACAGCGAAAAAACTGCAGATGCAAAGCTGCTTTCTCACTGCTTAAGCAAGGTGAAAGGTCTTTATATAACTTCTTTTAAAAATTATTATGCATATACACTATGAATAAAATAGGAGTAAGATAGCAACAGACTAACAAGGATATGCTTGGCAAGACCTTATTAAAAAGTCCATGCATATGACACTTCAAAAATGAAAAATCCATTGTTCCACTTTCTGAAAATCCTTTTTGAATACAGTCCTAAATATAAGTGTTTATTGTTAACTTGAAAAAAACCTCAAAACAGACCAACCAACAGCTGAATGAGGGTAGAAAGGAGTTTGTGAGCACAGTTCTCATTTGCACAACCCCATCTGGCTAGTTGGATATAGACGTCAAATGAAAAGGATAAAGGTGGAAACCAGAAGGGACGTTTTCCAGAAGCTGGGTAGTAGTAGTGACACTTAATCTGCAGGCATTAACTGCACACAAAAGAGCTAATATATTGTTTTTATGAGGTCTGAAAACTCTGAAAAGCTGGAACTTCTAAGAGAGGCAGGGCGGATAGGGGTTAGCCCTTTAGCATCTGAACCATTATTTGTTTCAGGCTGAGCACGCAGAAACTGAGCCCTCCTAAATCTGTGTGCAATTCTGGAAATGCTGACTTTCATTTTTTAACCCTCTGCTAATTTGCCAAAGTAATTTTTTATTTCCCAGATCACTGTACCTGCAGAATGTACTGTGCTAGATGACTGCAGCATCTCTAGAGGAAATACCTTTTCCACATACAGAAACAAATGCTATCAAGCTGGCAGACTGAAAGGAAAGAGTTCACTCTATGCCCAGAGACACCTGCCTCAGGCATCATGTCCCTGACATTCAGCTTTCACTGCCTGTGGCTTTGCCCCTCTTGGGCTATTATCAGCCATCCTCTATTCTCATATTCCATATATCTGTCAACAGATGTAACAAAATTAAACCACATCTGTTGGATAATGTCTTGACTTTCCTGTCCTATTTAGCTCTCTTTGGCCTACAGCCTCCAAAGACAGATTTAAACTACTGGTTTGCCTACAGCTTCAAGCAGAACTGGGTGTGTGGGTGGGTGGGTGTGTGTCTGTGTGTGTGTGTGTGTGGGTGTGTATGGGTGTGTGTGCGCGTGCACGTGCGTGCACATGAGTGTGTGTGTGAGCCTTCCTCTGAAGTGATTTTCCTTGTCCCTTGTTTACAACAACTAAGCTCTTCAGCGCAAACTGTTTTTGACAGGGGAATAACGTGTGTACCATGTGGGAATATTTAGCACAAAAGATGTTCACTTTACTGGAATTTGCATAGGAAAACTCTGCCCAGAGTCCTGACTGGAGAGCCTACTCTGATCTGCAGTAACTGCAAATGGACAAACAAATTATTTCCATTCCTCAAGATTCTGTGTAGAATTTGTACAATTTCAAAGCTAGCTGGGAGGAGGAGTTTTACAAAGCCTTAGGGCAAGGTACTCGGAGATGTTGTGAAATGCCAAAAGGATTCTCAGTGGGCAAAATAAAGGTTATGTTTTAATAGAGGAGAAAGATCTCAGATAAGCCAAAGAGATCTTAAGGTTTCCTCTCCCTGCTCACCACTTGATGCTACCAAAACATATGTTCAGTTACCTCTCTGGAGGCATGAATTAATGCTGTATTTGGCTGTCAGTGGGTTTCTATTGGTTTTCTTCTCTTCAGCAATCACTGTCCTAGAGATGTCTCAATTCTCACACAGGAAAGAATGTTTTCACTGATAAAACTCCCCCAGGAACAACACCAAGTAGCATTCAATTCATCCAAAAATTATGCAGGCATATTATCAAATTATTAGCTATTTGGACAATGATGAATCTACATATAATCG
>JAWWEV010000134.1:21126644-21168518 GCA_035583235.1 Hafferia zeledoni
TCAATTCATCCAAAAATTATGCAGGCATATTATCAAATTATTAGCTATTTGGACAATGATGAATCTACATATAATCGTGTTTGTTTGCTTGTTGGGGTTTTTTTCCTTTTTCCTTTTTTTTTTTTTTTTGCATTTCAAGAGGCAAATCCCATTTCCCTTTAGGCTTCTCTGCAGGGTGTAAGAGGATCTCTCCTCTGCCTCTACCCCGCAGCACACTCATCCCTAGCCTGGAAGCTGTCACTCTCCACTGGCCCTGTGAGACAACAGCCATGGAACCAGTCTTGCTGGGCTGGGAACAAAGAGTGTGTTCTGTTTGTATTAGTGGTGCTAAGTAAATGTTAGTATTTTCCTGATAAGTGTAGCTCTTAGTAATGAAAGAAATCAGGTGGTAGGCATGAATGTTGGTGTGCCATTAATGCATTAAATGGGCAAACTTAACAGACAGTTCAGGGGCCAGTGCCTGACTATTCCTTGCTGTGCCAGAGAAGATTTCTGCCCTATTTGAAAGAAATTATATCTATTCCAAAAGATAATGCAATTGCTTGGTTTTCTGTCTCTCTGTGCCCCAGCTTGAAATTCATAAAGAAAAGATTCCCTGAAGTTATTTAATAGAAGTGGTTCTGAGAAAGCCAGAAATCAAATACAGTAGATATTTTCTGGTACCGAGATGTTTCTGTAGATGTGGAAAAAGATTAGATGACCTTGTTAGCTCTCTGCCAGACCATCTCCTATGATTACATGCAATCAAAAAAATCCTAATCACTCATCCAATACTTGTCCTAAATATTCCACATTTCGGTTTTGTTTTGTTTTGTTTTTTTCCTATGTATTTCTGATGGCAAAAAGGGGTGACTTACTAAGGTGTGAAATGAAAGATAGGAGTTGATTTTCATTTAACGCAAGCTATTTCACTAACTTTTTTTTTGTTTCAGTTTTGTACATTGTGGGTCATTGTGTTGTCAGTTCTCATGCTCTTTGGGCTTACTTTATCTTTAATGTTCAGAAGTTTAGGTGTCCGGTATTTGAGCCTTATTTCCAGCTGCAGCACTGAATTCCTCTATAGATATTAGCACATCTCCAAAGCTTCCTATTGCTGCTATCACTGCCCTTAAGTAGCTGCTACCATTTCTTCACTTATTTGCTTCCTCTGCTGTTCACCACTGTCCAGCTATGAAATGCTGTTCCTTGGCCACTAACCAAAGGTTTCTAGGGAAAAACATCATTTATAGATTTACATTTATCTATGAATCCCCAGATTAATCCATCTTCCATATTATAATTAATATTTAATAAGGTATATAAAAATTTGTCCCACCTCCAAAAGCAGAATACGAATGCCATTCCCTCTCCTTCATTCTACACTGTCTTTCCACATTGGAGTCCCAGTTGTATGCTCACATTTTCCTTCTCCCCTTCCACAAACCAGGACTCCAGGCTTAGGGTCTTGATAAGTAATAAAATAGGAATCTTGATTATACTTTCCTTCACATTAGTCGCCACTTTAATTATGCGATAATTTCAATAAAATCTGTGATGTTATTTTGGAGCTGGTGTAATTAAGCTAAGTAAATTGTTATGAGATGACATCTGCATGCTGACATGTGTGAAGAGAGGAAGTGATCCCAGCTCACCTTGCATTTGGCACTTGCTGGAGGTTTTTACCTGCCTGCTACTGCTCACATCCCTTCCCTTCAGACCAAGACACTACTTTTGTAGGTTCAGACTCCCAGTTAAATTAGAAAGTTATCATAGTACTTCAAAAAACCCATAAGACCAAATGAAGGTTGGCAAGTGCTACTGTATCATTTATTTTCATTTTTCAATATTAACTGTGGCACCCTTGCTTTAGATACTGTGGGAGAAAGACAGGCACAGCCTGACTTTTTAGTTCCAGATTTTTTAATCTGCCCTATTTTCAACAGGACTTTGCAAAACCCTACAAGTATATTCAGGAAAATATATTTATTATAAAATCTTCCAGAATTTTCTCAAAGGTTAAAAAAAGATGGATTCAAATCTTAAAAATAATTTCTCTCATCCTGTGGTGTTTTGTGATTTTTTTTTGTCTTTTTCAGAAAGAAAGGAAAATCCTAAAAACTTAAGAAATGGAAAATAATTTAAAAGCCATCCTGATGACTCCTTAGGTCTGGTACTAGAAAAAATTGTTGGCTCTTCAAGATAAACAGAATTTTTAGTCTAATTTTTTAACTATAAATCGCTTGCTTTATATGTTCTGCACAATGGGGTGGCTCACATTTGCTCCATACTTCATATCTACTGCTGGTGGTGCTTTCTCTTCTGACTTGCAAGACAAAGGCACTTTCCTAACTGGTTTGTAGGTCACCTGCTTTGCTTCCCCTTTGACTTGCCTGTACAGCTCTTCTCCGTTTTCACTGTGCTTCCTCCCGTTTTGCCCTTTTTCCTCCCTTAGTTTCTAGAGGGCATTACAGTATTATTCCTGCTCACTTTTCAGCTATTGAAGACGTATATTTTTAGAAGATATATCTCTTCTCATCTACTTGGAGGCAAGTGATCATGATAGTGGGAGGGAATCTCAGACAGACTGGATCATCATGCTTCCGGATGGCAGCTTAGCTTTTATGTTCTCAGTCTTAGGATGGACGGCAGAAGGGGGAATCTTCCTGACACTCACCCATGTCCAGTGAAGACTCAGAGGAAGCCTTCTGCCAACACCAAAACCAGGTGCCAATCACACTATGTGCTTAATTTAAAAGCAGTGAGATTTTAAAAGTGTGTCACAATTGTTGTTCATTTTGTGTGTTTCAGAGTCTTACCATTTGTCCAAATAACAGATTCATATCTTTTTTTCTGCAGTTATGAGATATAGAGACCTTTTGGTTTCTCTTTGTGATGAAAAAATGGTTTCTGATCTCACATATATGCAGGACATGAAGCACTACGTAAAATATAAAATAAAATTTCAAAAGAAGTATAGTTAAAAAAGTATGGTTTAGTATGGTTTAGTATAATTTAGTGTTAGGGATCTGACAAACTGACAAGTAAGCTAGAACTATTTAAGTAAAAAATAATAATGATAATAACGATAATAATAAAGACAGAATAGCATCCTTTATAGACATCAAAAGTTCATCTTTGGTTCTTCTTCTAGTTACACTGTAATGAATCAGAATTAGCTCCAACAAAACAAGACTAGGGGAGCAGACACTTGCTGTTGAATTGTGCAAGTCCCTAAAAGGGAAATCCAGTGCTTTTGTTACTTACATTTGTATTTTAATGTCATCCTTTGGATTTTCATATTTAGTGTTCTATACACATTTAACTGGGCTCTCAGGCAAAAACGCATAATTATGAAGTTTTCTAAAACCTGCATTATTTAATTCACTGACCATCTGTTGGATAAATACCTAATTAATTGTCTTTGTTACTTTTACATCATATCACTGTATGTTCCACAAAGAGCTATTTCAGTCTTTTGGGTGAATACTGAATACTGAATAAGTCTTAAAAAAAGGGATTAGATATTGTTAAATAAACACTCCTATAGTGCAGCAATGACATTAAAGTACCTCTTTTTTTTTTTTTCCCTGTTTGATTCCTGGCTTGTTATTTGTTGCTCTTTTACACATATAAGACAGAACTGAGACCCCAGAACTGCCTGTGACAGTGTTGTGGAAAGCATTTTGTGTTCAAAGGCAGAAGCTGATCCTTCTCCACCTAAAACCTACATGGCAACCACATGCTTTGCAGAAGGTGAACACCAAAATACCAGAATGGAGCCTGACAAGGAATAACATTATTGCCATTGGCACATGTACCCCTTGAGAGGTCCTCACAAACACACTATTTCATGGCCTGTAGACAGGGTCTGAATCTGACGGTGTCACTAGGAGGCCTCTAGAAAGGAAGAGTGAAAACACTCTCCACTTTCACTGCCTGCCACAGAGGCAAACTACATTTGCAAGCTGGAGTTATCTACATGTTTACTTATAGGCTAAAGCGTCACGGCTATGAGAGAATGTCCCCTCAGTTACGCCAGCTAACCTTGCCATACTTGCTATGCACAACCTATGCAGCAGATACACTTCCAGCATGCCACTACTATAGCTGATGATCACTTCTTCTGGAAGTGTATACAAGAAAATATGGAGGATAATTTAGGCATAATGGAGTTTATTGGGATTGACATGCATGCACTGAGTGACAGAAGTGCTTGTCTCCTCATTGCCATCTTAGGCAAGCTGTACTATAAATCTCTTTTTCTAACCATTTAATAAGGTTAATAATACATGAGATCTTGCAGATTTGTATTTTCAGTTAACCTGTATAGGCCTTTCATCAAAAATCAAAGCCCTGTAAATGCAATGATGCTCCCTCCCTGCTAAACAGATATATTTCTGATGAACAGTGTCTGCTCCTGGGTACATGGTCATTTAGTATGTTATATTTTATACAATGTTTGCACAGATCTAGAAGGCAGTAAGCCATTTTGTCTTACCGGGTTACAGCTGTTCCTCCCTGGTTTCTGAGCTGAATACTCATTAAGTCATTCTTATCAACAAATTAATATGTGTGTTTTTTTTAAGAATCCACTCAGGATGCTAATTTTAGGAAGATATTTGAACAAGAAGCAAGTTTTCTCTATATGTAATTTATATATCCACTTGAAAATATGGTTTTATAATGAAATGCTGAGAGACCCTTAATTACTGCAGCTTTAGCGGTGCCATTGTAATACTAAAAAGAGACCATCTAAAGGATAATTCCCTTCAGCAGAGATTTGCTGACTACACACCTGCTTCAGCAAATGAACACAGAATACAGTGTCAAAACATCCTTTGGACTTACTGCTGCTTTCCCACTCTCTTGCTCTCCGTATATATTGCACATGACTGACAAGTATATCTGCAAAATAATAAAATGTGTGAGGAAAAAAGGTCTTCTAGTTAGTGTTTCTGCTGAGGTATTAATTCATTTCACTTCCTATATGATATCACCATTATGTCTAAGCAGATTTTATGAGAAGGCTCACTGAAGTGAAAATCAAGTCAATGAATTGTTTAACATGAAATAATGAAAACCAGATATAAAAGGCTTTCACAACTGGTTTGGAGTTTTAATTGTCAAGCTGATGTAAATTCAGAGCATTCCTAAGCAATGTGGAAAGTGGGATCGCTTTGTAATAATTTGTTTTAATTAAACAGTCATATAAACAGCTCTGTCCCACAAGTTACTGAGTGAAATACAGAAATTGCAAGGTAAAAGCTGGAATTGCTAAAAAGTCTGAAAATGACACGTGCATTATCATTTTGCCTTCTGCTTTGTACTTCAGCTGTAAGTGCCGATGAACATATCTTGCTATAACTTAAATAATAAGTATTATTATAGTAGCACTTATTGTAGCTTGATCAACAAATGCTTCTCTACTGTACAACCTGAAACTCAAACAAACTGGGTATGACTGATTTAATGTTTGAGCCTCTCCCACTGTTATAATGCAGTAATGCTTGTAATGCCAGATCATGGGTTTGGGGTCCACTGAATCAGCGTGTTCATCCCTTGACTTCTCATACTCCTGCTGGGGTGAAATATGCTCACAGAAAAATATCAGTATGATTTCTGTGAGACACTTTGTGTTCTCACATTGATGGCACTTAACAAATGTAAAAGAAGAGAAAGTCTATAACACTTTCCCCCCTAGCTATGTTCCAGAAATGCTGAAGAAGATTAAAGTATTTTGCATTTTTTCTATATCTACATCTAGGGCTTTGCATCTTACATAACAATCCTGGAACACAGTGGCTATAGTGTACTCTGCAGAGTTCACTCTTCACCAGTTTTGGGGTTTTTTATACTGCTGTAATATGCCTCAGTGGGTATTTAATATTTAGAATCGATAATGCTTCCCACTCACCTTGCTCTCATCTTGAATTGGTAGAACCAGTCAACCTGTAGATGCTAGAAGGGAGAATCAAGCCCTATATTCCTAAGAACACCGTGCTGAATGGCACCTGTTTTTCAGATTATTTAAGTTCCATACAGCCCACAAGAACTGAGAGACATATTTAACCAAAATTCAGTGTTATATAATAAAACTCATGCAGAAAGGAGGGGGAAGTATCTCCTCACACTGAAGAGATTATCAGAGCTTCATATTATGGAATTTAAATTTTTATTACGTGTTGAGACTTAATTAACCTCCAGGATAACAGTCTAGATCAGAATAAGTTCTGTTCAAGTAATCACCTAATTTTGGCAATCTTTCATATTTCAACATGCACTTTTAGCTAAAGTAATTTTTAGATTCTTAAGCTAAAAGATAACTATTTTGAGGTAAAGAAACTTGAAAAGTCATATCCATCCAAATCGTCCACCTAAAAAAGTGCCACAACAGAACACAAGGAAAGAAGGTCTGCATGCTGGCAGACCTGGGCAGCCAGTACACATTGATCCACACAAAGGAGGGAGAAAGACTACCATGGACTGTATTTCACATTCCATGAGACCATTAAACCACTCTGATAAAACCTAAATTCGGTCTTCTCTAGCTGGGTCCTCACCCTTTTCTATCTACTGCCAGGAAAATTGCTGCTCAGCCTAGCCAAACAGCATGAGCCAGAAGAAGATGCTCCAAACACCACAAAGATTCCTGGAGAAGGACCTTTGCTAGGACACTAAGCTGTTGCCCACATTATGCTATCTCCATTTCTCTTACACAAAGTTGCTCATGCTCCTGATTTTTCCCTGTTCTCAGTTAAAGTTATGGAGGTCCAGTCTTCACTTTCAAAAACATGACAGTTCTTTCGCTGGAAAGGAAGTCGACATATGACATGCCACAGAGCTGAATTAATGTGTGAAAAAAATGCAAAATGTCACGAATCTCCCTTAAGCCAGGGGCAAACTCCTAAAATTAGTCATATAAACTGTGAAAAGTCCAAGGGTTCTGGTGCTGGCACAACAGCGCGGGCAGAGTTTGATGTCATACCAACTCATCAATGTTCAAAAGACTGCTTAGGCTCTTGCTTTCCAGGCTGCATCATGATGTTGAGAAAAGGGTCATCACAAACTGTGGGAGAAAAATGGACCCATACTCCATTTTTGCAAAAGTTTATGAAGCTGCAGGAGGTTTACACCTGTCTTGTAATTCAGCCATCCAGCTTCAAAGGGAACAGCTGTTCCCTGTAAAGGATGCACTTTGGATGTACAGAAGTTGCTACTGCTTTTGGTCTGACAAGAAACTGAATTTTCATTCCCCTAGTAGCTTTTTGTGGAATGTTGAATCCCATCTTGCTTGTTGAAATGTATGGTTTAAAATGAGTGAAGAATAATGTTTAATAGGTTCTGTTTAGCATTCACGTTTATCGATCTCAGGAGAACCTACAACAGGAAGGTCCATGAAGAAGGTAACAATCCATAAAAATCAAATGTAACAGTGCACCTAACACTTGGTGGCAGAATCAATATCTGAAGGACTTTCTGTTTTGATGCCTTTGAATGATACCACAAAAACCTTCCTGCTGCAAGACTGATGAATGGACTCAGCAGAGGTGATCTGACAAACATGGGTGAAAATGAACCCAGAACCCAGCCTCCCTCAACAAGACTAATTTTAATTGTTACATTCATGGAGATGAAAGTAACTACAGGGAATCTAGTTTTATCCAGGGCATTCCTGTTTCATTTGATTTGTCTTGTCACATATGCTTTAGCCCACAAACATCAATATTTTCTTAGGAAAGATTTCACTTAACTAGTTGACTTTGTTTGAAAGTACAAAAAATTTTGACCACAATTAGTATTCACTTTGGAAATGGCAAAACATTCTGTAAAACATGGACCTTTCTGTTCCTGCCAGCTTCATTCTCACCTTCCTCTTGTATATGTGCTTTGGTTAAAAACCCAACCAACCAACCAAACCCCACACCAGAATTAAGCACTTTCTTTAGGTTTGTTTTCTTTTTTCAAGAGAAAGTTAATTTTATGTCTTCCTCATATATCTCCTTCATACTGGACATAACCATCAGGCCAGCCAAAGCAAACTCTTTGTGTAATGCATACTGAACTACAAGTACATATGCTCTGACTCATTATTTCTCCTTTTTTTTTACTGGAAATATTAAAGAAAAGAACACACTACAGCATACAGATGAGTGGATGAGGGACCCAGTCTTTGGAATTCGTTTACTCATATGTCTCCCTATTTGTATATTATTTTTTTTAACTACTCAGCACATACTCTTCAGCATGACTGACTTTATTCTGTCTACACATTAGTGGAAGCACCATCACATAGTGCATTTGGTCTCAGCTTGGCACAGTCAATCTTCTTGGTACGGTGGAGCACCAACAGAGATCAATCAAGCAAAGGGTCTTGATTGGCAACAGAGTTTCTGGTGTCACTACCTGGTGGCTCCCATCTCAGCTCTTCCTGGGCAACCTTCCTGGGAGAGCACATGGTGTGAAAGCCTGCCACTTTTCCCCACCAGATAGCAATGCGACAGCAAGAGGCCTTCTTCATCTGGTAGAAGGGAAGCAAACAGAACTTGCCTTGCTGCAAGCCATTTCCATGTGGAAATTCACTCTATTGTAAGTCATTTCCAACCCATTTACATCTCTTGTGAGATGGATGATCTTGGAAGAGGGTTTTTGCTTTCTTCTTTCCTATCAATCTTTTTTATTTCCTTTTATTCAATCTTCTGACTTTTTTTTTACAATACCTATTCATGTTTACAGCTAGAATCTTTTCTACATTAAGCAGGCTTTTATTCACTCTATGGCATTGTAATCATCCATAGCAAAGCATAATAACAATACTTAGCATGTGCATAAAGCTTAATATCTTCAAAGCACTGTAAAAAGTATCCTCACTTCTGTGAGGTAGGTAAGTATAGTCAGGTATGTTTTACAGAAAGGGCAAGTAAAGCAGCTGGTAAGTAACTTGGCTAAGGGCAGACCAAATTAGCAGCAATCACGACTCAGAAGTCCTTTCCAATCTTAGGTGCTGACGATTAGATAACACAACTCTGATGCTGTGTTTACAGCTGTTTCTCTTTCTTCTCAATTAAATGCCTAAATCCAGGTTTTGTCTTTGTTTTGCAGGTGCAATTTTAACTTCAATTCGTCTCAGAGTATGATAGGGTTTTTCTCCATACTTGTATTTCAAAGCAGAATTTTTTGCTGCTCGACTACAGCAAGGTTTTTCTTGCTAGTACCTCTTTTTGTAGTTCAAAGCAGAGTTTTTTGACTTCTTGTAGTTCAAAGCAGTGGTCTTTCTCTTGTAGTCTAAAAGTAGGGTTCTTTTTAGCTCAACCCTAGATAATTTGTTCATCTCAGTGAATTAGATATGCTATACATAAGTATTCCAGACATTAACTCTTTCCTTCAATACCAAGAAAAATCACAGTCAGCTTCAAAATCTTCCTGCTTTCCATCGTTTTCTTTGACTGGCAGTTTCTCTGATGATCCCTTGCGTTTTCAGTTTCATGTCTAAAAGAGACATGTATTCAGTGCAGATGTAGATATGCATAGTGCTCAGACCATGTTCCCAAATGGAGCTTCTTTATTTGATTTTGGGGAGAATGCTTATTTTGAAAGACTGACATGACTAGAATACTTCACACAGTCCTCTCTATTTCTGAAAAGATATTTATGAGTTTTTTCCTGCTTTCTGAAGTGCAGAGGAGTTACTTGCTTTTGTTTCTTTTCCTCTGTCTTGACACTCCAGACGACCAGGCTAATGGCTATAGCTCATGACCAACTGTGCACGCAGAGCAGTGAATTCAGTTACCCAGCACACAGGATACTGGCTAACACACACTGTACTTTGAAAAATAATATTTTCCCCCTCAGTCTTTCAAACTGTCAAGCCTTGTTTTGCATATAACAAATGTGTTAACAAATCCTCTAATCCAGACAAACATTATTTTTAATAACATTTCATGAAATATCTCTCACTAGATATTTTGGGATAACTTAAAATTATTAAATTCAATTTGGAGGCACTAGCTTCTTTCACTGATCAAATTTTAACCCTTAATTATCCTACAATTCAAAATGTCTCTCTGTCCCATGTTGCTGGAAAAGATCTGTGCTGACAGAATTCCATAATACCTTATTAATACTTTACTGAAAAGGAAATAGAAATAACTGGCCAATGTATTTTTAAAACTACACAGCTCTTAGGAGAGAGGAATGAAACTAGAAAGACTGCACAATGGGGTCTCTGGCAGAGATTTTCAGCTGTGGGCTATCTCCTCATGTGCTTGTTTCATCTGCCGATTGCAGAAACTTCTTATCTCAGTTAGTCATCCTATCAACTGTTGTAAATGTGGTGTGGCTCCATCTGACATGAATCTATGCTATCATTATACAGACCATGTAACAAATATATCCTGGCCTTTGATTAATAATACATAAAGTGGTATCATTTTAAGCATGGAAGATTAAAAATCTAGAATTCTTGAAAGTGATTTGCAGTTCTGGCAATTGAAAACTTTTACTACCTCACTGCATGTGCTGTAGTCTGAAAGAGTGAGCGCTCATCCGGTCTCAAATGTAACCACACCATTAAAAACAAGGGGCCTTGGGATTCCCCATGGTGTGACTGGGGCTTTAACTTCTTATATAATTGTCCATTGCATGTCTGCTTGTGTGCTGAAATTCTGGTCTCAACAAAGCTAATTTTTTCACCTAGTACTCCCTCTGCTCCTTTCTCAAGGAATAAAAACAGTTCCTGTGAATTGCTAGAAGCTGTGTTAACTTTCCCCTCTCTCTGGAGGAACGCATTATAGTCATGGGAATGCAGCTGATAATGGCTGTAGAAATAACACGTCAGCTCAAAGTTTCTTTAAGCAGTACTTTGTCTGTCACCTGAATATTCTCAGGACTGAAAACTGTTATTCTACCTGCACTGAAAAATGTGTGTGTTTTTGAAAGCATTTCTCTCTCACCCAAAAATATGCACACACAATACCTACTTTGGTTGAGCTAAAAGCACTTACACTGACGATACTCCAGTAAAATTCCTCTACACAAGTTTCTTCTATTTCCTCTTACTCTATTAGTAAAGGTTTTGGTATTTTCTGGGTAGAATAACCCTGAAATTTAATATGTAGGAATACAAAGTCCATCTTTTTAGTCTTGCCTAACAGAAAGAGGGATGATCAGGTCCTGAGTGAGTTAGAAAAATAAAAGCAGGATTGTTCCATTTAGTAGCACCAATGAATCAACAGTTTTATCTCTCAACCTTAGTATCTTCATTCAGTGGAATGCTAAGAAATAGTGTTAAATAATTTTGCATCAAATTCTCTTTGAGTCAATGTCTTCCTAACTCCCAAAAGAGCAGCTGGGTTCATTGCACCTGCCCACAGGGAAGCCAGCACTGCGCATGTAATTGTGCGTGGCAGCACTAGCCATGATTTTCAGGCCTCTCGTAAAGTATCAGGCTCTTTTATGGATAGAGGAGATATGGAAAGGCCTAAGATCACTACTAAGGAATCTAGTTTGTTCCTCTCCACTTTATTTCATGGTTGTATTCTACATAAAAAGAGCCATCTTACTTTCACATATCCAGTATCTGTGTTTAACCCAATAGAGCTGTGTCTTGATGAATACGACATAAAACAAGATAAATACAATGCAAAACAAGGCTAGGACAACACTAGGAGTGGAGCTGGATCTAAGGAGTTCATAGGGAGCTTAATTTGTTGCAACATAGTTGCTAATGAGACTCAAATTCTCCACTTACATATGTGGTTCTGTCCTACCAAATATGTATATTTTAACATCCTTGTAGGATGAAGACATTCACATCAAGTGTCCAAAACTGACAGACCTACCAAGTCACCAGGAAAGAATTGGGGCCTTTTTTTTTGGCAGCTCTCTGTAAGGTGACCTGAGCAATGGTATGAACTACAGCTCCCATAGTGATATCCCCTGGTCACTGACAAAACCTGTTCCAGCAACAAGACATCAGTGCCTCAGCAGGTGAAGGTAGTGAGAGAGCTGCCTGGGAACTACCACTAGACGCATACTCTGATTACTGCCAGGAAACAGTCCTGTTCACCTTCCTTACTACTCTGGATAGCTCTCAATGAAATGCTTGGAAAAGTAGGTCTGAATGACTCACTTGAAGCAGTAATTTATCAAATTGATTTAGTCTCATTTCCTGTTTGTGGGACTGTCCACATTCAAGTCACGACTTCCTGAAACGTATTCATTGTCCAAAGTGAATTCTATTTACACATGTGGACTGAATATGAACTGTTTTCTGTATTTGGTCTCCTTGGCTCCAGAAAGATTCACAAGTAATTGTAGGAGATCATATCTATCATGTGGCGTCACTTCTGTTTCTTGACTGCCTGAAAGCAGTGCTGGGTATGAAAGCTGCAAAAAGGGGGGTTCAGAGGTTCCTTGCATCTGAGTCCATGAATGAGAGCAGGATGTCTTCAGCTCTCACATCTTGTGTGAATGACCACTGGCTGGCATGCACAGGGTCAGTGTGAAATCTAGGCAATAGCATCACTAGGAAAGACTGCTGCCTTGTGCTCATTTCAGTGACTGACATGGCAAAGCAAATCTTTCATCAGCAGAGATCAAAACTGAGTCACTTAGTATGGCTTGTTCATTCCCCTTGCTGAGAGATCATAAAAATTATTTTTTTGCACAGTAAACTACAGAGCATCTTTTTTAAAACCATTATATAACTTTTTTCTCTGACTGACTCATTGCTCCATTATGTCACTGGTATATTAGTAAACACACCAAAGATGTTCCTGATTTAAACAAACAAGCAAGGGGGCAATCAGTCCCCACATACAGGCAAACAACTTAGACACTGAATTATAGATAGGCCTAAAGTAAATGTATGAATGTGTTCAAGCTGATTTGTTGACTCAGTTCTATAAACACCTCTTGGATTTTAATCCACACTTTAACTGTTTTCTGGTTTTATGCATAATTCTATTTTTTTACAATTCATCTTTAGTGTTAGATTTCTTCATGTATTTTGTCATCCACAGGCTTATGAATGCAGCATATTTCAAGATGTGGATGTGATATATATCTGTTTTTCTTAGGAAAAAAAACAAAAAATAAAAGTAATAATAAAAAAAAAAAGCATGAAGAGTGAAGAATATATAAAACCCAGCAACAGCAGCATTTTCAATAACAAAAGCAACAAAACTTGCTATTCATATCTGAACCAACCTCACATTTCCCATTGTATTTTACTGAGGCTTCAGATTTTATCTAGGCACAATCTGTCCCTGCCTGCAGGCTGTTGTAGGGAGGTTTCCTACTGTCCACAGGAAAGGCAGATCAGGCCCCTCTTCCCACAGTACCTAGGCGAGCCGAGACAATCAATAAAGCAAGGACATGACCAGGAGCAAAAGTGAAACAGAAGCAATTTATTAGGGTAGAGCACTCACTTATATAGGGTAGGGGAGAGAAGCTTCCAGAAAAAGGGGTGGTTCCCCAATCCCCATTGGACAATAGAGGGATTGAGAAACGCAACAATCAGAATATCAGGATAACAACCAATAGGAGAACATATTTAACGACCTATAAGAAACCAGATACAACAGCCAATAAGGAATCATGATGGACAAAACAGCAGAAACTGGGAGGGGGATGACTAAGGGAAAAGTACAATAGAATGCCATAATAGTTTTACTAAAACTGTGACATAACCAGAAAATGTCCTTAGACAGCCACATTATTATTCTTTTTGTCATTCCTCAGTGCAGTGTCCTTTAGCTCTATATTGTAATCATAGATGCACCTCACAACAGCCCTGTTATTATTGTTCCTCTGGGCAGTGTCCACTAGCTCTGGGTCCTCATCGTAGATCCATCTCCTGAAATGACTTTTCCATTGATTATATCCCTGGCATTCTCCCACACCTCTCATTCTCCTGCACTCTCCCTGGTATACATTTCCACTGTGGGATTGGTCTGATGAGCCTTCCTGACTTTTCCATTGTCACTACAATCAAGTTAGACCTGCCAGTGAGAGTCTATCAATGGATTTAAATTACTAATGTAATTGCTTCCTTTATTTTGCAATCTTCCTAACCTTCAAAACATTAAACAACCCATGGAGTTTTTGTTTTCAGGGGGCAAATGGGATATACAGGCTTTTTTTAAAACTGAGAAGAACAGCATCGGAGTCAATTGCTAAGATTACCAACCTCAAATGCAGACCGAGGAAAAAAGAACACATACAGAAAAGAAAGCAGTTTCAGCGTTACCTTAAAAAGAAACAAGTGTCTATTCCTAGCAAAAGAAAAAGTAAATTGTACTGAGTTTACAAGGCACAACTGTGATAGGTATATGAATGTGAAAAACAATGTCGATGAAGTTTTTAGCTATTTGTCCTTTAGTTTGTATGGCTGCACTTTCTTCTTCAAATAAATAGTCCCTCAGACTTTCCTTCCTCTTTTTTACTATCTTTATGTCCATCCTAAGAAACCAACAAATATTTAGCAAACAAGCATTAGTAAATTGTTGCTGGTCCCTGTGACATTAGGTGTACACCACTGTACTCCAATGAAGCCAGAGCAAAGCTGGTCTGAATAAAAAACATAGCAAGTCATTAGAACAGAATTTAACCTATTTTATACCTGGTTAGTACAAGCACAACAGAATAATAGGGTCTCTTATTTGTACAATATGTCTTACTGTATTGGATTGATGACTTACCCAATTGCTTTTGTGTACATGGAATACTCATGCATATGTATTTTTTTTTTCCTGGGCCGATCATAATTGCTTCTTTTAGTCCTACAAATCAATTTTGGCTATAGATTTTTTTATATAAATTGTGCTAGATATAGAAGCAGATACTTTTTGTAATACTAATCGTTTAACTGTATGTCCTAGATACAGCATCTCATATTTCTAACTGGAAATTGAAGGCTAGGTCCTTAGCTTCTTTTTCTTTTCCTTTCCTTTTATATTTTACTTTTTTCCTGAAGTAAGTCTGGTAGCCAGGCTTCATTAAATGCCTAAAAAAATGACTTTGACAAGATCTCAACTAATTCTTCTGGCTCCTGGACCTTTCATTGAAAGACTGGGACACAGTTTCTCTGTGGCTTATACTAAAACTCTCCTTTTCTATTTTTTTTTCTTTTTAATCCATGTCACTTTTATCTGGCACCCATCCTACATGTGCGACAAGCAGCTGAGACTAGGCTGTTGTTGGTTTCTAAATATATATTACTGTGTGAACACTTTCAAATAATTACTGATCTACCAGTGAAGTCATAAATTCAGTTGCTAACATTATATGAGACTCATACCACTAAATTCATTGCAGGATCCATTTTAGACACATGAATTTAATGTTACCTGGTTCTTCCTTCTACCAAGGCAAGCCTGCCTCTCACACTTTACTTCCACTGCTTCTTAGTCATCTCAAGAAATAGGTCTTTTGGTTAATTTCAAAGGAAATTCTTCCCTTCTTATAGGAAGTGATATTTAATTTGAATTCTCTTAATAAGTTTTTTTTTTTTCCATCCAGTGTCACAGTAACTCCTTAAGACAGATCACTTAGTCTCTCACAGAGCTACGAAATGTCATGTCCCCATTTGACTGCATAATGGCCATTGTTTCCTTTCCAGCACATGCTAAGAAAAAGGCTAATATAGGAAGAGATGTAAATATCAATCATATTTGTTTTTCCTGAAGACTGTGAGAAACTCAGGCATGTTCTTCCAGACCACATACAGTCATCTTACAGTCTTTGATATACTGATATGATGGCACTGAGGCAAAACAGCAACACCCTTCCTGAAACCAGTGACCATACCAGGCCTATTTAAAAACTGCAAGAGAAGAGGACATCAGGAACAAAGTGAATTCATAAGTCGGAATTCAGATGAAGATCTATTAACTTTATTTTTTGGGGGGTTAAATTTCATTTTATAATTTCCTGCTTACAGTTCTACTCTCTGTTTTTCTTATTTCTCTCCTCAGTGGTGTTTGAAGCTCCTTGGAAGCCAGGGCATTTTTCAGCCAATTTCAGTCCTTTTGACTGCACTCATATCCAAATCAATTTGAATTATTGTTGGGGTTTTTTTCATATTCAAGAAAGGTTGTGCATGGCCAGTCTGCAGTTTCTAGGACAAAAGTCAAGCCAGCTGCCCACAGACTTCTCATATTGCTTGCTGTTTGTATTTGAAATCTCACAGAAAAGGAAAATTATTTTCTGCCACAGTGCACCTGGGAACAATTGATAGAGTTTATGAGACCAGCAGAAACTCGAGATGTATTTAAGCAGGTTTTGGAACACTGTAACAAAAGCCTGACCCAAGGCCTACTGAAGTAAATGGAAGGAAATTCCCACTGATTCCTGTGGTCTCTATGGATCATTCTTTGTTACTTAAGCCAAAGGACACAGTAAGCTACTTCTGTAATTAGCAATGCCTGACTTCTTCAGCAGTGACACAACCTCTGGGGGCAGCACATGCACTCTGTTTTCTGACAGCCTCAGAGCAGGAACATGGAAAAATCATTTTATGTGAGTAATTTAAAGTTATTTTAAAGCCTTACTGCAGCTCTGCTGACCCTGTGGGTTTGGAAGTCCTACATAGACCTAAGGTGATCAAGGATGCAAGATGAGCAGAGGCCACTGTTTCTTCTGTGCATAGGAGATTCATACCCTAATGCTTAGTATCAATAAGTAAGCTGCAGAGAATAAAAAGTCAGGGACTAAAAGAGGATATTTCACCGAGGACAATAACCAAAATGCTGAATTTATACACCAGGTTTGTGACACATAAGTCCTCACTTGACACATTTCTTACTGTAATACAGCTTTTTTTGCTGCCATGCCAATTTCCTGATCCCGAGCCAGCTTGGTGCCCAGTCTAAAGCAGCCTACCACGCAGGGGAGCAGCCTCTGGTGTATTGCCTAGCATTTAGATTGTTGTCAAGTCTTTTCATAAAATATACTGTGTCCTGGTCTCTCACTGACTCTAGAGTCTATCCGTGTAATTCCGTGGAAAATTATAGAGTTCTTTTTCAACTAATGCAAATAAGAAGAATCTGACCAACACAATGCGAACTTATTTTCTGTAACTTTAAAACATATGCTATGTATTCGTAAAAGATTTATGCAGTATAGAACCACATTAATGGGCTATATGATAAAAAACTGCAATAAGAAAATTAAGAGATACAGACAAGTGTTAAAAAGTATATCCTCAGCTGAGATTTGGAAGAAAATTGAGACTTTATGAGTCAAAGACCTATACAGAATCGCTTTCAGATGTCAGGAACTGCACTAAAAAAATACATCAGGAATCTCAAGTGGTGAATTGCACAGACACACAATGAAAATTCAGCTGTAAGATGAGTATGAAAAATAAGGATGATTGAGAAAGAAAATACTCAATAAAATATCCCAGGGCAAGGTTTGTGTAGCACTCCAGGAATGTAACATCCAAGCAAGAAATAAAACAGGATGCTCACAACAGAGACAAGACTGTCTTTCTGAGAAAGTGGGAAAAGCTTCAGGAGCCTTCTGCTTGGGAATGCCATGGAAGAGACAACTTAACTAGCCAAGGTAGGTGTGTACCAATAACATGGCAGAGGAATCCAGCAAATATAAAAGCAAGTGAAGGTAGGTTTGTGCAGCACTCCATAAGTGCAGTGTCAATAGGGTGCATGCTGTTTGCTCCAGGGAGAAATTGCTCCAGGAATAGATTGTTTTGGAGCACCTATGTCTCTTCAGTATCTTTGTAGTATCACTCTGTTATCACAGTACCCCACAAGTTTAAAGACCATTATTTATCCCTATGGAGTATCATTCCAAAGGTACAGATCTAGGAATGGAGGCACAGAATCAGATCACTGCATTGCATATGTGCTTACTTGGCGCATGATGGAGAGCAGAACAATGTTTGTGCATTGATTAAAATTGCTTTTTCTCTTCACCTTGCCATATAAACAGGTGAGCTCTCTCAGTCCACAGTGTGGAATGACCAAAATATCCAATAAAAGTAGTATTTACACGTAATTTTTGCTTTAGTATTGCCCTTAGGCTTGATCAGAGGGCTTGAAAGTGCTGGGCTTTTCCTATCAACCCTGAAGGCACTTAATGAAGTGAGAGCTTTTCTTTCCTTCAAACAGGCAAGAAACCATGGTGGTACATTTGAAATTATCTCTGGCTGTCTCTTTTCAATTAAAGCTGGTCATAGCTGACCTATTCTTCATTAAACCTTAATCCATAGCTGCTTCTGAGACTCCAGCAATTCAGGGGCTGGACTTGAATCCCAACCAGCTCCACACTATTAGGCAATGATGCAGAATAAAACACTGTTTGTCCCCATGCTCAGTTTGCTTTTCTAATTACCACACTGTAATGTAAAGGTTCACAATAAAAAGAGAATGGAGTTTAAAAGGGCTACTTGGTGTTTCTAGCATTGTTTTTACTAATAGTATTAAGTTGAGCTAGTGACTTTTCTGTGATTTTTTTTTTTTTTTTTTCAGGAAGCAGTCTAGTCAGGGAAGAATTAGCATTGAAATATATGAATATTTTATGTCTAAATTGTGATAGGCACATATTTATTCACACAGAGTTTCTCACAGCTCAGCATTTATGTTGTTTGGTCTGCATTTGATATCATCTGAATAATATGAAGCTCCCAGGCATATTATACTTGACAAAACTAATTCTTTTCTACTCGATAGCGCCACAAAATTTTCAGACTTATACCCTTTAATATTTCAGCTTGGCAGATTAAAAAATTAAATATCATATCCATCCTTGCCACTTTTAATTCAGAGAACCTCATTTTGTCTCTTTATGCCTTCATATTTATGTGAGGACTTCTGGTCCACTCACACAATGTGTTGACTAACTATGTGCAATGTTTTCTTTGCACAGCCCGTCTGAACTAATTTTTTATACAAATATTTCTTATCAAAGTAGACAGCATCCTTCATCAAATGTAATGAGATCTTGTCCAGGAATGCAGACCAGGACTTCAACATTCTTCTTTGAACTGTTAAAGGAACCAGAGTTCCTTCACTTCTTCTAGTGCCTTGGATAGTAAGTGTTTCCTCTACACATTCTTCTCCTATTCTTTCATGCCCATTATCTTCACAACACTATCCAACAATAAACATTCATCTGAAAAGAACTGTCATCCTTGCATCATTTGAGGTTTTCCCTACCTTATTTCCCTATATCCCTGCCCTATTTCTTCCTGACATTTTTATGAGGCAATGCTATTTCAAACCTAAAAGTTCTCTCCTAAGTCAAGGACTTTCAGGGTTCCCACGTATTGCTGCTGCTGAAAAGGGGGACCAAGAGATGATCTCTGCAGAGTAGCTGCTACTTCTTATCACCAGGGATCCATCTAAGACAGTTTCTTTAGTTCTGAAGTTCCCCATCATGGACTGAGTGTAGTAGAGCTGGTGCGTCAACCCAGTCTTTTTGGATTCCCTACCACATAAGACATGACTTGTCCCAAGACTTTCTGAGGCCGTGTGTGAACTAAGACAATGTGAAGGTACCCCTCAAATGCCAGGAAGTAGAAGGTTTGTAGGAAAATTTATTTCCAAAGTCAAGAACACTAGACTTAAAGAACATTAACCATAACAGTATTTCAAGCACCAGGCTTGGGGAAAGACACCCGCCCTGTTCTTCTCAGAGTCTTCACACATGTCTGCAAGGACTTTTGTTTTTCTCATATAGGGACAGTTTCTCTGGAATGCAGGAGTAGAGAACATCTAAAAGTGTCTCTGGAAAAGATGCCTCTTCAAAGCAGGAAAGTCTTCCTAAGCAAAATAAGCCCTGACCTCCTTGTAATAAATCTTCCAGGAGGGTCTTCTACCCTTACACTACGTAAATGACAGGATATAACACACATTATGAATAGTTGAGGGAGGACATAATTGTGACTTGGTTAGCTGGCAGAGCTAGTTAGGAAATAAAACAATTTGACTACAGTTTCCTTATCTAGTACAAGTATTTATCCAAGTAACTTTTACAGCAGGTGATGGTCACATTCTGACACTCCTACTCCTTGTACTAATATGAAAAAATGGGGTTCTTAGCTGGGCCTTGTCAGCAGCGTTTTTGTGTGCTTTAACCTAATGGGTGGCTGGAGCAGAGCAGCCAAAGACAAGTATCAGTGAGGAGACTCACTGTGATTTGCTCTACTACTTAATGTTTTTGTGGATCTACTAAAAGTCAGCGGAATAGTTTAAAATCAATGAAATTTGAAACTTTTGCTTTTACAGTGTTGCTGTCAGAAATTATTTTCCATTTCGGAACCCCTATGAATCTCAGAGCTTTGACAGACTGACCAAGGAGGACAAGCTTTCTTAAAGCAAAGCCAGAAGCTTACATTTGTAACTGTCAACCCAGATACCATACAAGAGTCCAAATCCAGCTGCACTGTCCTCTACCTTTTTTTTTATCCCTCTCTCTGTCATTCAAAATTCCTTATTTCATGCATCTTTGATTTGTCACATTATTTGATTCAATAACATTAAATTAAAATAAAAAATATGTAGATTTTGTCTGATTTTTGCTAAATGCATGCTTCGTGAGATGTAACTTTATAGTGTGTCTACTTCTGTTAAACTGTACATTATCATAACATTACCACTGAATAGTTATTTAGTTACCTAAGTATCATCTGAATAGTTGATATTATCATTTAGGCAGCAGTTACTACTTTCTAATTGAAAATACAAACAACACAGTAGATAAGTATGTAAGAATTCTACAGTAGTTTTATATGCAAGATATACATAAAAGCAGCAGCTAAGCATCACCTGCAAAATAGCTACAATGACCTGTAAAATGGAATTTTAAGATGTAACTACATGCATATGATAATAGACTCAGATGGAATATTAATATAACCCACTATTTATTTGTAGATGCATGCATATAACTTGAAGGAAAAAATCAGGTCTCTGTTGCCAGGGGGTTTTTTTGTTGAGATTTTGTGTTTTATTTGTTTGTGGTTGTGAGGGTTTTGTTTTTGGGTTTTTTGTGGTGGGGAGGGCATTTGACATTTAGGACTCTAAAACAGCTCCATGCAAGATCTGCGTTTGTTAGACTTTATGAAAACTTGGACAGAGATTCTTTTCAAATGTATAAATAATCTGCATAACCAAAGAAATATATGACTCTTTCCTGCTCATTATGAAGTGAAAAACACTGACATTCAGTCTGATGCTTGCAGTACAGATCTATTCAGTTCAGCTTAAAGAAACACTTATTCAGAATAAACCTTCCCTTAACCTCTCCTGGCATGAAGTTGTGTCAGGGAGGTTTAGACTGAATAAGAGAGAAAGAATCTTCTCCCAGAGCGTGGTTGGGTACAGGCTCCCCAGGGAAATGGTCACAGCACCAAACCTGACAGAGTTCAAGAAATACTTGGACAACATTCTCAGGTACATAGTGTAACTCTTGGGGCTGTCCTGTGCAGGTCCGGGAGTTGGACTTCAGTGACCCTTGTGGTCCAGCTCAGAATATCCTATGATTCTAAACAAGCTTTACTCCAAATAGCTCATTAGACTAGTGACACTGTCCTCAAGAGATGTGGAACATCCATTGATATCACTTTTTCACTCTGTTTTCTTCCTCACATGACAGGATTCAGTTTGTGTCCAACAGACCTGCCCACTCACACAGGTCTGCCTGCCTTACAACACTGCAGGAGCTCAGGGAAGGCAGGGGTGGATGGATATCATGCTATCCATGCAGTGAGATTTGTATTTTGAGGTCAAAAAGTCAAGTGTAACTACTGTTCAAATTCCTCCTGAAGAGGCGATCTAGATGATTTTTAATGCATCAGGGCTTCAAGCAATAGATTGAAAAAACAGTACTTTCCATAACCAATTTTTGAGTCAAACACCAGAGCTCTCTACCTGATGTAGACATTGATTACTGGGACATTCATGAATCATTTAGCAGAAGTGTAAGCTGTATAGGAGTACATTTGTTTGGTAATTCCCTGTCTACTTTTTCCTTCTACATAAATGTAAAAAATTTAAAAGGATACGCCAGTAAGCCTTCATTAAAAAAGAATTATAAAAGAGGAAAATCAGATGTAATTTTCAGATAAAACCTTATCTTATTTTCTGTCTCAGCTCACACAGCCCACTTTGTAAATCCTAAGAGTGAACTTCTGTGACAAAATTTTTCTCCTATCAATCTTGCCACCGTCATCTTGCACAGCTTTCTATAGTTCCACAAATGAGGGCTGTTATTATTTTTAGAACTACACAGAACAATTCCCCATGGTGGTGTTATCAGATATAAAATAAGAGCAGAAATAGTCTGCAGAATATACCAGAGCTAATCAATAATACTAGAAAATGGAGCATTTCAATCAGAAGTTTTTACTAGCAGGAGAATATACTTATATAGTACCAACAACACATATCCTGACTATAAAACGTCTTTTTAGTATCTGCTTCCTAGCATACAAAATATTTCATTTCATTAACACAACTCATATTCTGACATGTGAACACTACACATTTCTTAAGCCTTTTGCCTACAGATCTTTTTAAATTCCACTAGCATTTGCTGTATTTATATGTGATTTTTAAAAACAGGTGTTCAGAGTGGATTTTGATTTTTTTTTTTTTTTTTTTTAAACCAAGAGAGACTGGAAGATTTGGAGACCTAGTTCTTGCTCAGAGAATGAACAAGACTTAGGATTACTACTATTTTCTCATTCTCTTCTTGCTCAATGTTAAGGAAAACCATAGTCAATTCTCATTCATAATGACTTGTTGTACCACCTCTATCAACTAGAGGATGAGTATCTCATTCTCATGTCTTACCGTCCTATAGCTTACCAGAGATAGTTTCAACTCAACAGGACCACATGAAACTACTGTGTGTAAATCTCTATTATAGCCCTGTAAGTTATTCTGATATGCTTCTGAACCTGATCTTTACATTTCCCTTAAAATCTCTCTCTTTAGGTTACTTCATACAGATCATTTGCTATTAAAAGCACTTTCCAGTGATAATGTTCCTCCTCTTATAACATCTTGGATCTAAACAGCTCCCAGAGCATATTAACAACTGGCTTTATTGTACAAATGAGCTACTTATAACTATTTTCTTTTGGAGTATAGCCATATTCAAAGGAAAATGTTTCTGCTGCTTCACACTGCACTGCTATCTTAAGCAAACCTTCAAAACTAGTTGCTTACAGTAGGCACAGCTCTGAGGAAGAGGTGAGGGTAAACATCCCAGAAATAGCCCCACTAGGCAATGAACTCATCAGTACATTTTCATGTCACAATTTCTACATAGGGAAGTATTTTGTAATGGTGTCTTCTGAGGACATGTTCAGTCTCCTTTTTCTCGCCCATGCACTGCCTTGGTAGCAACCAAAACTCCAAGAGACAATGACAAACATGACATGGCTGCATAGCTTTCCAATGCAGAGCCTTGATTCCTATGAGGCTATCCCATCAAAGCAGGATGGTTTCATGGATGCAAGCAAGGATGCTCCTTCAAATACCATTACATTACATAAAGTTTGTAGAAACTATTTCAGCAAGAAGATGGAGGTGATTACAGCAGAGACTTTTTAATTTTCTTTCATTCCAAGTTAATTCCCTTAGCACTCAGTTTTACCCTTCTGAATTTGACCCTGAATTATCAGTAGCAATCAGCCCAAGTCTTTTACTGGACAAAGTCTAGGCAGGAACTCCTAGTGCTGAACTGCAGTCAGATAGGTCTGGCTTTTGGGAGTACTGCAGTGATGTGAGTTGCTGTCATAACCTTTTTTCCAATTCAGAGCACATGTGAGCCAGATATAGCGACTAAAGTCTTCTGGTTTTTATTCTTCACTGAGCTAACAAAAGGTCCCAAACCCCACTCATGGGGGGGTTGCAGATTCAGAAACAAGAATTTCAATCTGCATCTCTAAGATTAGATTTCCTCTGGAAGGAAGATTCAATTAGACTTCTGCTTGAGAAAAGTATTGTAAAGTAAGCTTTATTTTGTGCACAATTCCTTATTTAACAGGAAGCAAAGCATCACATATTACTTCTAAGGAGACTGTCTGCAAAGTCAGATATTTTTTAGTATGCTGAAGTTCAGGAGGTTTTAATTATATGTTCCTGTTCTACTGGAAAAGTTTATTTTTTTGCAGTAAATAGGAACAGGTTAGAGAATACTATTATTTAACAGTTTTTGTGAACTACAAATAAAGAAACTGCTACAGCAATAGGTCCAAATTTAAGTGACATGATCCCTCGAGACTGCAGTACAGATTCAATGCAAAGATCTCAAAGCACTACCTCAGCAAAACTGTTTTCTTTGCAAAAAATACAAATAAGTTCCTTCAACGAGGAATGACTGGTCCCACTTCTGTACCAAAGGAAGGATGACAGCTTGTATGCAGACACAGGAGAGGGAAATAAGTCTGTTCCTTAAGCAATTTAAGGAAGGTGGAAACCTCATTTTCCTATGAGGATCGTTACCGTAATGGCTGAAAGTAAGTTGCAATCTGACATGAAGCGTTGATGAACAAAGAACTAAAAGTTTAAGAGTGGAACATGTTACGCATAATTAAATATGGATCTGTACTAATCAATAGCGAGAGTATCATTACATTTCTCAAGGTTATTTAGGCAGGGTGTTGTGAAGAGACAGACTGAATAGAGTCAAGTAGGTAAACTAAAGAATCAAAGATGTGCTCTGCAGTGCCACCGAGGCTGTTTGCATCAGTCTTGCCATACTTGAAAGGCTCACATTGAAATTTTTACCAGTAGTCTCATAAAGGAGCTATGAAGCAAGGTTAAGGAGGCCCCCAAGAATAGGCAAATCCACTTAAGCAATGCTGCAAAACCACTCCAGCAACGCTATGTTATCCAGGGCATCTCTGCATTTCTACACTTTGAACAATAGTAAACAGAACCAGACTGGATTCCTTCAGAAAAGTGAACATTTATTTCTTAAAACAGGTTTGATAAACCCTTTTCTTTAAAATGGTAATGTGAGAAATCATGTAATATTAAAATGCTAATTTCCCTGATGGAAGGTTCTGTTGCAAGCCTGCATCTTAACCATTCAACATGATTACAACAAAAATTAATATTTAGAAATACTTTAAAGAAAATGACTTAGCAATGTGATAATTTGAAGATGTCAAGAAGTAAGTTTATTAGCACCATTTTTCCCAACAGACAAAACCACCAAGCAATATAATTGAGTATTTATGTTAACTTTGGAGTTAAAAAATCAACACCTGAAAAACTCTCCTCCCATAGCTTACATCTATTTTAAAAAAGAAGTCATATGAAGTAGCTTTGAAACTTTTAATTTCATCATCTTTACCCCAGCCATTTAGATCCTATTAATTTGAAAAGTGTCCTACATCCATACAACACTTCTCAAGGGTAAGGGCTCAGAGGTTCTGGGCAGTCCCCTGAGTGTGAACACACCTCCTTCCAGCCCCTCCCAACACTGGATCCCATCACTGATACAGACAAACTCCATCATTGACTGAGGATGTGTGCAATCTGAAGTGCTCAGGCTCTGACACACAAAGCTTTAGGGTAAGATTCAATAAAATTCTTTCCTGTAGCTCACTGTAATTGGAATCCTTTAACTGAATTCCTACAGTAGCTATAACCAAAATATTGGTATTTCCTTCAAATTAAAGCTAGTAAGAATTGACAAGGGGAAAAAAAGTGATCCAGTTCAAATGGCACCAGCAAAGGCATGGTTTCCCAAATGGGTTGGGATGGATTCTAGGTGGTTTTTTTATCATGAAACCTAGATCATCATCTTTGTATTAGTATGGAGACATACTCTACTCATTCAGATTAAACTTGATTGGACCCCCAAAAGCACACATACAATGTATGTCATATATATGTACAATACCTATACTGAATTTATTTAAGAGAGAAAGAGGAAAAAATACCAAATGGATAGTGCTTCAGATGAAGATTTCACTTCTACCCCTCTCCAACTGTATGGCCTGAGCAAATTCCCTATCACTTTTTCCCTTAAAAACAAAGCCATTACTTATGGGTTTTGTGTAGTATTTTGAGATTTCCTGATAAGAAAGCTTTAATCTCTGTAGTTACTGCAGATTTCCGTCAGATTTTTACTAGAAAGTATTTAAACCATAAGGATGCAAAATAATAAATATTTTCTCACATATACTATTCTTACTTGCCTAAGACAACAGTAAGTTCAGCATGATTGCTGAAGTCAGTGGAAGCCACTTAGAAATCTGATTGCTTCCATCTCAAACCTTTTGACTCAACTCTTCTCTATTGAAAATTTCCTATAATTTTTTTGTAACTGTTTTGTTTCATTACCACATCTTCATATTAGCACTAAAAGTGTATTTGGCCATCATAATTTTTCCCAAATTCTACTGTTCATGAATTCTGATAAGACCAGATGGGCAATTACTGGCCTATAAACAGAAAAAGTCCCAGAACAACTGTACGAATAAATGCATTAAATTTCATAAGGCACAGACCTTGCAATAAACTGTTAAGCTTTTCCATTACATGCATATTCCCTTCCCATCAGACATGGCTTTGCTGGGTGAGGCACAGAGCGTGCAAACACTCCAGTCCAAGAGGTCTGGTGCTGGGTACTTCTCAGTGGGCAGCTGCTTAGGTATTGACACAAAAAATAAATATAAGTAAGGAAAGCCGTGTGTATTCCAACATAAACAGCTTCTTGGCCCACATTCCTTTAAGGACCTGTTTAGGAACAATAAACCAGAAGCTATGCTTCTGAGGTTGAGGAAAATCCCTTATAAATGTGAACAAGACATCTCTATTTAATTTCCTTTAGAAAACAGACACAGTTTGATTCAGAAGTGGTTAATAAAATTTCCTAAATTACATTCTGTCACTCTTAATATAAGCATATATAAGGGAGTGTAAATGGATATAAATTTGACATTACAGAGATGAAAATTGTTTTTGTTTAAGCAGACTGCCAGGATGCTGACCACTGGGTTAGCTCCAAGTGCCAAAGTCAGTTCTGGGCTCATGGACTGTAAGCAAGACTTCTTCCAGAGTCAGGAAGGACAGGAGCCAATGGATTTCACTCCTTAATTTACCAAGAGACCTCAGTGCAGAACTTTATTATTTAATATGTTGGCCAGACTAGGATCATTGTTCAAAGCTCACAGCTTGTTTTACACTGCAGTTTAATTTCCATATAGCTAAACATTCCAGTCCACTCACCAAGATCAGGACTACTCTTTGCTGTAAAATGTGGGCACATTAATAAAAATAAAGGCAAACCCTTTTCTCCCAGTTCTTACCTTATATCTAAGGTATCTGTTGCTGTTATGAATTATCAAAGGAGAAACACATCAGATCCTGGATGCTGGAAAAGAGAAGAGAGGGAAAAATTCTTATCAAGAATTTTGTTCTAGAAAGCACTTAAAAGTTTTAAATGCTGCTGCACAGGTTATTCTCTTACTGAGCCAAGCCTTGAAAAACCTTTTCTTTATTTTTTCACAGTTTCAAATTAGACAACCAAGTGCTTTGCAATTGCTGCTGAACTGCTTGTGAGTGCATAGTAATAGCAAGGCCAGTCCTCCAATACTGCTCAGCTGATGAAAGTGAGCATCACTCTCATTTGCCCTTATTCAGGAGAAGTCTTAATGGGAAGTAGAGCTCAAAAGAAATTGGCACTTTGAGAAAAATGGCTATGTGGGGAAGAGCACTTTTGTTAATAGTAATTGGAGGACATACTGCAACATCTTTTCCAATTGTCTGAAAATCTGTGGACAACCCAGAGCCCCATTTACCCCCATTTTCTACCAGAGTAATTCCACTGACTGTATTGTAATGATTCCTACTTTACACTGGTGTTAGCAAGAACAGGGTTACGTTCCTGTGTTGAATTCTCTAATAAAGGTGCAAATATCTAAAATCCAGAGAGAGGATATGCTTAATTCAAGGCCCACATTATGCCTAGAGGTCAAGGTTCTGACAATGAGGACAAAAACTAAAAAGACAAAAGAAATGTTAGTTTGACTCAGTGTCTCACCATAAAATACCAGAAGCATAATCACATAATGTTAACCTCAGCAAAGGATACAGAAGGTGACAAGGTTATTTCTTTTTATCAGCTGAGATATCTTCTGTGACAAAACTACTGTTCTGCAGTGCAGCCTACTTCATCCTCATACAAATGCAGAACAAAGAGGGTGAAAACAGAGCTTTTCTCTCCCATCTTTTTAAATTTTTTTTTCCCCACAGCATTACTCAGAGGTAGATTTCAGCCAAGCTGATGGCCTTTCAGGATACTTTTTACTCAATAATTTCATAAGTACATTATTAGACAAAATTATTTACAAGCACAAGGTGAACAGTAAAATTGCTTGATTCCCAGAGTGTAGCAACTTCAACAGGTTGAAGTTTTTGGCATTTCAGCTGTATCCCTACCTTCCTTGTCATTTCCTATATTGATCCTGCAGTTCTGGTGTGTGTTAGACTTATGAGCTAATAACTAAACATTGAAGAGTATTCTTTAACTTAGACACGTGCCTGTGGGATGAGAGATGATTACTTAATGAGAGTCTTTAATTAGTTTGCAGAGATTTGTAATCTTAGGAGCCTGAATCCCCAAGCCAACATTCTGTTTTTTGTTCCTCCTTGTAATGGAGTTTGGGCGAGGAACAGTTGTATTTTGCCATAAATTACATTTGCTTCTCCAAAGAGAAAATGAGAACTGAGAACCAGAGGAGGCCAACTGGGAACCAGTTTAAGAAAACCCTGCCCATGCAATGCTCTGTGCTCCTTATTCTTGCTTTTGGCATTGCCATTCCCTCAGTCCTATTTATTTGACTGTTTTTGTGTCCACACCATTTGACAAGATACAGGAAAGAAACCATTTTAAAAAATCACAAAAAAGGAAAAGTACAATAGAATAGCTCTTTTGATAGTGTAAGTGAAAGGTCTGAAGCCCTTCATAGAAGAGAAAAGGGAAGAGCAAACTCAAGAAACCAAGTCAGGCTGGGAGCAGTAAGGCCTAGTGGAATAACAAAGATGTACTACCAAACAGGCCTAAGATGTCGACAGTTTGGCTCTTCTTATTTCAAGAATATTTTTATAAGTCCTGATACTTTTTATACAATAGTAAAAGACCTCTCCTCAGGTAATCTAGTGCATATAACAAAATAAAACATTCTAGTGATCAATCTCTGCAAAAAGCAGTTATGAATTACGAAGACCTAGTCTTCAGGAATTATATCTGTAGCCAGGGTTTCTGACTAAACATCATGTACACTTCTCCTTTGTATTAGTACAAAGAGTACCACTGGAGAGAGACAAAAGGATGAATCCACATGTTGTTTTTCTTCCAAACACCATATTTTAAAAATACATTGTAATACATTTTTCAAGAGGCAAAGAATGTGAGCTTGTACATGTACAGAGCCTGCTTCAGCAGGTCTCAGGTCATCCTTGCTAGAGAAAGAAACATTTGACTTTTTAGGGCTTGTTTCACCTCAGGGCTTGATAGTAAAGCTAGTATTGGAGATGTTTTCATTACAAAATGGTTAGGAAAAGTACCATGCAGTAAAGTTTTTCACAAGGTGCTTATTTAAAATCTTCAGACCTCCTTAAAAGATGCTGTGATTTTCCTGATTCATTTGTTTAACTCACTGAGCTTATGAAGTACATCAGTAACAATAGCAAAGCCTTCAAGTCCTTTTGTTTTGGACCAGTGTTCTCAAGTTGGGTTTTCATGCAAAGCTGATCAGCTAGAGCATTTGTTTCTGTTACTGTCCAAAGCCAAATCATTACAGGATTAAATATGTAAGCTGAACATTTTCCCCTAGTTTTAAGATTTGCCATTAATTTACTTTATTAGGTTGGAAATCTTCTCCATTATTAGTCTGTTTAATAATAGGGTTGCCAAAAATGGAAGAACTTTCCAGACAATATTAGTACAGATAAAATAGAGGGCAGGTTCTTTAATTAAAGTGCTTTCAGGTGTAACAAAACACATAAGGGTGCACCCAGTATAGGGTTCTTACAAATTTATGGCACTACTTAATTGTCATATCTAATGGATACATCCAACCCAACAATCGCCTGCTTCCAGAACCATTCTTCGGTCTGCCCCTTTGGAGCTTCTCCAAGGGTTTTTGGCCTTCTGTCTTGCTTTGACTACCGTGTATCTTCTAGGTGCATGTGTCCCAAACAAGATGTCCTTGTCAAAATCTTTTCATTGAAAAGAAGGTTAAACAGAATTTCAGTAATATGGCACAAACCATGAGAGAGAGGTTTAGAAACTGGCACCTGGTACCATAAGTGTGAGAAACTATACAGCTATATTAAAAACCTACAAACACAAAAAAATCTTAAGGCATCAATAGTAAGTCAAATATACTTCACTGGCTCAAGTAATGTGCAATATTTAATATTTAGAAATGTTAATTCAGCCAGTGAAAGAGTCATCTGTTTTTAAAGGAAAAAGTTACTTCAATCACTGTGCAAAAAACACTGGAAATTATACATTTCAAGATCAATTCATAATGTTATTAGACGTCATGTCAGATTGTGACACAGAGAAGATGAGAAGTACACTTTATCTTCATTTCTGTATTTTTTTGTCTATCTCATTTTGATTTGTAACATCCTACGTGTTTCTTGTTTAACATGGTAAGCAGACAATGCAATCTTGATCAATTGCCAAGAAAATAAACTTGTTTTGTATGTGAGCTGCTGAGAATATTATGAATGGAATGTATTTAATAATTTTTACTTGTTCTTGTTTTACATTTTGAGAATTTTAGTGTTTTCTTATGACTCATGTACTTTAAATGAGAGGGGGGAGGTTACAGAATTGTTTTAACATTAAAATTCTGGTCCTTAGAAGTGCCACACAGTGATAACAAAAGAAATTGTTATTAGCAAAACGTACACAGATGCATACCACAAATTTCTTACAAGTTGTTAGTTTCTCATATTTAGCACTTTGTTAAACTGGAAGGGAAATTCCAATTAAGTAATGACTACTAATATCCTTAGGCTCTTAAAGATCAAAACGATAACAGGAGTGAGTTGAATATTTGACCTTATGCCAATAATACCAGCTAATAAACAAACCCAATTGAAGCGTATGAGAACTATGGATTTCATTAAGTTTTCTAAGGATCTCTTCACATTCAACCAATTCCAGCTGGGAAGTGCTCAATATTCTAACAAGATCAGCAGTACAACATGCTCTTAATGACAAATAAATGTCATAGCTGGAAATTTACTATACGGATGTAAGCAGGTCTGTAGGCTGTAGGTGGCCCTAATCATACTGTTTCATTCCTTGCTTTTGCACCTGAGCTATTGTGGAGGTTTTAAAAGTAATGGATATAATTTCCTAGAGAAACTGAATCACTGCTCTGCCTTTTTTGTTCCTTGCTTTCTGGTATTCAGCGATGTGCTCATAGACTATGATATCATTGCCTTACCAATTTCACTTTGAATTCCTATAGCTGATCACATACAACTTCCTTCACAGTTCTGTCTTCACATCATTGCACTCCAGGCTTGACTAATACAGTTCTTAAAAAGCATGGTACTCATATTTTCCATATTTTGTGAGGGTCAAACTAATTTGCCAGAAGCCTTACTGTTTTTGTAATACTTAGTCATGAGTGTGTTCAAATTTACATCTATCACTCGTGTGCTCCTGTGCTCTCCTTTGAGTGAGGCATTACAATATTTGTATAGTATTCTGATACCTGGCACTATGTTAAAATAACAGACAGCTCAAAGGACACCGGGAATAAAACCAAGCACACAGTGGAGGATGTAGAGATCAAATTTTTCCAATTTACCACACATCAATATTTACTACAGTACCTGAATTGATCTTTGTGTGTGTGCATATATTTTTCTTGATAAACTCAAGTTACATTTATGCTGTGAGTGTGCTTTCTCAAGAGTAAACAGTGAATAGTAATCCTATGGTTCTATCTGAAAATGACAAAACATCTCTATACAGTAACCATAGAAATTATCCACTCCCATTATATCAGGAATAAAGGTCATTTTCCCTTTCTCTCAACCTCTGAAATCAAAATCACCGTGACATCCTTCTGCAGCACTGAGCTTAAAGTGGGATTATTAAAAAGATGTTTTACTGCTTTTCTGCTGCACAGTAATAATAGAGAGCATGTGTCTATTACACATAATTTTGGAGAGGTTTGCAAGATACCTTCAAAAAGTGGGTGACCAGTCCCTCTAGAAGCAATATTCAAAATTTCTGAATTGTATTTTTAACAGGAGAAGCTGGTATTTTGAGAAAGTACATTTCTCTCATTGAAAATATGTAGCCATTGGCCAATGTAGGATAAAAGTTATGGTGACTGTGGTATTAATAGACCAGATGACAGGTTGGCTGCTATTCAGCCCAGTGAATGATCTATGTCTATCAGATCATCTTTGTTTCTCCCTCACTGTTAGGCAGTTAGTTTGTTATCACTTGTCATGTAGTCACAATATTAACAATATTATAGTAAATTTTCAAAATTCAGAAGAACTTCACATACTTGATAAAGAACTTTTGGGCCTGAGAGTAGCCGTATGAGCTGTTCTGTCAAAACATGTTGTTTTTCTCAGGAAAATTTGCCTTTCTTTCATCAATAGGCACATGACTATGCCTCTGTCTATACAGTCCATCTTCCCTTCCTACACAAGTATATCCACCATTGAAGGAGTGGGACCTGGCAGGTGGAAGGAATTCTCTGAAACAACTTCTGATATAAATGAATGTATAAGTGACACTGCAGGATAAACATGTGAACCTCTTAGAAAAGTTGTGCTTTGGTTTTTGGGCAGTAGTTAGCCTCAGCAAAAACAGAGGAGATAAAAAAGAGTAGGAAAAGGTGGTAGGACACAAAGCTACAAGATCAAAGGCTATGTCTAATGCCCTTTGATTTTACAGTGTTAATTCCCAAGTCTTTGAAACCCTTTTAATAAGTATTGTCTCAAGAAGTTCCCTGGAGGTCTGCCTAGAACTTGGAAGAACCTGAAGGGAAATTCTGTGAATGACAACAATAAATAAAAGAAAAAGCAAACCCCAAAACACAATGGCTACTGTAGCAGTGGATCTATATAATAAAGTATACCTTAACATCTAATAATTAGGTACTCAAGATAAACACTGTAGCATAAGGAGAAAATACATGAGTCATAAAAGACAATTAACAATAAATATAAATACCAAATCACCATTTGGTAAAAATCACATTGTATTTATAGCTTTTGTGGTGTTCTAAGGTACATATGACTTCTTTTTTCAGAGATTTACCTGTGTCTGGATACAAATATCATATCAAGTACTAAAGATTTCTTCATTTAAAACACATGCAATACACTTATTCACGTCTTAATATTTGCTGTTGTTCTTACTTCCATAATGACCTTCTTTGCATGTACTACTACTACACCTCTGTCTTCACTTTCTGCTATTACTGACCTGCACATCCTCTCAATCTTGCCACTCCTTTCTTCTCTTGCTTCCTTACACGTGCACAGACACACACTCCACTCACCACTTTCCTGCTTTTATTCAGTTGCCCTCATTGACAGACTGTAATTTGTGCCATTTTTGCTGAAAATCCTGGATGTTTGTTTTACCGTTTTACAAAGGGGAAAGAATGATCCCACGGTTAAGACACCAGGTTAGTATGGTAGGGTTCAGACTGTGTACCCTGGCTTCCTGCCCAGATGATGTAACACAGTTTTAGTGTAATTGAGAATAAGGAATGCCATGTATGTAGGACTTCTAGCAAATCACTTAAACAAAGTGCTTGGATGTCTGAAAGCTTTTTCTAAGGTATTCACTGCTCTGCAATTCCAATGGGAGTTGAGGGCATACAACACTGTGTAGGACACGTTCATCATGTTGAAGGATCAGGCTTAGTTCACCACCTGCAAAAGGGGGCTAATTCTTACTCAGCTCACATAAGGCTTATGATGATGAAAACATTCTATTAATGTTCATTATGTGTTCCTTTGCTACAGTAATGAGTGCCAAGAAATAATTCTCTCAGTAAGATGAACGCCAGCTAAAATAATTCTGCTCTAATAGATTAAATTCAATACAAGGTCACCAATCACCTTCCTACAGCACCCGTTATCTTTAATATGTTCCTAACATGGAGAGAGTCTTTGGAAAAAAAGTTTAATGTTAAAGTCCTTTCCTGTAGGAACACATATCCAAGACCAGTGTTATTTCTCTAAAGCAGAGAAGTATGCTCCTGTGCCCACGGTCATAGTTCCCACCTAGGCAGTGTGCTGTTTCTTATGAATTTGGTGATCAGATTTCACATTGTGCCTACAGGGCAGCAACAAGGCTACTTCTGTTGATGCCTGTTGAGTTCAGAATTGCAGATTCCAATTCACACTATGTAAATTACCTCTGGATTAAAATGAACTATTTTTATTCTTTATACTTCTCTCTCTCAATCCCACCATTGCAGCTACCTTAGATTTTCCCCCCTTTCTCTATGATTTTTTGTGTGTCCTCTTCATTTCCTATTTCTTTCCTATCATTTAGCTCCCAGCAATTATTCTATATAATGGCCATTTCATACTTTTCATCTTTTTCATTCACTTACACCTTTAATAGGTAGCTTAGCTGATACAATCTTTCCCCCTCAGTGCAATTTTTCATGAATTTGTTTTGAACTCACTGTGTTTTGTAATTTCCTTACCTGTGCGCACATCATAACTTACATTTTATAAGCCTTTTTGTTTCTCCATTTTGAATGCAGGAAATGGAGTTTGTTGTGCACATTTATGTTTTGCTGCATATGCCTGAATGTCTTGCAGACGTGACATGCTATGTTTACAGAAGTAGGGTGTACCTCTCAAGTGTATTCAGAAGAGACAATGGCAAAACTTTAAAATTCCTTCTTTCTTTTAGAAAACTGGTGACATGTGATATACTGAAATAATACAATACTGTTATTTTTCTCTTTTCAGGTGGCAGAGCAAAGAACTGAAGGACTTTGGAACAGTTTAATGTTGAACTCATTATCTGAGAGCTAACTGAGTTTCCTTCAACTGGGTGGTGCCCAGACTTCTGCTCCACCCAGGAGGATCTGGAGAGCTCACTTAGCACAAGGAAGACCACTGTGACAGAAGTCATGAGGAACAGATTTGCCATGAGACTCTGGCAGAATGGTCTTTGTAAAGGTTACTCTGCAAACCTGCCTTTCAGAGCCTACAATTGATCATACTACTACCTGTAGGAAGTCTGCATGCCTGTATCTCACTTATCTGGAAAAGGACAAGAGCAACAAACAGATCATCGTATCCTGAGAACATGAGATATCAAGGCCTGGAGATTTATCTCATAGCTCTTCCATTTTGTTACTGGTTTTTATTTTTGAAGCTGTCACAGCCAGATTCTTCATACACAGACCCTAATGCTACCATTGGACAGCCTGGCTCCCAACAAGGGCAGGGAAAAGCTACAGTGACACAATTTGAGGCAGACTTCTTATCCACAAGGTTTTTGCCCTTTTATTTTTTTTGTCTCTCCAGAATATACAGTCCTTCCAATATTTTGTTGCCCAGTGCAATGTGGTATTTCATATTCATCTCAGAAATCACTACTTTCTGAATTACAGAAGTGTCACAGTTCAGAGTAAAACAAACCCAAACCAACTCCTGCAGTGGTTCTGACTCAGCAATCACCATACTTCTTGAAGTCAGTGTACATCTAGCACTTACCTGAGCAGGTTGCAGGACTGTGCTGTACTGCACAGCCCGTGTGGCCTCCAGGCAGTGTTGTGCTGCATAAATCCCTTGTCTGCAGGAAAAACTCAGCCAGCTCCTTGTAACAGAGAAGCCCACAGGCAGCTCCTACTTGATACCATTGATGACACCATATGTGTGTCCTTTTCTTTATCTACAGCTGCAGCAATAAGTTCTCATGTGAACCTCATTTCTATTCGACAGTACAAAGGATGAATAGAGTTGTTTTCTTGTAAGACAATTCTATAATAGCTTGAATGACCAAAATGAGAGAACCTCTTCCAAGGACAGGGTCTGCCTGGGGCATGGATCAGAGGTCATTTTGATGCAATATCAATTGGGGTTCCCAGCATATAAAAGGATATTAAAACTACTATGTTATTCTCTTATAGTGTTAGGTCTCCCAAATCTTCATTTGCAAACCCTAGCCGTGATGATGAGTGTTAGTTCTAACAACTAGCATTTTAAATGTTAACTTTCAGGGACTAAGTAGCTTTCTTACTGGGATCATTATGGACCAGTAACTCCTGGTACAATGCAGCTCCTGGATTTACACTTACTGGAGGGTGAAAGCATATCTTGTAGAGTTCAGGTTCTTTGTTCCCCACATAATGACTATGGTGAAACATGACATAGTACCAGCAGTTTGATCCAGTACAAACCCCAGTGATGTGAATTTTAACTGACATTATATTTATAGGGAAAGGAACGTAAATAGCATGCTGTCCTTTGATAGGTTGGCTTGGAGGTATCACAGCACAGCAGGTTACAGTATGTTTGTAACCCAGCTGCTCCAAGGCTGAGGATCAGTAAAGTGATAATCTTTTGGAGTTACATTTCCCAGAAGGCTTTGAAAAACAGAAGTTTTTACAGTCTCCAGTGTCCTTGCCTGAGTGCATACCACTCAACACTTTGGCTCAAGTTCTTCTTGCATTATCTCGGCAGAATACACAGCCTTCAGGAATCCTAATCTTTTATTTAATCTCTTTATCTTTTCGATTTCATCCCTCTTCTATCCTAATTCTTTATTTTTCATTAAAGCCAGTACACAAAGATCAAGCTGGTAGAATATGTTCTGTAGCTGTCAATCAGTGGGCACAAAAAATACAAAATGTGAATAGTTAAATCAGCAGACTTGCCTGCTGGAGTTATCTGCATGGCAGAGATGTCAGAGTATTGTTTCCAAGTCTGACTTCTACATGCAGAGAGTAGCAGAGCATGTCCTGGCCTCTTTCATCTTCCTCAGGAGAGCAGCCAAGTGGCATAATCAATTCTTCCAGGCTTTTGTCTTTCACCTGATGTTTACTTTGCTCACTGACTAAGACTCTTCTCTTCTTCTGCCCCTTAAAATATATTTACTTTTAGACTATATGAAAAAAAAAATCTATTAAAAAAAAAAAAATATATAGACTATATAAAAAAAGAAGCAGGATATTTCACATTTTCTCTAGTTACTACAACCAAACTTCCCTCAGTTGTTGAGAAATAGTCAGGCAAACACAAAACTACCCCTAAAATGTTAAAGAGCAAGGAATAACCTTCATCAGACAAGCTAAATGATGTAATTTTAGAAATACAGGCAGTTTTGATGACTCTGTGGTATTTATTATTGCAGTTAACAGAGGTCAAACATTAGAGATGTGACTCTTCTTGTAACTCCTGGTATTAAAAAAAAAATAGAATCTATGGCTGAGAAAACCTGCAAAGCATTTAAATAAATGTAAGGTGACTTAGTTGGCACACAGTTAATATATAAAGCAAAATTAAAGTTTGAAGGAAGACCAAGCTAGACTTTGATGTTGTTCTGCTTTCTCACTAATTTAAATTCACAAGGCTGAGATACCATAGCAGTATAATAGAGACAGTCACGATAAGAAAACATTTCCCTTCATTCACATCAGTTCTTTTTCAAAGTCAATGTCACAAATTTGGGTTAATAGATAAAGAACATTTCTCTAAGAGGAATACTTTTGCAAAATATATCTTTAGTAAAATCATTCAGAAAATAATAAATATTGTTAGTGAATTAAAAGGTGGAATTGGTAAATGACCTGTCATTAATGAGTTGATCAGGTATGGAAGGTAAAATACCAAATGCAGTGAAGCAGGTTTTGGCTATTATTGAATGCCAGAAATTTCTTTTCAACTTTCGATGTGCTCAATGTTTTGTATATGCAATGTACTCCAAAGTGAGCTTCAAATACAGAATGGAATCAAATGAGGTCCATAATGCAACTGAAAATACCTGTGTTTTACACAGTTATAAATTGTCCAGTTTTGAACAGAAATAAATGACCATATTTTAAGATTATTTTTAAGGTAAGACTCTTAGATGTTTTTTTTTAAGCTGGTCATTTTGATAGCATCGTATATTTTATGTTTTACTTTCATCTGCTTTGTATTAAAAGGTTTAGTTTAAACATCTGCACAGGGATCTCAAGTGAAAGACCATCTTGACTTAGAAAGGAATCCCCAATCCTTATGTAACTTTTGAAATGTGACTAAAGAATAAAAGTACTATTGTTCCAGAATGGAAGTCCCAAGGAAGGACTGGGAAAGAGCAAACAAATCCACTCAAGACAATTCAAAAGAAGAAAAGGAAGATAAAAATTCTTCCCTTACCCTTTCAATGTTTCAAAGTTTGCAAGGATGATTTAAGTCTCCATGTAGTAATGAGAAGCATTCCTGTGTCAGAAATGCATGTAGTTGTGCTGTCTTTGTTACCATTTCTTTTTGTTGAAGTGTAATACTGTTCATGCAAAATGGTGTACTGACTACAGTTGGCACAAGCCAGTATTTACCTCTTGGAACAGTATATTTCAGTATGCACCCAAAGTCACTGAGCTGCAAGCACTGCTGCACCCATTCATCCATAATCATTCTGAGAATGAGAGTAAAATACAATCTTTAAAACATTAAGAAGAAAATTAATCTTTTTTTTTTTTTCTTTAAAATTATTTTAAGAGGTGATAAAAAGCCAAACAACCCTAGAAATGTCACATAGAATACACAGATTCCCATAACTCATTTCTAAGGGCTTCCACTAACCTCACACACGCCCTGAAAAGCCATTACGATCAGGGTGTTTGAACTTCAACATACTCCGCAGAAAGACCTCTAATAGTCTCCACCATCAGAACTGCCCAGCAAGGGGGTATAGGCCATGCCTTTCTTGGCCTCACTAAGAAACTGCCTGGTTATTTCTCAGGGCTTGGTGAAAACCAGGCTATCTGGATGAAGCTGAGATTGCTTAGAGACCTCAGCTGACAGGCACTGAAAGTTCCTAACTCCTCCTAACAAAGGAAATTCTGAGGAAGGAGGAAGCACAGAGACAATAATCAAGATTTTCACAGCCTGGCACTGCTCTTCTTTTTACAGACTAAGTTTTATAATACTGAAAGCTAAGAATATTTTTTAAAATAAGACTTTTCAATTTTAGCTTTCAAATTCAAAACCAATTGAAAACATAGATAAAGAATGCAAATATTTACACCCTCTGGCTTTCCCTCTCTCATTGTAGTCACTGCCACAGGGACCATAGCTGTACAGGGCTGGGAGTTTATGATGGGCTCTGTTGCCATCAGAAAGGCTCTACTGTGCAATCAGTGGACCAGCTCCCAACCAGAAGCTAAACCCAAGGTTGTTTTGGTCTCCTAAACCAAAAGGAGAGCAATTCCTCCACAGGAGGGCAAACTGCATTAGGCTTCCAGGAGCACTGGATGAAGACTATGATCAGGTGGCACAAGCTGAATCCTATCAGAAATTAACTTGCTTGTCATGCTTTTGAACTTAACTCAGAGCCAGACATTCTGTGTTAGTCATAAAATATATAGGTCCTTTTCTAGAAAACTGTTCCTCACTGCAGCAGCTCACTGAATAGCTTTCTGTGGCCCACTTGTGCACTGAGCAAAGTTATTGTTACACATACTCATGATTTTTAAAGGGCTCCATTTTTTCAACCATGCAGTAGCTCAAAGGATTTATTACAACATGAAAATTTCTTTCAGGTTATGATTGCAGCAGGAGTGAAAAATTATTTTAAAATCTGTAACAATAAACAGAAAGAGGGGAGCCTATGTCTATACTACAACTAAATGTTCCAAATGGTGTTCACCCAAGGATTCCTATTTAGTACAAAGAAACATATAAGTTCTGCCATTAAAGTGTCATCACAGCCTGGCATTCAGCACTGACCAAAATTTACAAGTGGGCTGGGTTGCCAGGTTGCTCTTGGTGCATAACCTAGTTTATACCCCAGAGAGCATGGCATAATCATAGTGAAATGAAGGGCTAAATGTTCATTTCAGTCTGGTTGACACATTTAAGATTAAGAAAAACAACGAAAAATGAAGAGCAAAAAGGAAATCCTGATGAGGAAGAATTAATGCTGCTTTCTTCTTCTCTAGAATTAAGAGACAGAACACTTGCTGTCTCAACAGCAGAGATGAGGGAGCTCTTATATTTCAAGGCACAATATGCAGAAAAGAAAAGACAGCAGCATAGTTAGCTTGTGTATTCCATCACCAAGCTTGAGCCCAACATGACAAGCCTAGTAAAGCATATCAGCCTTTACCCTACATCCTCTGATTTTTATCAATTTATCATGAATTTAAGGAGATGCAAAATGCCATTTTAATTAACAGGATCATCGTTTTTCTTCTGATAACATTGTATTACAATGAAATGTTAATGGGAACATACCTAAAAATAAAACAATGGAAGACACTGTCCTGCTTTCAAGGGCTCTGAACAAATCATAAATAATGGACACCAGAGATGCCCAGTGGGAAAGGACAAAATTATGGAAGTGAAGGAGTACTGAAGGGAGGTAAAAAGAGAGTGAAATGGCATTTGGAGTGAAAACTTTCAGCATAACCTCTATGATAAGCACTGGCAGGCCTATAAAAATGAAAAATCTCATACATGCACTGAATTCTGCCTTCAGAAAAAGACCAAAAATATTTTAGTGATGCAGATTGCTTCACTATTCTTTGCAATGCACTTCCTTTTTCTGAAGACACTTTGTTGAACCAGGCAGTCTCAGTTCAGTCAGGGAGGATCCCAAACACTGATCCAAAACACCTGGGATAAGGAGAGTCAAGACAAGATAATTGTGTCTGTCCTGAACAGGACACCTCCCAGAATCTGAGCTGTTCTCAAACTTGGAAACCAATGGACAGCAGAATATTTTTTAAATGGCTGGATAAAGAGCCTACATTTAGTTTTCCACACAGAAGACTGGCACTTGTGGCTCACAGTCATGGAAATACTTTAAAAACTGTGCCAAACTGATCGGCAGCTTTAAAGATTTTGCAAACCACTTTTTCTCTCACCATTTGCATATCAATGGCAGGTAAGTAGCTTCTCCAAAATTTTTTTGAATCCAGATATGGGAGGGACTCCACTAACAGGAATGGTACAAGAGGTTAATCTGTTAAAAAGATGAAACAGTGTCATTTAGAAAAAATAGAAGCATTTAAAACTATCTCAAACATAGTTTCCGTCTGCTCCTCATACAAAACTAGAATAGGGCTCACTGGTACATTTAAAAATTTTGTTTAGAAAGAGCAATCACAATATGGAGGACACAATTACATGACAGGACAATTTGCTACCAGTTGTGAAATAAATAAGAATCCAAAAAAGTTCACAAAAATGCTTTTCCTACTCAACATACTCTGTTAATAATTCATTTCCTAACTGCTCCTAATTTAGGTGAATGGGTAGTTCCTAATCCAATGATATCATGAATCTGGCTATCAAATCAACCTATATTTCATAAAAGAGGATATTAAAGTTAATTTAGGAACTCATTAAAGACAACTGCTAGAATTTATTATGTTACTCTAATGAAATATTCTGTTGACTCAGTTCTTTAGTTCTTCTGATTTCAACTATTCTGATCACTGTACTACATGCAGGCACCTGTCCCCTTGGTAAAGGTTTTATGTAATTCCTTTATCAAGTGAAAAAATGTGGAAAATAGATATGGATATGTTTTCCATGATTTTCATACAGTCCCTTCAAGATTTACTTTTGTGGTGATCTAGGATATATCTATGAATAATAATGGCCCAGTCTTCGCGAACGAAGATTTGGGAAGGGCTCTCCCCACGTGGGTGTGCCCTTCGAGCCTGCG
>JAWWEV010000134.1:21168618-21204302 GCA_035583235.1 Hafferia zeledoni
AGGCATTTAACTGCCGCGGACGGTCCCCTGCTGAGACTCGAACTCGTGACCTTGGGAGTCAGAGACCGGAGTGCTCAGCATTACGCCACGGGACCGCCTTATCTATGAATAATAGCTCCCAAATAAACCATAAATAAAATAACTCTGGGCAGAAGGCGTAACTTGGAAAAACAACATATTTAGTAGATGATAAGAAAGCATGATAGCAACGGTAGGTTTGAAATCCCCTTTTTAAAGCACAGATGTATTGCTGTGGAATAGATTTGCCTATGTAGCTTTTCATGAAACAGTTTAATCTTAAACACATTTTTGAAAAAAAGATAAGGCTCTTACTAATTATTAGGTTTGTAGAAATAGAGAAATGGTTGCCCTTATGTTGTACAATAAAGGAAATGAGATTACAGATTTTATAGACTGTACAATAAAAAACAAACAAGATTCAAGTGAACACAAGGAAACACCATTTGCAATCAAACCTGGAAGTGTGTTAGTTCCAAATAGTGAGTGTGTTTTAATTCCACTAGAATCTAGGTAAATATTTTCTTTAAAAAATAATTAATTAATATGATATTGGTTATATGAAACAAAATCAAATCTCACTCTTTATTCTATACAGTTGTCTTTTCCAGAAGTTAAATTTCCTAAAGTTATATTCATAGAAACAATATTTTTTTCTAAAATTAAAAAAAAAAAAGAATTATGAAATTCATATGCTTATATTCAGAAACCCCATTTTTTGGAAGTCAGTTAATGAGGGAAAGAAAAAATTTAATATGCCACTATGTCACCAAAGACTCCAGGAAGATCAGGAAATAAGAAACTATGAATATAGTAATGCTGACATTTATAGTAAAATATCCTTTGATATTTTTGCTAATTTTTGCTAAATTTTCAAAATTATTTGCAGAACTGTTTAGTATTGGATACACTTCACAAAATTATGTCATGATTATGAAAATGTAGCAAACATCCCCTCTCCCATTAAGATTACAGGTAAATACAGTAAGATATTGCCTTCAAATTACTAAATTGCATGGTGAAAGTTCTGTATCTGGACATTTGCCTAGAAAAGGCTCAAATATTTATATTAGTATATGGTAAATGTCACAATTCAGCAGCATACTTATTTAGAAAATTATTGTGTAAGTTATTTCCATACCAGCAATATTGATATTTCTTAATCATTGTCTTAAAGGACACACTTAAGCAGCCTGCTAAATAGGATGGATGTGTGGAATGCTGTGGTAACCACTGGAGAGTTAAAACATAATTTATGAGAGTTTGTCTCAATTGCACTTATAAATTCATTGGTCCCTGAATGAATCTGCAGAGAGAAGTGTTTGATAGAACTTTCTATAAACAGTTGTTTTAGTGGATTTTCAACAGGTGCTTTTTTACACTTGTCTAAAGGACTATGACAAAACCTGTCAGGACAGAAGTATAAATTCACACCAAAATCCTTGTTGGGTTTGTTTTCATTAACCTTGCTGCATTAGTTTATTTTCTCCCTGAAATAACTTGTGCTCACAGAAGTTTTTTGTTGTTTTTTTTTTTTTTTTGCATGAATGCTGGTTTATAAACAGCCCTTGTTACACGACACTAGTAGGGAAGTGCAGAGATAAACCTACCTATTACTTCATTAGATATTAATTAGCTTAACAACTTCATCAACGTAACATTGTCATCCAGGTCACAAAACTCCAGACTGAAAAATGTAAACCAGTAGAAGATTATAATAAAATACATGCAGTAGCTGTAGTGGGGATATTTATATTTATTCTCCTTGTGGCATAAAATGTTTGTGAAAATCTTCTGAAAACGAAATGATAACATTACATTTTAATCTCTTGGAATATTAATAATTTTAATTTTAGAAAACAAAGCAGAAATACATTCTGTGGGAATCACTGTGGCAGTGTATTACTGGTAGTTCACATGCATTGGAAATAACGCACAGGAATAAAACTGTGAAGATCTTTCATTATTGCCCACAATCAAAAGGCGTACAGTTCAAGCTGCTCTGTCAAGTGGCACATATGAATGCTATCCTTTTCCATTTAAATGAGGCTTTACTTCTTTAAAGTATTCCTGACATGCACCAAAACACCTCTAAAATTCCTTTTAAATAGGACAGTAGGACATTTAAAGCTTGAAATTCTGTACTATAGAGTCAGAACTACATTGCAAGGGAGGTGGTCAGAAAAGGCCTAGGCATCCTGTGAAATACATAACTTCCTTACATTTCCCTTCTTTCCAGAGGGTCACTGTTCACAGAGAGCAGTACTTTTTCCATTGCAACTGATATTGAAGAGAGAGGAAGCAATTTTTCATTCTGCATTAACTCAGGCATGAAAGAGGCCCAGAAATTACAAATAAATGTTTCCATAGTATGCATGCTTACAAATTCCCAGACACCTTAGGGAAATGGATTTCATATAAAAATAAATGTAAATTTTCCACTAAATAAAAAAGCGAAAAAGAAAAAAAAGGAATTTTGCCCAAGTATGGGTTATACAATCACTCTTTCAAAAACTGTATTAGAACACAACAAAATAATTTGCACTTTTTACCTTCATTTTGATCAGCTTCCATTTCCACATGTGAGTTTTTCCCCATTTAAGACAGTGGCACTTCTTCTTACTTGAAATAACCTGTACCTAAATTGGAGCAAGAATTACAATAATTAGAAGTTATGACACTTATATTCCCAGAGTATCAGACAGGATCAGTTCCTGCCTACTGCTAAAATTCACCTGTTAAAAATATTAACTAAATAGAACTCTGGGCCTTGATAATACATATTTGCATTTCTATTTTTGTCTTTCAGTTTGAACTTTGACTACATTAAATGTCTAATTGATTTTTAAAAAAATATTTTCACAATGTATCAGTAAGAATTTCCAGCCCAGGAATTTCCTGGCAGTTAACAACCATCTAGAACAGAAAATTCTTCAACTAGAATTACTTAGTACTTAAATATTTTAGGACACTTCCAAAGTATTCTTATATTTATATTCCTTCAGGAATGTAATGTCCTGTGGATGGACAGATATCTTGAGAACTGTTGGTGAATATTCCCAATACAATAGTTGGACTCGATGGTCCTAGTGGGTCCCTTCCAACTCAGGTTATTCTATGATTTAATTTTTTTTTTCCTGTTGAATTTTTAATAAGTTAAGGGAAATAGGGGGGCATTCACACCTTCATTACTCATTTATGTCCCTCTGAATCACTTGTGCAGTTCTAAACCTGAGAGGATCCCTTGTGGTGCGCTGGAGAAGAATCCTGGCAGGTTTGATGAACTTGCTTTGTGAAAAAGATGTATAACAGCACTGAGCAGAAGAGGAAGGGACACTTACACAGCTGCTACTGAGGCAATAAAACTAATCTATTGGATTCAAGACAACAGTTAGACCCATGCTTTGTCTTTATTGGGATTGATGATGAACCATTTAGAGAGGCAATCCAATCATATTGCAATGAGAATGTGTGATGCTGTAATTTTATAGTTTGCATGGCCTCATTTAAATTACTAATATTTTCCAGGTACAGTAGGAAATTGGTGCTATATCTTCTTCATAATTTCTATTTTCATTAGCGGTAATGAATAGTTGTTACAGAATAACATTAAAGCAATGTATTTAGCAAAACAAAACCAAAGAATGTACTGTCTGGTTCCCAAGGGCTGCATGCACTTCTGCCTTTAAACACATCAGTATGTTACTGTTCTCTTAAAAACTACAACCATTGTTAGGTAACAGTGATGAAGGAGACTTTTCAGGTCTAACCCTGAGTGTACTTCATAGAATCACAGAACCACTGAGGTTGGAAAAGAACCCTAAGAACATGGAGTACAGCCATTAGCCCAGCACTGCCAAGTTTACCACTAAACCATGCCTCTAAGTGCCACATCCACATGTTTTTTGTACACTTCCAGGGATGGTGATTCCACCACTTTCCTGGGCAGCCTGTTTCAATGCTTAATTACCCTTTCAGTGAAGAAATTCTTCCAAATATACAGTCTACACTTTCGCAGGCACAACTTCAGGCTCCTTCCTGTTTACCCTATTGCCTGTTATCTGGGGGAAGAGTCTGAGCCTCACCTTTCTTTTTCAGATAATTGTAGAGAACAATAAGGTCCATCTGAGACTCCTTTTCTCCACGCTAAAAAACCCCATCTGCCTCAGCCACTTCTCATAAGACTTGTGCTCCAGATGCTTCACTTTGCTCTTTGGAGACACCAAACTTAACACTTACACCACCTTACAAACTTGCCTGAAGACTCAGCACAGGCCTAGCCGCATGAATGCATATGTTTCAGAGCTTTCAGCTGCCTTAGTACACCTTTGTCTAAATAAGCAGTGACTGTCACACGTACATCTGCCATGTATTACCCATACTGTCTGATGAAGACAACTACTGAAAAGAGCGCCTCTCCTGAGATGTGCTGATTGTGCCTGACTAACCTGATGGGAGGGTCTGCCTGGCACTCTTCCTCCATGAGAAAATGCAATGTTTGTGTCCTGCTTTGAAAAGGTGTTTCCTCCTTGTGTGTTCTTGACAATTACTATACTACCTGATATATTGTAATGAGCTCACATATCCCAAATGTGCTGCTCTGAGATCAGTCAGTGTTGTAAGCCAGATTTTACAGGCAGGGAAACTAAAGCTAGGAGTAAGTTAAGGGGCCTGTCCAAAGTCAAGTAAGAAATGATGGACAGGTTACTACCATAAGGAGACATCTCAAGCAGCAAGATACGGGGAGTTTAGGAGTCATATAGAGCCCATGTCCTGGCCATAAAAGCTGGACTGGGATAAGCTGTCTCAGGCATGGGTCTAGACAATATAATCCTGGCAGCCTGGCCATTTGGACTGCCTTCTGTGGTCTCCTAGGTCTTATTTCCCATTGATAGGGCAATGAATGACTTTCATTTGATTAAGGGAAAAGGAAGAAAGTTGCTTGGTTGCCTTTCTCCCAGTTTTTTCCTCTCTTTGAATTAGACCTTAATGATTTTTAAATCTGTGCTTTCATTCTATAAAAAAGGTACTGTCAATCTAAAGGAGACTTAAAGTCTTCACAGAGAAGCTTTTATATAAGTCATTATCGGAACAGTAGTTAGCTAAATAAGGAAGAAAAACCTAGCAACTCAAAATGGCAATTCATCATCAAGTGTCTGCTGCTTTATGTGCTAACAGCCTTTCTCAGCTTCCTTGAAGCCATCTGCTTGTTTCAGCTATCTCTCCATACCACCAGCCCCTCCCACTGCATCCCTCTCCACCTCACACATTTGCCAACAGATACCTCATCAGTACTCACTCATAAGAGTTTGTGTTTTTCCTTCTAGACACTCTTGCCTTTTTCCACAGACATATTTGTTCTACCAGGTAGAAGCTTCAGCAGCTCCTGCTTAGGCAGGAGAGCAAACTTGTGTCAACATCTTTTTGGGTCAATAAGCACCTCCAATACCTCCATTTAAATAGGCACCTCCATTAAAATAAAGTGTTGAAGGACAACAGAGAAAATCAGGAGATTCTGATAGGCAGGAGTATATGACAGGTACTTAGGAATGACAATAATAAAGTGGAATTAGGAAGCAAATCACATGTGGATTTCTTTTCTCTTACTGCTACCAAGAGAAGTCTTTCTTTTGCTATTTTAAAACACAGATTTAACTGAAAAGATTCTGTTGTTGTCATAGTAGTATTTTGCAAATGCCTAGCTACAAAATTGCTGGCTGGTGGGAGTGAAATGCAAAGAAATTGCACATGTAAATGTATATGATCACAAAGACTTGAGTATGTAAGCTTTTATTCCAAATGTATGGAAAATAACACTTACAGCAGTAAGTCACAGTGCTGTAAAGCACAAAGCTGAAGGCTAAGTACTTGCAGCCATTTGAGTAGTGCAAACACTCAGCTATGAAAATGTGGGTCATTAATTTAATAAATCATTTAGGGGGAAAAATAGAACATGAAAGATACAGAGTTTAGCGCCAGGTTGAAAAGAGACTCTTGTGGAGGTAAACGAGATGAGGGTGGATGACACACAGAAATGGGGCGTAGTTCTTGGGGGTACGAAGGACCTTGGCCCAGGAAGAATCAGCACATGCCCAGCAGGGCGGAGGCCCTCTGCAAGGAGACCAGAGGGACCCTGCACAGAGGAGACAGTCTGTGCACTGCCTCTGTTCCCAGAGATTTTGTCTTACAGGACCTGTTGGGGCTGCTGAGTCTGCTGGCTTGTTTTTAAGGAAGAAAACTTTGAAAGCATCTGTTTGATCTTGGAGTGCTGTTGAAAAGACAGATGGGCAAGAAAAAAAAAGGTAAGTGCCAGTTCCTTTCCATGATTTATAATGTTCTAATGGAAATTTCTTAGCCAGAGAGTACCTGGATACTGTGACGTCATTTCCATTTTTATTTTTTTTAATGACCAACCACATAGATAGAGAGAGAGACAAACTTGAGATTGCTTGGAGTTTTGGATTTACAGAGATGTTTTTTTCTGAAAAATGGATTTTTGCTACAGTTATCCAATATTTAATATAGTGCTTATAACACCCTGGATCCAGATATTGCACAAAGAATAATCCAAAAGCCGCTATGCTGACATATCTTGAGCTTGAAGGCATAAAAAGCCTCCAAACCCTAAATTTAGGACCATTCATCTTTAATATCCTAAATTCTTTAAATTATGACAGGCTGTAATCATGGTCATTTATATATTCCTGAAGAAAACAGGTTAGTTCCAAAAGTGCTGGCAATGAAAATCTGAAGAGTGTAAAACTTTCTTGTCAGCTAAGGTAAGTGCAACTAGTCAAATAATATAAGACATGATAGATTCACATCTCTTTTCCGAATGTAGCTGAGAGATCATTCCAGTGATTATTGTGGGATCATGCTACTTCTTGTAGTATTGCAGATTTGATCAGGTTTTTAAAACATCTAGAATCTCTTTTTCTATTGATTTTTCTACTGATAGCTTTCTTCAGCGAACTGCAGTTCCAGCTCCATTCTTTATTTTTTTCTTTCATTCAAATTTTCTAATAAATAGAACAAGCAATAGAACACACACCCTCCTGTGTTGAACAAGCCACTGAATTCAACAGTTTCCAATCAGGTTTTGTGGTAATACATTCTTCACTGAAACCTGTGAATAATACACATATTTACACAGATAGCAGGATCAGTTTGAGAAAATCCAAGGCTACCTCTATCAGATAATATATCCACAACCAATATTTCAATTACATCTCTTTAAATCCTGACTGTTGTGAATAATTTTCAAACTTTTGAGCACTCTGATGAATATAAAATGGGTACATCATCTTCCATACTTCACCCCCTTAATTCCCTTTTCAGACGTGATGTCTTGCATTCTGCACAGCCATGCCTGTAACGCAGGCCATGTTTTAAAGGCAATTGTATTTATCTTAAAACACCATCCATCAAGATTATATCACAGTGACAGGAATAACAATTAAAATAATCACCACCTTTTATTAAGCTTTAAAAGTAATTAAAACTAAAATCTGTCACTGTCCTTTTAAAGTGATCATTTGTTTTTCTTTTAATTCTGCATAAATTAAACAAATATTTGATGTTAATTAAAAACATGGGTTTATACTTGCATTTTATTGCAAATAAATTTGTGTTAGTGTGTATATGTGACCTTTTAGCCCTGGAATAGAATAGACATTTTATTAAATGATGACGAGCAATAAAGCCTGCTGTTCTGACAAAGGGAAGATTGCCCTGTTGGCCATCATGCTTTTGAGAAGCATAAGGGATTGCCTTATATTCAAATGGCATAGAAGGTAGAACTGCAAAAGAACAACGAATTAATTAGAGCAATCATTTTGAAGAGCAGTTCCAAACCCCATTTTAATTAGCAAATAAAGCAGAATACTAACTGCTTAAGAACTATTTTTGCTTTCTGATATACTGGATGATGGCAGCTGTACTGTGCTTTGTTACAAATCACAAAATCTAGAGCCTCATTTTGTATGCAAAGTGCATTAAAACAACTTATTTCCCATTCTATAGGGGCCTTTAAGATGTATTACAATGGTAAAGTCTGTACAACCCAGCACAATTATTTTCTAATTAGCATCCTTAAATGTTGCATTGTGGCCTGAATCAGTTTTAGCATTGTCAAAGAGTTCTAGAAACAGCCGTATCTGTACAACCCAGGCCACATGTGACAAAATTAAATTGGCACACTTCACTGTATAGATCTTGTGCTCCTGGCAGAGATAGCCAGCTCAGTACCTCAGAGGGAAGGCTCAGCTGTCACTCACTGACCCATTAACGCTCAGGTTGCATCCTGCAGTGTCATAGTCCTCATTCTCACAAAGATAGCGCTCCCTGGAGATCCCCAGTACTTCCAGGAATGAGAGAAGGACAGCCGTGACAGCAGCACTTTCAAAAAGGGCAGCAGAACATAGTGTGAGAGCACAGTGTGTCAACATCCCAAAGTAGAGTTGAAATCCACTGTGCTGCCCTGCTGAGCCAGTTTTAAGTGGGATATCATCTCTAACAAGCTATAGCTGTCCCCTTCAACATCATACACACATACACATGCAAAAGGCCACAGCCAAGCACCTTTGGTGTACTGTGGAAACAGTTTGCTCAATTCATGCTGCAAACCCATCCAGTGAGGTGTTAAATAAAACAAACACCTGCTGCTGCTTCTGAAATGCAAAGGGAAACCATTGGAGGAGTAAGGAAAAATCATGCATCAAAAAGCCACTTCTTTTTCCCTCTTTATCCAGAGTCCTGTTACTGCCTTTACACAACATATTGCAATGCACTTTTTAACATAAAGGGAATATTTGCTTCAGGCTTATGTAAGTTTTATGCCATGGGGAAAAACCCCACACGTCCCATTCAATGCAGGAGAAGACATTGTCAATATCACTCTGCCTATAGAGCTCAGGCATATCTCCCCAGCAATTTAACACGCTGGGGATTCACTGCATATATATATATGATTTAGGCCACACTGTGTGCACTGGAAAATTAAGTTATATCTTGTCTGTAATAGTGTGTGGGTGTGTATATGTAAGCATATGAAGACAAGTCAAAGTATGTGTGCATACCCATATGCACATAAGCAGAAAAAGGAGAAAAAGAAACAAATAAAACCAGGCTGGAACTTATGGAAAAGATAAATTCAGACACGATTACAGCTGTGAGGTGAAAACAAAAGTCCCAGTTCTGTGGATTATGTGGAGAATGATACAGTAACAAGGTTTTATTTCTAAAGATTCACACTTCTCATTTTCTCTCTTCTCAAAAAAACACACCCATGACACCCCACGCGAAAGAAGTCACAGAAGAGAATGCAAGAAATTAATACAAACATAAATATAAAAATAATTCTTTTTTTGAAAGAAATAATTCATGGTTGATGTTGCTGCAGGGGACTCAGACCCCATACACTGTAGCTACCATTCTCCAGCCTCTAGATCATGTTCAATGATGGATAGAAAATGACCTAAAATAATTCTGCCCTCCAGGTTTTGTAAACAACAACAAAAGCAAAAACCCACGGAAAAGAACAAAGGAAGGAAACTTGACTTCACTTGCTCTGCCTATACAGACTTGAAAGACAGATAACTCTGCTTCTTAAAACTATCATGAAATCATTTCTGGTTGACAAGTAGGCATATGATCTCAAAGAAGAAAAGAGAGCAACAGACCAGTTTGCAGATTAAAAAATTCTACAATTATAGTAGAATTAAAAATATTGGAAAATATTGACCAGTACACAAGATGTAAGTGTTCTTATTTTTCAGTACTTAGGTTTGCCTATCACTTAAGTCTGTAACTCTTCCCATTTCCCTAACCCAGCTCACACTTTAGGTGCATGCCTCAATGAATACATGTTTATGTCTTACCATTCTAGAGAAACATTTCTTCTAATATATGGACTTTACAGCATGTCCAGATGTGGACCAATTAGTTCTAAAGAACATCCCTGCTCTGAAATGTGACCTGGGGTAATTGGGTATCGTTCGGCTGGATGTTTATGATGCAGTAACTTTAAACTCAAACTGTCTTCAGAGTAGTTTAAACCCCACCACAGTGTCACAGGGCAGTAATGACTCTAGCTTTAAATGGGATTATTTCTGGTGCACGCTCTCCAGCAATTGCTCTGCTGGGCAGACCAGACGGTGAGCACCACAGTCTTCTAATTATATTATCAGAATCATTTGGGTTGTCCCAGTGCCCTCAAAGAGATTGCACATGAGTAGTGGAGATTTATAGAAGTTTCATTATAGAGCAATTCTAACTAAATAATTCATAATAATGAATTACAGAATTAAAAAATAGACTCAAACATGTTATACTAACATATATTATAGCAATCATTTCAGGGCAAAATTAATTAGAAGAGAATGCAACTCTCCTTTTCTTTGGGTCCTGGCTTTGCAGGGCTACTAACACTGCTAAGCAGGAAGGATCCAAAAGAGATGCTGAAGCCAGCTAATGCGATTCTGGTTCTGGAAGGGAAGGCAATCAGTTGACTATGATGACGTCACATTATAGGCTCTCATTTTTCTTATTAGACACACACTTTGAAGGTTAAAAAGGGTATTTATTTATTTTATGCAGTACTATGTGTCTAGAGGTTATTAGTGATTAAAGAACTATTTTAGGATTTTCTGTGACAATTTCTCTGTGGCATAATTTCCCTATAGCCAATGAAATTATGGGAGGGAAGGACTTGGCCTTATATGCCTTGAAACCAAATGTTTCTGTCAGCATTTCAGGGAGGTTAAATACTTGCAGAGTGTTAAATTTCAAGGTTCAGGTAGTGAGCTGCACTGTCAGCTTAATGCAAGGCTGTAATCACAGCAATGGTACAGTCTACAGACATATGATCATAAAGGAATGGGTGATTCCTTTGCTTTAGAGAAGCTAAAAGCTATTCCCCTCTCCCTGATCCTCACTTTAATGTGGTGAGATGCCCTCATGCACTGCTTTTCTCCATGTAATGGTCAACAGCAGGAGACAATCTGAATATGGAAACCAAGATGGCTCAGTCTGCAAAGATAACTAGTTTCCTAGAGGAGAAATACAGTGGCTCAACTGCAGCAGAGTCTACTTCTTTTTGAAGTACAACCAGACCATGCTCCATATTCTGGCTGGCAGCTGCTGCCCACGGCCTCATGCAGATGGATCACAGGACAGCCTGGTGCCCCACACGTGCAGGCAGTGGGTAGTAGGTCCTGGAAGCACTGCTGTCCTATAGCACAACAGGGTGAGCAGAGTGCAGCCCTCCCACATCCTGCACCTTGTTCCTTTTTCCCAGGTATCTTTTAGATCTAGGAGTGAGAATAGGCTCAGGTCTTGCAGGAAAACTCTTGATTTGTGATTATATCCCTTTCCTGAGGCAGCAGCAATGAGACGTGCCACAGACCAAGCATGCTAGTTACCATACTTGAGGACAAGGAGGTATCAAAAACACAGCACGAGATTGTGCCAGATTCATAGAGGTAACGAATTTTCATCTTAAACTTAATAATTAAAAAACAGAGGAGATTTGAATCAGGAAGACTCGGAAAAATAAAACAAACCCATTTGTTGCCCATTTGGTCAGAAGTCTACACAGAAATGTACAACACCAAAGACATTACAGTGTTGCTTCGTATACATTTCCTATTCCTCTTCACTTGTTAAATGAAAAAAGAAAAAAAAAAAGTAAATAAGACTGTGAAACACAGTTTATGCCAGGAAAGGCAATGCGCTCAGATAAATAGCTTTTTTCAAATGTTACTTTAGCTTTTAGTCCTATTTTGGTTGTATATCACTAATGCCTTATTCATGTAGTCTTTTTCTTCGCTACCCAAGTATTCATGTATATAAATACATACACAATTTTGAGAGTGTGAAAATGGAAATAAAATTAGCCAACATCAGAGTACAACAAATCTGTTATGTTGTTGCCTTAATCACAGAAAAATAAATGCATAGATCAAATAATTTAGTAAAACAAGCAATATGAATTAAGTGCCATGGCCTTTTGGACAATAGGAAAGAGACCAGTTTTCCCCAGGCAGGTTCTGTTTAGCTCACAGTGTCTTGGTATTTTGAAACCCTCTGGTTATGCCACTCAGGAATTACAAAGCATTGTCTGGGCAATTTACATTCTCCTGTCATGGCTTAGGTTCCTTTCCTTCCAGAAAATCTGCTACATGAAATATTACTTTGCAAAAAGAGGGAGCAATTATTTTAACAATGTTTCTGGAAAGTAAAAGCTATTAGATTTCACTTGAATACTTTTAGTTGCACATTAGTGAAATGATACTGTCGTTTCAGGAAGTCTATCATTTGCCTCCATTAGAGACTTGCAGATTGCTAGTTCCAGCAGAGCCCAGAATAACTTCCACTGAAGTTAGAATACCAGTACTGGTAGCAAAGCAACAGCATCTCCCTTGGTGAATGGAATTCTGTCTCTTTCTTTGAGCGCTTTAACATTTGGGGGCATATGTGAAGAAAAGGTTTTATATTTAGAGTGAATTTAAAATATCTTACAACACATATTTCTGAGGTCCTTGTCAGTATATATATTAGACTGATGCAATATTTTTGCTTATGAGTGACAGTGTTTACCACAGTACTGTATTTGCAATGAAATGCTAGTCATCTACAGTATCACTTTGCAAAAAAGTTAGAAGGAATACCATGGGTGATCTAATAGGCCCAGCAGTAGACTTTCTAGAGAAAGAGTATTTTCAGGCATTGTTTTAGATGTAGGTAACTGTACTCAGGTGTATCTTCATTCACTTCAAGCATACTTTGCTTCAAGGTTCATATATGAGAAAAGTGTCACCCTTCAAGGAGAGAATATAAGGCTTCCAACCAAAGCAAATACTGTGGTGAGCTGTTGGGAGACATACGGGCATTTACCTTCCAAACCAATAGCATTAAGCAATAATATCTATTAATAGGCCACTTTTTGTATTCTTGTTTACCCTGCTGAAAACAGGTGAAGATGGGAATCAAAGCTTATAGAGCATCAAAATTAACATTTATGACATGAAAGATGAGACAGAGATGAAGACTTATGGTGCTCTTAGGATGTTTTCCTATAGGAATATTATTTGTCTTTGACAAAACCTGCCATTTAATGAAATCTGTTTACAGAAAAGAATTTGCTGTTCGATATCATGTTTGTAAGTCTAAGAGCAATAACTCATACCTGGAAGAAGCTATTAAGCATTATTCAAAATGAAAGTAAAGTAATGAAAGTGAGAAAATAATTCCAAGACTTATCTTAGTCTGAGCAACATTTATGGAATCCATTTATGGACTTCTGAAGGTGCCTTGCAGCACATAGGTAAAATTCTATGTCCAAACAAAGCCTGTGAAGTACCTAAGTCCCCATTAGCTCTCAACATAAAGCATACACCATACTTAGGGCTTTCATACAGTCTGCACAATGTTGAATTTCATTCACAGGGAAAAAAAATGGTAAGAAGAGTTGCACTGCCTAAAAGCTCCCTGTTTAAACCCTTTTTCATGCACACTTGGGACTATGGGAATTTTTTGTATTATGCTTACTTAGACAGTGATCTAGAAAATGTAATTCAACTACACAATAACTCCCAATTAGCAGAGAAAGGCTAATGCCAAGTTTGTTTCAAAAGGAAGAATACAAAGAAAACCCTTTATTTTGTGACATGACAGTGGATTCTTCATGGTTTGTTGCAAAATTACGTTCTAGTAATGTAGGTAATAAATTATGTCTCTTCTCAGTGAAAACTACCATCCAGCTATGACTGAAATAGGTAAGTTCACAAGCAAAGTTTTCCATGCAATGACATGAAAATATGCATGAACTCAAGCCCTCGCTTGCTTTTCTATTCTCTTTCTACATAATAAGTTCTTACTGATGAGAAAAGATCAAGAGCAGAAATGAGATATTTTTGTTATGTTTCTCAGTTAGATCATGAGTTTATACTGGCCTCAGAATGAAACAATCCTGCCCAAAAGTGCCACTTCTGCATGTGTGTATTGTGCATGTGATTTAATCTTGGTGGTTGGATGGAGTGAGTCCTGCTCACTGACAGGCAGTACCACATAGAAGTTTTTCAAATTCTGTAATAGTTCGGTATTACAAATGTATTGCTATTGACACTCTTTACAGCTTCTCAAATGTTCTGCATGTTACTAAAATCATCAACTTTTGTAAATTTATTAAACAACTCAGTGGTTATGGTCTACAGAAATTCAGTTTAGTTTTCTATGTTAGTATTTTTTTTTCTTCTTCGGGAAATCAATACTAAAAAAGCCCTTTAATGATCTATACTTCAACTCCACATAGTACCATCCAGATCTACCTTCACACTGGTGCTAAAGTAACAGTGATAACATTTTCATTATTACTATTCTAGAAGTTAGCATAGAAAAGAATATTACTGAAATAAATAACGGTAATAAATAGCTTAGTATATTCATTAGAAATTATCAAACACAACTAGAAAGAAATTTAAACAAAGAAACCTAATGCTTATGAAATACTTACTGTGAATAAATTATCTTCTCATATTTCTAATAAGGTGGAATTTATCTTCTACCACCTTCCAAAAGTGGGGAGCAGGTGGCTGTGTCATATTGGTGAAGGAAAACAGCAGTGTGAACACTCCATTTATTAACATTATTCATACACTTTCTATCATGAGGAGCATTACACTGCTCACTATTCAACATCAGGGTATGAAAAGCGCACTCAGGCTTCAAAAATCAATGACAACTTGCCCTCTAACCACTGCTTTTCTGTGGCAAGCAGTAAAAAAAGCCACTCCTAAAACTCAGCATGCCATTTTTTAATTCACAGTTATGTTTCCACTTGAAGAGACAAGCCAAAACAAACTATTCCTCCCTTGGAAGCACCATGGGAATAAGTTCCCTCCCAACTTCAATAGTTATTAGGCAAGAGTGCTTCTTCATTCCCTCTTCTAACCCATTTATAAGAACAAGCTTCCATTCGGCTCCTGTTTCCGTAATTCCCAGGTGTCAACCTGCAGGTTGGCTGCATCCAGCCCAATCCCAGCTTTTCTCTATCAGGTTGAGCTCTTTCACAACTTCAAATGGGCTTGTGCTGCCACAGAAAGTGGCAGATGAAGTTCAACACCAAAACTCTGCAAGCACTGGTACAACCTTTCTCAGCTGAACATATACCTCTATTTCTGACCATTTCTTTACAATTTACAGCCATTGTAATTAACCATAAAGAAAATTCTAGCTGCTGTTTTCAAGTCATTTAGACTTTCAACATTTCATTCTTCAAGATAAGAAAAAGAATTAATTAATTTACAAAACATACTCGTTGTGTTAACAAGGTTTGTAGAGGAAGCAAATTTATTTTGATTCTCTATAGTCATATGGCCTTAAAAATGGATTTTTTTTCCAGATATCATGTAATACATTGTTAAAGTGTATTCCTCTGATTATTTGGCATTATAAATTATTCAACTGAATTCTGCCAGCATTATACTGTATTTAGCTTCTGTCTTTAAAGCAGCAGAGCTATGGTGATACTTGCAAGGAAACTGATGACAGAATCCTGAATGGAAGCAGAAAGTGAAGTGAATAATATACCTCCATCCAAAATACAAGACCCTTTGACAAAAGGAGAAATGAGGGTGGCACAGCTCATACTGCATGCTGTAATGAGACTACACAGAACTTCATTATGTCAAAGAATTGAGGCTTAGCAACAGCAACAACCATGTACCGAGAGTTTTCAGATGGCCACAATGTTATTTATGGCTAAACCATACAGCCTAAACAAAGCCAAAGCATTGGCTGAAACAACCAGTGATGACATTGCTCTTCAAGATAGAAATGATCAATTTGTTTTTCAAGAGAATATTTTCTTTTCAGAGCCCTGCTTTGTGGTGATCATATCTCAATGCCACTTACAGGGAGTTGACTATGTTACCAACTAGTGAATGAATCTTTCATATGCGAAGACCATTTTCATTTCATACATGATGATACATCATTTATTTCATTTTTAATTCTTAAAAATTTATTAACTGTATCTGAAGGGTGAAAATTTTTCAAAAGATAAGATGCTTATTTTATATACAGGAGTTATTGAGAATTGTTTAGCATTTATTCAAAACTTTAACATCTGCAGAGTAAGTAAATAGGTATCTTATGAGCCCAGGTATTTACCGGTTCTTCTGAAAAATTTCTGCTTTCTTCTATAAAATGTTTTAGTTTCCATGGGAACCCAAAATCTACCTCTGGTTCACATAGGAGAAAAGTTTTAGAAATTACTAACATAATGTTCTGTCTGAATTTCCTCTCTCAATTGTGCAGTGAATGAAAAATAATGGACACAATGACAGAATTAATGAAACAAGTAGGGAGCCTATTTTCCTGTGGTGGCTTGGTGCCTGTTTTATGTGGTTGCACTGGGATAGTACTTAGATTTTACTCAAGGAAGTACTTAAAAGAGACCAGAAATGTTATACAGTTCTGCAGCTACTTTTCCATGTCAGTTGAAACTTATATTTCATTCTTGATTTTCTTCCATTTATCTGTGAAAGACTCTGAGCCACATCAAGTTTTTATTCAGTTTCACATATTTCTGAAAATCTTCTCTTTGAATTTTCTTTATAACTTACTGAATGCTAATTTCTAGATTGATATTCTTTCATTAGACTCATCTACCTCATATTCCTGTATTTTTCCACAGTTTCATGGAGGAATTGGTTTTCTGTTAGTTTTATCTTTCCTTCTTTCTTTCATTCTGGGCAGGACAAATAGGTTTTCTAGTGCTTCGTTTGAATCCAGCAGTATTTTCTCCACCTGAGTGTTTCCAGTAGATCAGCCTGTGAATAATTGGCAAGAGTGATCAAACAGCAAGACTAATGTAAAAGACCTCTTTAAAAGTTGAGTTTAATAATGTTTGTTTATATTCTTCAGCTTCACCAAGTTTACATTCTTTGTTACTTTTACAAGAAGCTTCCTGCAATAGCTCTGAAGTGCATGTAAAGTCTATGACTAAACTCTTCTCTTGCCCCTGGAATGCCAGTGGGGGCCACAGAAGTAAAGAGCAACTCTCAGATGAATTGTGCCTCAGTTTTTTAATTTTCAATTTCACTAAGGGAAAGAACATTATTTGCAGATTTCCTACCTTATTGTTTAACATCTCAAAGATTTAACTTCGATTTCTACCCTTCACCAAACACTTTTTTAGAGCAGTCTGGTTGTCAACCTGTTCATAAATGTGAAATTGTACTGTGAAGGAAATAAGTTGTACTGTTTAATTTAAACAATGAAAATGTATATTTAAAAACTCCCTCAAAACCAGAAGAAAATGCAGCAGTACTACACTCAGAGTAACAAAACTCAGACTCAGAACAAGAAAATCACTTTCGTGAATATACAAATTATCCTGTTCCATAAATATGACACTGCTGTAGATGCATGTATGAAGAACTCTTCTGATGGAAGGTGCCAAGATTCAATATGTTACAGACCTGTGACATCTCCATCCAGTGAAAGAGAACAAGCTTTAAGAAAGAGCGAACAATTCCAGCTACTGATGGTGAGCAACACAAGAAATCAACCATTAAAATTCAAGTTGTCCAGTCACAGGATTGTGGATAGAACAGTCTGCTACTCTGAAAAGACTCAAGTTTGCTGCTTTTCAGAAGGATAAACTGAAAAAAAACCCACGACTCTCTACTCCAGATGAGTGATGGAAGGGTGAAGGGATGTGCTTATAAGGAAAGTCTTACAGTTATGATTAAAGAGGAGGCGTCTTATTTCCAGGGCTTTGCTGATCTTTACAATGTCTGTATGGAGTGTCCAATATGCTCTAATGACCATCTTTTGCAAAATTTCACGTTAAGAAAAATCCAGAACTATTGGAAGAAAATAGTTTCTTATGCTACTTAAAGATACTGATTTGGTGGATCTTCATACTTACCTGGTTTTCTTCTACATGTTTTGGATTCATAAAATGCCCTTAGTAGTGAACAAAGATTTCACCAGTCATGACTTCACTTTCTTTTATATCCCCAAGAGACTGATGTTAAAGTAACATATAAGGTTTGGGGATAACATGAATGTATTGTCCAAAATTCAAGTCAATTGTCCTAAACTGTAACATCAAAATGACAGCACTGTGAAACTTAATCAATCTGATAGTACTGTGGTTTGAAAACTCTGATCAACATTTTCAGATTAACATTTTCAGATTGTGAACTACTATTTGGTCAAGATTTTCATGATGATATCCCCCCAGTAAACTTAAGTCTGAATTTTCTGGGCATCTATTATTTTCATTGGCTTTCATTATGTGTCAGTGCTGAAAAAGAATATGACATCTCTTTGCACTTTTGATATAATTTGACTATGAGAAGAAATAGCTAAACCTAGTCAATATCCTTAAAGGAATGATATATTAGTCCAAAATCCTCTCAGTCAGGTTGTTGTGTCTTTCCTTCGCCTAGCAATGCTGTGTCATGTGCATTGCTCCATCAATTATTTAATTTTTAAAAATTGATTATTAGTCCCTTCCTTAAGAATCTGTTTTCTAAGGCTTTCCTAAATTTATATAAATATAATTAAGCATCACTATGCCCATGAAAATTAGCTGAGTATAAATCTTTTAATTTTCTAGAAGAAATCAAGATACTGCAAAAGTAAATTACTTGTCCAAAAGCACACAAGGAATCAAAATTAAAGGTCAGTTCATGGGCAAAGCAAGAAATCCTTCTGTCATTCAGTTAGTGGAATGAGGCCAGGATCACAGTAAGACCTTCAACTGTCCAGCATTTTCTGGGATGAGGCTTTAATCTGCATGTTTCTCACACTTTTCAAATATTTCTGAAGCCTCAAATACATAAGATCATAAAATTACATAAAGAAATTTAAAGTGTTCATTTGAAACATAACAATCCACATACATCCTTCAATTGTTTGAATCCTGCATGAAGAGTCCTCTCTCCAGTTCTGAGCACTCCAGGCAGAACAGTCTATTCAGGATATGCACACATTTATTAAGTGAGGCAGCTTTCATAAAATGTCAATGTTTTTGACCGAAAATTGATATTTTGAAAAAGCTGCCCTACTTAATAAATTTAAGTAGCTTGGACATACTGCATTATCTACAATACACCATAACATGAGAAGTATTTATACTGGCAGTAGAACAATGTCAAGAAAGTACAATGATCTGTAGAACAAGTCTCCACATTTAGGAATTTATGTAGTGAATTATTTTGATGTAGTCCTAGTTATCGCTTTTAGAGCTTCCCTTTTTTATTTATATTGATTATCTGACATGCACAAGATCATTAACAATCTCAGTGAATGTAACATCAAAATAGCTGTGTCAATAGAAAACAATAGGACTAACCATCTTAAAACTGCAGACTTTAAGACCTGAGTGAGTGTTTAACAGAACATGATAGGAGAGAGGATCCTATTAGCTGTATATCCATTTTGTGGCAGGTGTGCTTTATGGTGCATCCTGCAGCCTTTATCCTTTAATTGTTTAGACAGAGGCCGCTCCTGGAGTGTGCTGAGGGCTCTCCATGGGACAACATGGCATGTGGGCAATGCTGCACTGACAAACCCCCCACTGGGGTGTGAAATCAGGACACAGACAAGCTGTTCGCTAGGAATGAGGACCTTTCCGGTCCCATAGGGCATTCACAGATGCAGTCAAGCAGTTGGTTCAGCAGCTGGGTTCAGTTAGTTCATAACTTCCTACATGTTTTTTCAGAATAAGTCCATTAATTCTATATGTAAGATCTTCTAAATTCCTCAGCTATAAAAGGGCAGTAATAGTAGTCAGCTTCTTCACCATTGCCATTTTACATTTTTTACATTTTTAACTCTCCAGAATTATAAGTATGAGCAGTGTCTTGCATAATGTGGTTTCAGTCTCAGCTGGGATCTTGCTCAGAAATGACACTAACTAGAACATCTTGCACCATCATATTACACACAGTAGTGACATGTCTATTTAATCTCTGAAATAGAGCTAGAAATCCTATTTAGAACTCATTCCTGAATAAACTGTGTAAGTCAAATATATGCATAAATTATTCACTGAAATGTTAAACCTGTAAAGCTTCAATGTACAGGAAGTACCGGGATTAGAACTGCCTGCACATTTTGCTCTAGAATATTTTCTTTAATAATGTATTTACCGATGTATATTCTGGAGAATTCTGCCATCATTTAGTTGAAAGCATTTGCTAACTGGTTGTGAATTTCCCCTTCACCAGTCAATGTACACCTTGTACAGGACACTGACTTTTGTCCTCTGCTGAATACAGAACAAGCATCCTCACAGTCTTTTCTATGATGCTACTGTTAAATTATCCAAAAGCTTGTCTGTGCTCATTTTAGTAGTTCTACGAAGCCAACACATGTTAACAATTCCACTTTATAAGAGTGAGAGTCTAAGGCATGGCCTAAAGTTAAAGCTTTCTACTGTCTTTCAGTGTTACCTGTCCTCTTTGTCTCAACTTCCAGAGTGTGTGGCAAGATTAAGTAGGTCACCACACAGAAAGGCTCATGTTGATATTACAGTGGAATCTCCCCATTTGATTTTTATTTTATTCTCTATTAAATACAAAACATTATGCATATATGAAACCTTGCATGATGCATGGTAATAAATAATAATAATAAATGTCTGTAATGATAAATCATAAATTATCTTATGTTTTAATTTCCTTGGGTAAATATGTTGAAGCACAACATCTCATTTTCATTGCTGACCTGAGGTGAGAGCACAGCAGCATGACATTTACAACAGATTCTTCAACTGTAATTACCAAACAGTTAATATATCAATTTAATTAAAATTCCATAGTGATGAACAGCATAAAGTATAAAAAAGAAGTTAACCCAGGCAAAAACAAACAAGAGGATCAAGGCAATCCGTTGAGTCAAAATGAATAAGAGTACTTGTCCCACCAGTTCAGAGGGTTATTTGCTCTTTGGGGACAGATCTTTCAAAAGGATATTCATAGCTAGATGGTGTACAGGAATATTTGGAATACCAAAATGAAGAAAGAAAAAAAAAATTGTAGGTTGGATTTTATGCTGAGTTTGATGAAACTAAAGCCTGTTGCTCCTATCAGGTTTATCTCCTGATAAAATGAAAAAATAAAGGCATGTTAAGTATTGCTGAAATTCCTTCCAGTGGTTTCATTGTAGAACTTCCAGTCCAAATACCTCTGTTTTCTAGACCAAGCAGTCCACACTGGGTATTGTCAAGCTGCTCAACATTTTGCTAACAGTTACTGCTGATAGAGTTCTTTCTGCCTGAGACTCTCGCCTTAATCAGCAGATTAAGAGTGACCAAAGTCCATTAACATCAGCAGAAGAGGTGATTTGCATCAACAGAAAAGTCTTTTGCCCTTAAAATCTAATCTCTGAGCTTTCTCTTAATTCAGCCAATTTTTTAGTTCTTCCTTGTATCTTAAGAGCATTCCAGCCTTCTTTACATTTTGCTGAAGTGAAAGATTAATTTTTCTTCAATATCATTTTATGTAGCACAAAGAGTGACTATTTGAGCACCACAGTGGGGAAGATGCATTTAAGTATGCAATCTGAGACTTGAAGTGAGGAGAAAAGCATAAGCAATTACAAATACTGTAGCAAAAACAGATTATTGAAGTGGTTTTCCTTGTGAAGCATGAATTCAATTCTTAAAACACAAGCCTGAAAAACAGACTTTCCTCTCCAAACAGCAGCACATTCAAGGATTAGGTCACGATGAGAATAATTTTGACATATGAAATATCAGTAAGCTTAGGTAAATGCCTAAATGGATTTATTTTTTCTTCTTCTGCTTTTGAAAGCTGCTACAATCTCCTATTACATGACTGGTATGTAGATGACTTATCTCACCTATCATTAAGCTGGTTCACTATATTGTCTTCTCTATCAGATTAAAGAAATCACTGACTTGATAGTTCTAAGGACTTATACGCAGTAAACCACATTTTGAATGAAACCAACATGCAAAGTTTTTGTGAAATCTAGGACTAGGTTAGGTGCCAAAGAGCAATACTGGTAGCTTTTCAGAACGGGATCCAAGACAATTACTATGCTAAGCATGGGGCCAAATGGATCCTACAGCATAACTGAGAGGACTGACAGAAGTAAATGCTGTTTGGAGAAATCTGTGTCTTTTAAATATGACCCCTTTGTTTAGGGTGCAGAGATCTGTGCCTGTGATCACTCAGATGTGTGTGGCTCCAAAGCTGTGTGGTTTTCTGGGGACAGAGGGCTACAATACCTTTTTAAAACAAATTAGTTGGATGTCTGACTTCTCAAATTTGTTATTAGAGTTCATTCAAACCAACAATTCTTACGTCAACAAAGACTTTTTAGCCACAAGGCTATTTTGCTTGGAAGACCCTAGAAACCAAAACTGAAGCAACAGTCTTTCAGCTCAGATCTGGCTTTCCCTTTTTCAGGCAAGCATTCCAGGCTATAGATTTATCCTCAAGTTTGTTCCTTCTTCCTGACCTAAGACATACTTTTGCACTGTAACAAAATTTCCATAAGAACAGAGAACATGTGCAATGTTAGCTATGGCTGGTGACTAAAGATTCATCTTCCACCATGGAAGAAGAAAAGTTTTGTGCATGATCAGACACACAGTGGAACTGAATTTTAAGTTTTCCACTTTCCAGATAAATTCCCTAAATACTTGGTAATCAAATAAATAGGATTCACACAAGAGTACTAGCAAGTCATCACTGGATTTGGGAACACACTTCTGGGTGCAGATTACAAATTTTATGAGATTGCTAACTGGATTGATCCTCTCAGGGTGTTTCTGGCTTCTGCTCAGGATTGGGTAGAAGATAATAATCTGAACATCCTGTCAAACCTCTTGCACTTTTAGGAACACACAGAAAAAGTTGTAGGGAGTTCTCCAAGAACTACCACGGTACTAAAATTTAAGAACCACTGGTGTAAGGAGCATTTAAACTGAAGTTTTCATGATCACAGTTTTGAACCTTGGCATCACCTTCACTGATGTTCTACTGTAGGCAATTTATGTTTGGGTTAAGCTCTCTCTACTTTTAAAATATCCAGTAGTAGTTTTAAGGCCTCTTAAGGATTAATTATCTGGATTAACAGTTTTCTGTTTACTCTACTTTCCTTTATGTGAATATAATCTAAGTACAGTATATTTTACTTAATTTCTGCAATAAAACTTGTAGGGTTTTTTTTCTGAAAAAAATTGTTTAAATAGTATTCAAATTTTACTATCCAAAAATAATCCAACTGCTATTATTTTTATTAATACACTATGCAACTATATGCTTGATTCTTAAAGGACATCATCAAGTCCAGCTTGATGAGACCACCTTAGGTTCCAAACATAAATTTACACTTTCTCATATTTTCCTTCCTTCTGGCCTGCCCACTGAGTGAGTTCTTTTGTTCAGCAGAGCTGTACTTGTCACAGGAATTGGAGAGTGGGAGGAAACAGCAGCTTTAAAACATTTTGTACTGGAAGTAATGTGGGCCCAGTCCTCAAATGCTGTTAAAATTTATTTCAGTTTCAATAGTCTCCAAGGATCTGCTTTGCAGTTTAACTGAACTGAAGCAGTGTCCTGATGTCCCCTTCTCTCCGGTCAGTCCCTCAGGATTCAGTAGAGGGCAAAGCAGACTTTTACGCTTGAAAGGTCACTCTGAAAGGAATGCTTGCTAGGAGTTTGATAAGGCATAAAGAGCATATTGGTGTTGATGGATTAAACTGTTTATTTAATTTAAAAAATCCCAATTTATAACTCTAAAATCTTATTAATTACAGAAATACCAGTCATTTCTTGAAAAAGCTCTGTAAGTCCATATCACATCTGCACACTTAAGACAACAGCTGATTATCCTATAGTATCGTTTTCTTTCCACATTTCCAAAAACGCTTATTCTTACTGAATTTTAATGATTATAAATACATACTCTGGTTTTCTCATCTTAGCTCCTTTTCTTATCCGTCACTTCCCTGTGCACTTTAATAATTTACAACATTGTATCTATACACAGTTGTCATTTTTCAAGGCATTCCTACTCCTGCTATCTTTTTGAATAAATCTTTCCCCCAGTTTCAGTTTGTATCTCATATCTGCCCTGACAGATACAGTTTTTACCCCTGTCTATGTACTGAGGATGTGATAAAATGAGTCCTATCAAACGACAAGATTTTAAACAACTCCCAAGAATCTGAGAATCTCTTTTGGAAGAGTTACTGAGATGCACCCAGCTCTGAAGGGCTGTGGAGGCCACAGAGACACTCAGTAGCTCATCTTCTGTGAAGACAGGCTGAGAAAACTGGGGTTGTTCAGCTGGGAAAAGAGAAGCTCCGGGGAGATTTTAGCACCTTCCAGTACCTAAAGGGGACCTGAAAAAAAAGCTGGAGAGGGACCTTTTACTAGGACATGTAGTGACAGGACAAGGGAGAATTGCTTTAAACTGAAAGAGTGTGGGTTTAGATTAAATATTATGAAGAAATTCTTTATTGTGAGCATGGTGAGGCACTGGAACAGGTTGTCCAGAGAAGCTGTGGATGCCCCATCCCTGGTGAAGTGCTCAAGATCAGGCTGGATGGGACTTTGAACAACCTGGTCTAGTATAAAGTGTCTCTGACCATGGCAGAGGGGGTAGAATTAACTGAACTTTGAGGTCCCTTTAACTCACTCCATTCTGTGATTCTATTATTTTATGATACATTAACTTTTTAAAGAAATAGCAAAAGAGAAGCAGGCATTAAAAATAGAGAAAACAAGTCATATGAGGCTTAAAGTGGGGGGGATGACGACACCAATTTTTTACACTATTTTAAAAGTGTTAAGCACTTGTATTCCCCAGTTAGAAGCAAACACCTGTAACTTGTAGTTTAACTCCAAATCCATGTTTAGAAGTTCCAGCTACAAGGATTTGCTTGTAAGTGGGGGAGCTCCAATGCTCAGAATATCCTGAATTTTTGTCCAAGCTATTATGCACTGAACTTGTATGGACTAAAGTAGCAGGTTAAATTGAAGGGTTTTTTCCTATTTCCTCTACCACAAATGCTTACTTTCAAAGTGAAGGACTCAAAATTTGCACATATATATTAAAATAACAGTCCCTTTATTGAGAGCTTACTTTTGCAAACAGTATAGTTTGATCAGTACTAGTCCCAGAATGCGAAATGGCACTGAGGAGGAGACAAGCTGTGCTACTTCCAAACATTTGCAAATCTATTGCCTTTGAGAATAGTTGTGGTTATTTGTGATATCAACTTTAAGAAGAAAAAAAGTAAGCTTGGCTTACTTATATGACCAGATGGGACTACATAGACCCTGATCTTGAATACTGGCCCAGTAGCTTCAAGGAGAGAGAGGATGGCAGAGAGGAAACACTGTACTCCCATTTTAAGGGAAGTGGAGACATTTAGATATCAATGTTGATTGGCATAAGGTACAATTTGGATCCAAGTAGTGTAAGCACAGACATTTGGCACTTCAGAAACAGAGCTGCTCTCCTTACCAGTAAAACCTGAGCACTCAAATACAACCATTTTCAATAAGCAAGTCTGTAAAAGATTTATTTGCATTAAAAGAACTCTGCAAATTCCAACAAAGACATAAAACCAACAGTAAATAAATAATTGGAAATAAGAAGGATACTATTTCATAAATGCTGGCAGAATTTGGCCTTTCACCCATTGTACAATGCCACTGGATTATTTTTCTAATAAGATGTAATTTATATTTTATCCCTGGGAAAAAAACCATAATCTTCATAAAGAAAGCTTCTTTCAGTTAATTCCATAGCCACAACCTTTTTTTTTTTTTTTTCCTATTCCAAACATCTTCTTGTTATGCACAGTTGTAACCTGAGAGATAACATAGCTGAGGTTCTAGTCTCTGGTAAAATAATTGCCATTTTAAACCATGGTAGGTGTACTACAGTCATTAATTATCAGCTTGACTAATTAGTACCAGTAGTGATCAATCTTTGCTTTCATAATTACTGTTGATGGCTGTACATGGTTTGCTTTATTAAAAATTCTCCCAGAAAGACAGAGAGCAAATCCACAGCAAAGCTGCATTCTGTGGAAAATTATAAAAAAGGATCAGATATCAGAGAGGCCTCTTGGTATCTTAAAGACCAAACTCTACAGAACTATTTTTTGTGGTTCATACAGTATCCAAACTCAAACAACATCCATGTATATAAACTAGTTTCTCAGTTGTGTTTTTATGGTATTGGCTTCAAAAGAAGAGACTCACAGCCATATGTAATTGGATGTCAAAACCTAAGGAGCAGTATGCTCAGAACAAGCTATTCAGGAGATCTAGTTATTTCCAAAGAGTGAATGCAACAGAGAGGAGACACTCTCATGATTAACAATTCTATTTGAAATTACAGAGAATAATTCTATAAATCATTATCTGTACTTAAATCTCCTATACTACCCTAAGTGAAGTTGAGAAAGGTTTTATTTTTAAAAACACCAACAAGAAACTATTATACCACATGTCTCACTGTAGGTCAAATTCTTAAATCACCCCTGGCATAGCTTTCTGTGTCCCTTCTTCCATTTTAATGTGTGGGGAGTTAAAAATGTTAAATATCAGAAAAGAAGCTTTATAAATTTTTTTTTATGACATGTTGGAATATGACTTCAAGATATACAATTGCTTTTACATTATTAGATGGAAAAAGCCTTTAATCATAGACCTCCATTAAATGCTTAGCAGTTTTTAAAAAAACCTGCTATTTAATTATAAATCAAGATTTTTTGGGGGGTATTTCTGTGATGCAGCTTATGTTACATTTAAACTACCGACAGTAACAACAAGTGGACATAAAATGAGAAAAGAACCACACAGAACTCTCTTGAATAGAAAATGTTGTCCAAGGGTCCTATTTTGCAAAAAATTATTTAGAGCCTTAAGTATGCCCATTAGGAGTACTTTCACTTATGTAGCTCAATGATTTTCAGTGGGTAACATTTAAGACGGCCCCCAAAAGTTTGATCTTAAGGCCAAATCTCTGTAGAAGTGCAGATTTTCTGTAGAAGTTTAACATTGTGAAAGAAAATAAATTCAATGCCTTTAGAGGAAAAAAGTGTGACTGTCATATGCTGTTCAGCAGTAACTTTTTTGTGCTTTCTCATCACTATTTCTCTGCCCTCTCTGACAAATCATTCAGACATTTCTAAACTCTGGGCCACTTCATGCCTGACTTCTTGGTTAATATAAGCAAGCAGGTGCCAAACATACACTTTGTTTCTGTGAAACCTCTTATCAAAGCCTACAGCTTAAACCAAAGCTTGTAATTCAACCCTGTAACATCTGCTATATGAGTGCAACCACGTTGCTCTTTTTTACTCCCATCAATCTAAATACTATATAAGTGTTCTGTCTTTCATGCTTTCATATTGGTGATATAGTCTCTACTCTGACAGTAGTAAACACCTGTCCATCAGGTACACCAAGGTCACCAGTTTAAATCAGATGAGATGATACTCAGCCATCAAGCAGGTATAATGTATTGATCTGAGCTAGATTTTATACATGGGACCTACAGCTTAAAGCTCTGGCCAACTCTGCCAACTCACTAAAGTTATCCAGTTTCTCTCCAAATTCTTGTAAACACAAAAACATGACTTGTATTAAAATTTGTCTGTTTATTAGCATTTCACCTATGATTAGAAATACTGGGATAATTAATTCAAAAAAGTCCTTCAGAGAGAAAAGAAATCGTGAAGCTGTGTTGTCATTTTGGCCCATGTAGGCTGCTGTCATAAAACAATCACCAACTAAGTCAGGAAAACCCATGTTATGCATAGGTTTTCAACGATTTTTTGAAACTTATCTCTTTATATAATACTACAACATACACTCCTTAGCTCAGTTAACAACAGAGATTTCAGAACTGAGTTTTTAGAAAGACAAAGCATAAACAACTTTTGAGTCACACTTTAATATCTCTAACTTAGTTCAGAATTATTAAAAACAGGTAAGGTTGGGGAAGAAAAACTCTATTTACAGTGGTTTTGATAGCTACACAAATGGTTAGCTGGCTTTGAAAAGCTTTCTCTGCTTTTCTGCTGTTTCCTTATATGCAAAGTTAGAACAACACCATCATTTTGAAGGTGAAATTATTAATTATTATTAGTTACATGACTAATATTAAATTACAAGGGTACTTCTGCCTTAGGATAGATCAAGTGGCTTTTAAAGCTCTTCAATATCTTTGCCTTTATCAAGCTGTGATTGTTATTAATTAAATCTTGTCCAATCAAATTACTCAGAAACATGGGTGGTGGCACAGGTAGGATAACATCTGTTTTGTGCTCTTTTTAGACAGATTTTGACTTACTTAAAGCTTGCCCAAGTAATATGTAAATCCTCATACACTGAAATGTTACAGCTTGAAGTACAATGCATGTGGTTCATCTCTGCATGAGACAGCAGTGGCCAGATTTGTTCACTTCTGGAGTTTACTCAGAAGAAAATCTCTTCTCATTAGTGTCCCTCACCCCTTACAGACCCTTTAGGAATGCTGACGTTTCAGGTAGCACCTCAAAGCACTGACAATAATTTTGACCCGTGTAACACAGAAAGAGTGTACAGAACTGAGCACTGTAATGGAGTATCCTCTATGGGCATGAGTCAAGGGAACCCAAGGAAAAAGTGTTAGGGCAAAGGGCTTCCATTCAAACCACTGTCTTGTGGATAAGCTAACAGAAGCAAACCGTAGAGTGTTTTTTCAAAGCCATCATGCTATTTCAAAACAACTGGACTCAGATCCTTCGAACAAGTGATCCTGCCTCAATTGTGGGATTTCAGCACAGCCTCCTGGCCCATGGAAACATCTCAGGTATGGAAAAACTGATCCATCTCCTGCAACTTCCTCTGCCTTCCCAAAGAGGCAGGAAGATTACCCATTCCCCTACAGTCAGGTGATTAGCATTTAACTGTATAACAGTGATTCATAAGGCAAACATTCATCATGGGCCTTCAGTCACAAGGTACAGTCACTTAAAAATCTTACCTGAAGAAATTCCTTTTCATGTGTGAACTTTGATATAAAAAGCTTCATATGATATGACAGATTGATTAAGAGACAAGGGGAACTATCTATGACACAGCTTCTGACAGTACTTTGTGAAACAAAATACCAGGAACAGAAATTTCTCTGCATATTTTTTCCCCTCTTTCTTTGTAAGGCTTCTTTTATTCATTTATTTCAGGTTGACAACAATGAGAGATTCCTCATTCATTTCCATGAGAAACTCAGATAACTCTTCAGGTCAGTGTAAGATAATCAGGAAAAAAAAAGGCAATGATGGAAAGGGTCTTTCAGACTGTTGCAGAACCAACACCAGAATTCACAAGGTAGCTGCAAGTTACATTTACAAGGTAACTTTACAGGTTTTGAATAAAAATAGCTCCTTGAACATGAAACACAAATAAACACATTAAAATTAATTATTAAATTAAGGCCAGTATCCTGTTTGGGAGGTAGGGCCAGGGGTTAAACACAGACAATGCTGTTTTAAATACCATAAGACCTGATAGGTATGCTGAAACACCAAACTTCTTTTGAATGGCAGCGAGCAACAGACGTAGAAAAATGGTGCTAAACACTTATCTTTATCCCTCGAATTGTTTCTTTAGTACTTGGAATGTACACATTTTAAGCAGTGTGAAGCAGCAACCATAAGGTTTTGGACTTTTACAAATGTGAATAAAGAAGACTGTAGTTAGAAAAAAGTTCTATTTGTGAAGGGGTCCTGGTCTATGCTGTACACCTTGACTTTTCCCTTTTGAACCACAAGACAGAAATAAAGAAGAGAAAAAGCTTTGTGACTGTTTTCAAATGAAAATACGAACAGCATTTTATCAAGATGTATTTTTTTTATTTCTGATGGATTACATATTTGGAAGAAAGTAAGAATTACATAGAGCTACAACCATGAAATACTTTTAACAAAGATTCACTCAGGCTATTAACAGGACAAGGAGCCTAATAACTCTTTTGACTGGTCAAATCCGTTTTATGTCCCTCAAAATCCCATGTGGTAGCTCTCATTGACTTGTGGTGACATTTACCAGAAAGGACAAAACTCTTCACTCACCCCAGCCCCTTGCTATTGAATTCAGCCAATACATTGCTCAAGTCTCACCAAGTTGCTTCCAAAGCTGGAACCTAAATTCAATAAAAGCTTGATAGGACTTTCCACTTTCCCCACAGGAGAAAAATAGCTCTGAGTTTATTGTTTGGAAGGCATTGATTAGCATATTGTTGGAACAGATTGTTGACCTGACTATCACAGACTCAGCATGAATGAGGTTTCTAAGTAAAAGTATCTAGCAGAAGTACTCATTTCTTTAGCAACATTAACTATTTCCATAAATTAGATGTTCTGTTTTCCATATGTTGTATTAGTCAGGAAACTGAATAAAAGAGAAAGAATTCACCATCTAGTGAAGGCAAAATTATCAACTCATCAAGAAGTTGAGTTAAGAAAGCTAAGAAAATTCAGTTTGAATTAAAAAAAAAAAAATCCAAAAAATAAAGATGTTGCATTTTCTTGTGGATTTTATTTTTCAAGCTATGTATTTAAATAAAATTGGAAATGACCAAGACATAGTTCAGGCGAGTTAGGACACCCTCAGAGCATCAGAAGAGTATTTTCAGACACTCTGCTATCCAATTCAAGACAGCAGGACATAAACAACATGGGGCTGCTGTGCTTGTAACACTCCTGTTAACCCGGCTGTCATGCAGAATTCAGAATGCTTATTACAAGTTTCCTAGACGTTTAAAGACACTGTGTTTCTCTTGATCATGGAGGTGGGGGGCAAGGAAAAAGAAAAGTCATGCTGAATGAAAAATCTTTGTGGCACTGTACCAAGAGATAGATCATTGCAATAGCATATTGCAGTGGAACAGGGTATTTTTAGGTACTTTAGGATGGGAACAGTAGGCTTTTTGTGTAGAATTAAGGGAATACAACATGTGAAAGTATCTGCCTTCCTTTATTCCTGCCTGCACTTGGGGTTTTTTTCCCAGATTGTTGCTCCAGAGTTATTCCCAACTCCAATTCTGAATTAATGTGGCATCCACACTTCCACAGGGAAGATCTTGTTTTAAAGTACTTCTGTTTATGTTCTGTCTGTGCTGTAGAGTTGATGTTGACAATTCAGTTATACTGAAGAATGGCCATTTTTAGAAAAAAAAAAAAATCCCAAACAGATCTTAACATAGGTTTCTCTGCCACTGACTGGGGACAGACTATATCCCTTGTCTTTAGGAATCATGGTACTTCTCATGCAGTTTCTCTAGCATGCTGTTCTGATAAAGAGCATTCATTAAGTTTTGTTGCTCTCAGAATGCAGAGCTATGCTGCTTCACCATAAGCAAAAGTTTTCAATGAACCAGTTCAGGGGGGTCCAATGAACAATAAAAGGCTGAATAAAAAGTCTTTGAATATGTTTTATCATGTATCCACTTCTATGGATGAATGTGAATTAGTTTTATATGTACTAGCTCTGTTGGGATGTGCTCTATTGCAAATTCATTCAGCAACATAAACCACAAAGAATTTAGGCATGGATGTATATACGTGAATACACACACATCCCCCTCCCTACACACACACACACCCACACACACGCACACCCTCCTCTTTTCTAAACCAACAGAAGAGTGTTCTGCACGATTCTTCCAAGACCTGAGTTTATAGAGATTCTGTTTTTTAACATGCATTCCTGTCTCATGGCAGAAAGCTAAATGCCTCATTACCTGATTATGTCTACAGAATAACTCTGTATCATTATCATTTTTGCACAGGGAGCACTGACGCAAAACATAAATTGATTGCGCAGAGGGCAAATTATAGTTGACCCAGGTCTGAATCCCAGCCCAAACCTCTATGCAGAGATGCTTCTATAGTTTGTCTCTGAGACCTACTTCTTATAAAGGCAGAGAGGAATTTTTCCCAAAATGTAGAATCTTTTAAGACTAATGGACTTTTGTGAGGTCATATAACGTCCCTATGCTTTATTCTTTAAAAACCAGAAGAAGAATGCAAAACAAGATTAAAGACGTGAATGAGAAAGTGGGCATTTAGATGTGGTGGAAGGACAAAATCCTACAACAGGGAGAGTTAAGATAGTAATGCAAGTCAGCATAATTATAGTAATGAACAATGGGCATAAATGGGGGGAAAAGGAAGCATCAGAGTAATTTCATCTTGCTTGCACTTTAGATGCCTACAACATTTGTGTCTATGAGCCAGACACCCATAATTCTTCATAGAGAAAAAAACTCCCACATATAAAAAGGAATTTGTCTGTTTAATATTTAGAATGAAAGAAATTGCATTCTGTATGTTCCTTTTCTCTAACTCCCTTAGGGGGAAGTAGCAAATTTCTTCAGATGCAGAAGTATATTCCATTATTGCATCTCCCCAGCTACTTTTCTGCAACAGTGATCATATTCTAATTGCAACTAAGCATCTGAATAAAGTAGGGAAAACTTTTAAAGTAACAAATTAATGAATCCAGGAGTCTTTAATGGTTTCTGTTCTCTAAGTCAGTTTGTGCCCATTTATTCAGTATTCTTCTCTTCAGACAGTTTTTCATCCATTTCATCATCCTCTCATTGACTCTAAGATCCGTGAATTTGCATATCAACTCCTCCTGTGAAATTTTATCAAAGCCTTACTCAGATATAAGGGAATCAGATCGATAGCATCCCTAGTCTCTAATTTCTTTGTCCCACTTCCTCCTTGATTAATTCTATCACATGCTTCTGACAAGATCTACTTCTCTAAACCCATGGCTCTTGGCTACTGCTTAAGAGACTTTTATCTAACACGCTAACAAGTTCATCCTTTATGAATAATTCTAGAAGTCTTTCCCAAAACAGTAGTTAAATCTGCAAGCCTGTTGTTCTCTGCTTCACAACCTGAGTTAACTGACAGTGAACAAAATGTCAAAATTATACAATTCTGGTGGTGTCTGATGAAGTGAAGAAGTTCTCTTTGTGGCTTGTACCTGTTTAGAATTACGTCTAGAAGACAAGGTTTGGGATGTGCCTTGTTGCCCAATCTGCTGTGGCATCAGTGCAAGATACAGCAGGGGAAAGAGCCAGCAAATAAATTGACTTCAAAAGGCTGTTATTTGAAAGAGGATTTAGGGAACAGGGATTTGTTTCCTGAGGGGATATCACAGAGTTGTACAAAAGTGTTGAAAAAAACAACCGGAAAAGATAAAACAGTCCACCCATGTGCCCAAGTCACATTATAACTGTATTTTGCCAGACAGTTTTTGTCTAACCCATTCTTAAAGACATACATTCACAGCTCAGCATAAGCTCCAGTCTACTACAGTTCTTCATTGCCTTTTTTCTGACAGAAAGCTTTTTGGTGGGACTCTTGATTGAAAAATGTTGTAGATAAAAATATTAGCAATAGCTTAAAATATAATTAGGCTACATTCAACTTTTGAACCAAAATGGCAGCTAAAAATTGCGATTCTGACACATCTTTGAATGCAGGAATTCCCTAGATTTCCACTTATTAATTCTGCAAAATATGTCAAGAATCATTTTCCTTTATGTCTAGTTTTTGCACTCTTTCCCTAAACACTCCATGCTTGTTATTGTCAGGGAGAAGATAGTGAACTAGACCGACTGAGTGATGCATTATAACTATCTTTTTGTTCCTACAGTCTTGTTGCTCTGCACTGGCCTCTCTCCAGTGGGTCTGCATCTCTCCTGAAGCGTGACTTATCAATTTCAAACTCTCTAAGCTTACACTGTCAAAATCTCCATGTCTCATTCAAACTGCTATCACCTTGCAGTATGTAGGACTGCCCTGCCACCTGTCAGACCTAGACAGAGGAGAGTTCTTTAGATAATATATTTGCTTAGAGTTCTTTAAGATAATATATTTGCCATGATGGACTAAGCAATGCTGCTTTAAACTGGTATCTTCTGTCCATCTGCAAAAATATCCTGTTGCCCACAATTGTTTTTAGGATGGCATGTATTATCTGCAGTTTTAGCCCATCTTTTTGCAGCACTTTTGACTCTCTTTAGTCATTGCTATCTACTTTTTGTAATAATATTATTCCCATGTCTTCCCTGGTAAGTACTCCAGTGAAACAGAAGTTCAGTTCCTTTAGAATTGTTTGCCCTCACCTAGGAGAAGGAGTTCTTTACTGTTTTTCAGGGACCCAATTTTTCCCTCTTTCTTCTTCTATCACCAAGGCTACAAGCCTTGGCAACAGGGAAAACGGAACATCTATTTATAGAACCAAGGAGTGAGAAGTGCAAAGACCTAGAGATGGACCAATTAGTAACTACTCTGGCTCATTAGCATTCAGTTTAGGATGGAACAGAAAATGCCAAATCTGAAGATCATCTGCATGAGATACTGGAAACAATAAGACCAATCCCATACTGCCTAAGGAAAATATATAATGACAAAACAGTAAGGGTTCCAAAATTGGATACTGTAGAACCCCAGCATTAATGAATGTTTCATTAAAGAAGCTTAACTGCAACAAACTGGCTTCCCTGAAAGAAATATGGTTCATGCAATGCTAGATAATCCAGCAGAGATAGTTAATCTCTTCTACAGAAACTGATATTCATTGGTAACACATGCTGCAAACAAATCCTAAAAGAGGAGATTAACGTGGTCTTTTTTAGTAAATATGTGACAAGAGCTCTGCTGGATACTTCTATTAAGCATCTGGGGTAAATTTCAATTAAATTTGGCACTGAAATTTCTTGCACATGTTGCTCGCTAAGGATGTTCTTCCACCTGAACTACAGCCTCATCTTGAATGATTAGATGCTAAAATAGAGTATATGAAAACAAATTCTCTGTAGGAAATATTGATCAATTAAAGATGTATCATAGTTAAATTCAAACATGTAAAATGAAACATGGTTAAACAGACATAATACTGGAATTGATAGACAATCTGCAAGGAATAAAGTTGGTACAATATTGATTACAAATAACCCCTTCAGAATAAATGCACAATCTGCTATTCCTCTGTCACTGACTAACAGGTCAGTTGAAAACTGACATAGGCCTGATTTTTCCATAAGAATTTATTCTTTATTTGGGAGCAACTGATTTTGAAAACACACTACTGATTACTCATGCTGCCTAGACAATTAGAGGTAAAAGTTCTATTGCTTAAAATTATATTAATGAAATACCAGTGAATAGTGCGTGGCAAATAAACACAGCTTTTCATGGCCTTGTTCTTCCACACAGTCTGAATACAGGTATTTGATCAAAGAGTGTTAATTTTGTGGGTACCCGTCAACAGGGTAAACCTGAGATTTAGAACTGAGAAGCTTTTCTGAGGATGCTTTCTTTACATTTTGAATGAAAACTCTGGTCAGCAGGAAAAGCTTGTTACAGTGCACAACTTTTCCTGTTTATGAAAAATGTGCATATAATCCAGGTCATGGAAACAGACACTAAACAGTAAGTGCAGTAAGAACTTCTTAGATGTGCAGTGAGACCTTACCAAACAGGGAGAGTAGCAGTTTAGGGTAGAAAATATGGTTAAAAGGTTGGACAAGGTTATCAAACCCAAGGTAGAAGAGAAACCATTAAGTAAATAGGTAAATGAACTCTTAAG
>JAWWEV010000134.1:21207919-21296574 GCA_035583235.1 Hafferia zeledoni
CACCCTTTGAGATGATGTATTATGGTATGGAATACAATATTATTGGCTAGAAGAGGTCAGCTGTCAGCTAGCCCAGCTCACCTCAAGTCACTTGACAATTTTCAGGCCTAGTCTAAACTTAAAAACCTAAATTTAGGCCCCACTTTAGCTGAAACCATGACAATGCATGAGGTTGAACTGACTGCTTTACAGGTAGGTATCCAGCTGGAGGAAACAACATTGTGAGCTAATAGGTATACCATGGAGCTTTACAAACAAAATGCTTCACTTGATCAATAGTCCAGCTTCAATAGTTTTGATTTGTGACATCAGAAAGCCAATGCTGGCTACTCATTAATATGGAAACATGCATCTTCCTGGGTGCATGGCCACCAATGAACCTGATCACTAATTAGACATGGTCTCAAATAAGAGCTTTTAAAAACTAGCATATCTGAAAGGAAATAGGAAAGAGATTTGCAAGAGAGGTTTACAGGTCATTGCTTTATAAGCAATCGGAAATGTGAAAAAAAAGTGCAAGGAAGGGGTGATACTGAACCTCTGAGGTCAGCCTCAGAGCAGCAGGCATCTCAGTCATTTAACTTCTTTTTTTTTTTTTTTCCTTCTTTATAGCACTGATATTTCTCAGAAGTCTATGTCCATGCAAAAATTCAGGCCTGTTTGGGTTATATAGTGATTATATGTGTCTAGTGAATTTCACTTTGGGGCAAAACCCTCTGCATTTTATCAATTTTATATGACAGACCAAAGAGAGGTATAATAACAACAAATAAAAAAAGATTACTACACTTGGAACTCTCAGAAAAGGTGATTAATAATCTGTTACATTCTAGGTTTTTTATCAGCTATTTCTCTGGCAGCACAGCACAGCAGTGTTTTCTTAAAATAGGAGAATTTCATTGTGACACAGAGATGGTTTTGCCACCTAATTCCTGGTCATTATATCATGGTGTATTAGATGATGTAAGTGTAGAGCTAGAGCTTCTTCTGGCTGCAGAACGAATCTTCAATGGGCATTACAAAGGGTGGTAACTGAAACGGGATAAAAGTTTACAGATAGGATAGCTCTTCTCTTGAAGACCTACAGTTTTTGTGTACCTGATTTGAGTTTTCCTTTATGTGTCATGTGGAGGAAGCCATAGACTCAGTTACTCACTCTGCCAGCACTTTTGGTAGGCTGATCACAATTTCATAAATAAATCAACCCAAATAAGACCTAATTTCCTTAAGCTGTTTTTATCAACAATAACTTTTCAACATATGCATTTTTAGAAATTGGGGCCAAACACACATATTGGTATTTTTCTCTTCTTCTTACCCAAATACACCTACAACCTTAATCTCCACTTGCAAGCAGTCTGTATAAAGCATTTTTTTAAATGTGGAATAATCCCACAGTACATGACCTTGCAATTTTAAACTTAAATTAGGAACAGGCAGAAAGACACAGCATCTGTGAATCAGAACGGATTCTTCCAGCAAGCTTCATTTGCTATTATACCCAATTCAAGATTAGATACGTGATTTCACTTCAGAAAAGTACAATATTGATTATTATCTTATGTCTTTCTCCTTATTCAACATACAATATCATTTCAAGGACCCTGATGTTTTTGCAGCTGTGTAACAGGTGAGGAGTTACATATATGCACAGTATTTTCACTAGTGAATTCTTTGTGCATGATGCAGGGTCATGGCTGTTCTTTATTCGTTTGGCAAATTGATTATAGCTCTTTAAAGCCTCTCAAGCAACACAAAGCAGACAGGAGAATTATGCACTAGTTTAATGCATTTTACCTTGATAGAGAGAGCTCATAGCTCAGAGAAGCAGGTAGGATATTATATATACATACAGCCTTCAGCTTGAGGCTTTCACTGCAAGCTGCATGACTAAATCAGAGGTTTATTAGCACCTTGTTGATGACTTTGCTTTGAAAATATACTGGGGTAAGAAAAAGGTTGTTTCCTACTGGCTAGGGTAATTGTAGATGAAATACTTATCAAATAACTGTAACTGCTTGACATATGTTTTTCAAAAAGCATTCTTAAAAAAAATTTGATAGAGGTATAACTGGGCTAACTGATTGAGTTTATCATGTGTTTGTTACAGATTTTACATTAGCTAAAGTTATAAGCAAGATTTCATACTAAATTTAGATTTCAATCCAAAACTAAATTTCATGCAGTATCTGAGGCTAGGCATAGTCATTCCAATTCTCATATTTGGTGTCTGAAGAGCTTTTTTCTATTATCTAACAGATCATGGTAATTTGGCAGCCTGGCAGACTGTCATGGTTTAACCCCAGCCATCAACCAAACCCCACACAGCCGCTTGCTCACTCCCCCACCATTGGGACCAGGGAGAGAACAAACAACACAGCCCCATACCAACCACTGCAGAGAAAATTACCTCAGCCAAAACCAGGAACATGGAACAGGAAAATTCTGCAGAGCGTGTGTATAAGGGGCCTGATGTATCCTGGACATGACATTCCATGTAGAGCTGACTGTGGATACAAAATCAGTGTGCTTCAAATATATTAATGTCACCAAAAGTCATGATCCAAAACCATCGAGAAACAGGTATGTTTAATTTGCTAAATGCCTCCTACATTATCCTAGACTCTCACTTTTCAGGGCAAGTTCCCCAGGATATACAGCTTCTGCTTTTCAAATAGGAATACCAGTCTGGAAGATAAAATTCAATCAAGACACTTAAGCTGTAAGGTTTAGTGAGGACAAGAGCAGATCAGTCTAGACTAGACCAGAATACCAAGATGAAAGGACCTTGGCAAAACCACAGCCCAGACCAGATGGGCCAGCACCCTGTTCAGCTGAATCTTAGAAGTGTTCAGTGTTGGAGAATCTCCTGCTTCCCTGTGGAGATTGTTCCAATGGTTGACCTCACTGTGAGAAACTTTATTCTGTGTTCAATCAGGGTCTCCCCAGAAGTAACTTTTGCCCATTATCCTTCCTCTTTTCCATGTGGCTCCTTGTAAAAAGGCAGTCCCCATCTGTAGCCACCCCTGAATGAATGCTGGAACATGGTGATAAGGTCTCTTCTGAGCCTTCTTTTCTCAACGCTGCAGAAATGCAGCCCCCTCAGCTTTCCTCTTAGAACAGGCTCCACAGTGCTTTGATCAACTTTGTGACCCTTCTCTGGACCCTCTCCAGGCTGCCTCCATGAGATATGTTTCAGAGGCACTAGGCCAGATCCTTACATTCCCTTAAGGCTAGCACTGAATGTGGAGAGCATTAGGAAGGCTATCAGCTGTATGATAAAGTTTGTACATTGTTTGAAAGGAAGTTTCACAGGGTTTTTTTCATTTATTAAACAATTTATTCAACCTACAGTGCCTTGTTTCAGGAGGTCACTAAATAGGTTCTTGTTAAGATTTCTGGCACATTATTTCACTGTCAAAGACTGACCACATTCCCTCCCCTCCCCTTTTCCTTTTTTTCCCCCTGAGAACTGCTGCATAATTAGTACCTCCAAGAATATCCATTTGCCCTCTGATTGTCAAAATTCATGTACTCTTTTCAAGCACTGAAAACATATGCTTACTATTAAACCATTTGCAATTTGTTAGGGGCACTCCTTGTCCATGTAAAGTATAGTAACACAATAATCTGGAAAAGAAGTGTTTATTTCTGGTTTGAACACTAGATACCTCAATTGAAGATGTCACTTACAGCAGAATCTGTACATTTACTATTTAATAATGGCACGCAAGTGGCAACATTTGCAGACAGCAGAATATTTAGGTTCCTTAAACCTAAAAAAAGACCAAGAGGATGTCAAAAGGAGAAATAAAACAGTGACTGCTGTCATTCTATGACAAAAGCATTGTGTATACTGAATAATTTGAGACTGTAAATCTCCTGTATGTGAGAAAAGAATTATTTTGAATTAATTTGAGACATCACTAAAAATACCTACTCCATTTCCATCAGTAACTAGCACAAGGTAAACAGAAAGACTGGGATGGAAACTAATTGAAAATACATCATTAAAACAATTATAGGCTTTCAGCAACAATATTTTCCCCCCCTGTCCCTTTTGAGAGGGAAAAGCAGGCATACAAGAAATCCAAACACAGTCAAAAGAAGTCTGTAGGGGAATGGACAGCTTTAAAGAGAAAATAAATGTGCAGAACAGAACTAATCCATCTGAGGAACAGCCTAAGAAGAAGCAACATGACAGAAGTATACCAAGAATTAATATTATGGCTAGTAAGAACCATGATACACCTACTTATCTGGGATCATTCTGCAATTACAAAACTCTCTTAAGCACCACATAGTTTTAAAAAAGTTAAGTAGCAAGATTTTACAGTCTCATATGAAGATCTTCAAGACTAACAAAAGTGTTCAGACCCTGGGGACAATGAGGAGAGTTTACACTGGGAAAACAAAGAGCATAATTGTTTGGGTTTTGGTATAATACAAATCCAAATTTGTTTTTAGAATATATGATCTTCTGCTGCATGCTGGTTATTCTCAATGTCTCCCACTGCTATGTTTAATTTGCAAATTTATCTAGATCTGTTATGGTACTTTCACAATGATAAAAATCACCTAAGTTATTAGCTTAAAGAAAATCCTTTTTTTGTTGTTTTTTTGATCTCCATGACACCATTACCCTTTTCCTAGAACAATCTGAAGTGTGTATTCCCTGACAAGTATTTGCACAAATCTGCAAAAACAATAATGTTTAGATATAGTTAGATGACAGGATTTCTATCTTCCCCTAGGAGCAGGCACCATATTTAAGGCAAAATTATGACAAAGAAATTAGTCACTTGTACAGGAACCTGAGTTTCACGTTTCTTCTAAGGGCCCTTCTTCCTCTCTTCCTCAGGCAGGCAACAGAGACCTGAACCTCATTTGGAAGCACAGAATGTGCCAGATGGAGCAGGCTGGTTTGAAAATCAAAGGAACACAAGGGCCGCTTTTCTGAAGGAGATAAACACAAAACGTTCTGTGCTGCCAGCACGTACGAGCCCTCCAGTACCTTGGTGCAGCAGGCATCAGTTGGCTTTCAACTGCTCTGACGCCCACTTTGGCTAAGCTGCATCAAGTCCAGGAGTACCATAATCATGTCAGCCTTAACACTGTTTCTGAGTATTATCTGTGAATGTAAGGTAATGCTCTTAATTCTCTGTATTTAAAATAATTAGGGTTAGTACCTGAAATATTATAGTGAAAAGGTATCTGCAGGATGATGTGGTCTCCACATATCATAAACATCAGTTTAGCTCTAGAAGAACTCTCGAATTAATGTTGCATGGTACTTTTTTCTTGGAAATGGTAATGGTGAAGAGAGAACAAAGTAGGCAGAAGCCTTACTTAAGGCATTCAGTCTGCTAAGATCCAAAACCTATTTGAGTCTCATTTAGAAGGCACGAGCCCCATGAAGAGTTGCAGAGAATTGAAACAATTAACTACACATGAACATCTCTCTTTCTCTGATATTAAGGTCAGAAATCTCACCAAAATTCTCATGAAGGTCAAGATTTTTTCCAACTTTTTGCTGGAGTAAATTCACTATTTTTTTCCCTATCTTCTATAATAACCACCTTGTAGATGGTACTTAATGTGAAACAGCAATACATATAATGTAATTCTTAAAGATACGGGTTTGATAAAATTCCTTTTGAACTGTTTTTATTTATTATTTTCATTCATAAAATCTTCTTGTAATATCTTTGCCAAGTTAGGACTTGGTTTCCAGGCAGTAAGATGAAGAGTCTATTATGAACTTATAGATACATACTTAATATCCATAGGCAATTATTTTCCCACCTTCACAATAATTTGTCTGCAATATTATGGTTATAAATAAAGGTTTCCTATGTAATTCTGGATAATTTTGTTACTGCACAGCACAGGACTGAGGTTTAAAAGCATATGAATCAGAAGTGTTTTCACAGAGGTTTCAGCACTTTCATGGTTTAACCCCAGCTGCCAACTAAGCACCATGCAGCCACTCACTCACTCCCCTACTCCTACTCTGTGGGGTAGAGAACTGGAAAGTAATGGTAAACTTGGTGGATTGAGATAAGAACAGTTTAATAATGGAACCAAAATAAAATAGAATACTAATGCTACTAGTTATAATTGCCAGGAAAAGGAGAGAGATGAGGGAACTGGGCCTTTTCAGCCTTGAGAAGAGACAACTGATGAGGTGCCCTCTCAGCTGTCTTTTCTCTTCTCAAGGCTGAAAAGGCCCAGTTCCCTCAGCCTGTCCTCATAGGAGAGATGCTTCAGACCCTTAATCATCTTTGTTGCCCTCCACTGGACACACTCCAAGAGCTCCATGTCTCTCTTGTACTGAAGAGCACAGAACTGGACACAGCACTCCAGACGTGGCCACACCAGGGCTGAGTAGAGTGGCAGAATCACCTCCTTCAGCCTGCTGGCAATACTCTTCCTAATGCACCCCAGGACAGCAGTGACCTTCTTGTCCACAGGGGCACACAGCTGGCTCATGGATAGTTTGTTGTCCATCATGACCCCCAGATCCTTCTCCACAGAGCTACTTTGCACAATGTTGGCCCCCAGCCTGTGCTGGTGCAGGGGGGTTATTCTTCCCCTTGTCAGGACTCTGCAATTGCCTTAGTTGAACTTCAGACAGTTTGTTTCTGCCCATCTCCCCAGCCTGTTGAGGCCCTTTTGAAAGGCTGCACAGTCTCCTGGGGTATGGCCACTTCTCCCCACTTTGTGTTGTCAGTGAACTTGCTGAAGGGGCACCTGACCCTTTATCCAAGTCACTGATGATTAAGCTAAACCATACTGGGCCCAATATTGAGCCCTGGGGGACACCACCAGTGTCAGGCCTCCAAATGAGACCCTGTGCCGCACATTACAGCCCTCAGGGATATGCCATTCAGCCAGTCCTCAATCCACCGCAACATCTCCTCATCCAGTCCATACTTCCGGAGTTTGTGCAGGGTGTTGTGAGAGCCAGTGTTGAAAGCTTTGCTGAAGTCCAGAGAGACAGTATCCACTGCTGTCCCCTCATTCATCCAGGTAGTTGCCTCACTTCAAGAAAGACATTGAGGTGATGCAGCATGTCCAGAGAAGGGCAACAAAGCTGATGAAGAGTCCGGAGGACAAGTCCTATGAAGAGCAGCTGAGGGAGCTGGGGCTGTTTAGCCTGGAGAAAAGGATGCTCAGGAGTGACCTCTTCAGTCTCTGCAACTACCTGAAAGGAGACTGTAGCAAGGTGAGGGTCAGCCTCTTCTCCCAGGCAACTAGTGACAGGACAAGAGGAAATACCCTCCAGCTGCACCAGGGGAGGCTCAGGTTAGACATCACGAGGAATTTCTTCATGGAAGGGGTTGTTAGACTTTGGGACAGATTTCTCACCATCTCTGGAGGTGTTCAAGGAAAGACTGGACATGAGACTTAGTGCCATGGTCAAGTTGACAAGGTAGTGATCAATCATAGGTTGAAGTCAAGGATATCAGAGGTCTTTTTCAACCTAATTAATTCTATGGGATTCTGTGTGTGATTCTGTCCTGGCCATGCTTTCTTCTAGCTTCCTGTGCACCTGCTCACTGCCAGAACATGGGACACTAAAACGTTACTGATTTAGGGTTAAGCACTACTGGGCAACAACTACAACATCAGTGTTATCACCATTATATTAATACTGAGTCCAAAACCCAGCACTGTACCAGCAACTAAGAAGAAAATTAACTCTCTCCCATCTGAAACCAGGACAATCAAGGACCAGGCTGCAGGCTGCACATACTAGAGCCTTTTTCTTTCATCTAAATTAAAAACATTTTTCTGAACTAGTTAAATTAGTGTGATCTCTAATTTATTCTTTATATATCTTTGCAAGTAATCAGTAGACTATGAGCCCAAGAATTTGGTAGTTTGCTGGGGAATTTTTAAATCCTTTAAGAAGACAAATGTATCTACACGCATTATCCTGAGCCCTCTTCAATTTTTCCTTTGGGGGAGTTATGTTGGCAAGTGTTATGGAAAAAACATGCTATACAAATGAAATCACACAACTTAAAATAAATAAGGAATTTCAAGGACTAGAAAGGCATCCCATCTTCTTACCATGGCAACAGTAATAATATGTTCTATTGAACTCTTGATCATATTGAATATGATCAAGATAAACAGATGATAATGTTACTAATAGGTGCAGCTCTTTATCAATTTATTGATAGGTAAAGGAATTCATTGGGGAAGAATCTGATAGAATTATGTAAAGCTGGTATATACACAGAAATGAAATCACGTGAAATAAGTGGTGTCCCTCAGGAGTTTGTATTGAGACCAGACCAATTTCCATCAATGACATACCCAGTAGGATCCCTGGGAACACACAAGGTCAGATTGGAGCAACTTGATCTAGTTGAAGACATCCCTGCTTATTGCAAGAGAGGTGGACTAGATGACTTTTGAAGGTCCCTTCCAACCCAAACTATTCTATGATTCTACAACTCTGTGAAATACTGTATTTGAAGTTTGCCATAATAATCTGGATAGGGAGTCAAAACAGGGCACTGCTCTTAGTAATGTTTCTGAGTGATCTTCTAGTGTCTTAAAAACAAACTCTGAAGAATAAAGGGAGAAATCTGATTACAACTCTAGAGGTCAGACATGTCAGTGGAAGTCTAAGCCATTCAAGAGTGCCCTCACTTACTAGAACTTGTATCATAAGAAAAAAGTTTATGTCATTAAAATAATTACTTATATCATACCTGTTCAAACATTTTAAGTGGCACTAGCAGAGTCACTGAATGACAGATATCCAATATTTCTGGTGTTGACAGATTTTCACAAAATGTCATTCATGAGTCTTGGCATAATTATTCCTATTGAAACAGAAGCCACGCATGTTAATACAACATGTACATGGCATATAAGGTTTAATCAAAATAATGCTATTTTTAGATTTTTGATTGACAAGCTCTTTTTGCTGCTTCCTTAACTCAGCTATGACATTATTAGCACACACACTTCTAATCAACATATCAGTATATTTCAAGGTTGTTCTAACCATGATTTATCCACAAAAAAGGGTAAAAATATTGTTTGTAATGCAGGTCCATTAAACCCCTGCACAACAGATCATGCTGCTGTGCCCCAGCCTTGTGGACCCTCCCTGCAAAGAAAGGATGACCTCTGCATCTCTTCAGCAGATATTGCAACACTCATTAATGCATATTTTGGAATAAGAAGACTTCTCCAAGTGAAGCTCTTGACAGAGATGGGTTTGTCTGGATGTACTTATAAGCAGAACATAAAATGTTGTGAAGACCTGGGCTGTTGGAAATAGTGATATCAGCTGCTTTCAGCTATTGAAAGAGAAGCAGAAAACCAAAATACTCATTTTGGAACAAGGAGATTTTAAATATAATTCCAAACCTAGAAAATCAATATTTATTTCTTGGCTATTAAAAAATAATAATAAGCAAGACATTTATGTTTATAAACTTTTCTCACAAGTGGACCATATTCATCTGGAGGCAACATGTGCTTTAAAGAGTTTTGTTATTCTGAGCATGAGTTGTGAGCTGATATAAATAAAAGTAAGAAAGAATAGTATCGAAACTTAGAGGATGGCTGTCAAAGTTGCAAGTGACTGGTAAGCCAACAGCTGGCTTTGCAATATTGGCATTCAAGAATTATTCTTCATAGCACGAGACTTCTTTTTCTAGGCGCATACAAACCATTCATTCATATATAAAATGCAGGAAATGCTGAAGCTCACCTTTTGGAAACATACTTTGACTTCCATTTTAAGTAAGGCTACTCTCATCACAAAGACCTCTTGAGTACTAAATGCAGTTGAAAACATGCAGAGAAAGTGAAAGGTATTGAGGAAATTAAAGCACTTCTTTGTATGAGACATTTTCAGTACAAATTCTATCATTGCCACAACATCTGACAAGCACTTTGCAGTCATAATTTCTCAGTGGTGCTGATGCTCTTGTACTACACAGCACTGTTGTGTGTGCAGAAAGCTTCAATTATCTTGTGACACTTGGCCAGAGATAAGCTCTGCAAGAGTTGTCCTCTTGTTTAGAGAGTGAAGTATACCATTGCAGAAGGGAGTGTGACCATCACCTGCCAACTGTGGTGATAAAACATGAAGCAGGCATGCAGCAAGGGTTCAACTTTTGATCATAACTTAAGCCTTTCCAAAATAATGTTACACATTATTATACACATCACAGAGGAACAGACAATTATGCAAGATACTTCACAGAATTCATTTTTTCCTCGGGAAATGTATGCGAGACAGCATGAGGGACAGAAATGACAATCCCACTGCAGCGAGGGGACAACAGCAAGTTGTGCTTATTTCAATGCTTGAGAGTCCTTGCAGCAAAAAACCCAAAGCAACAGCTATGGGGAGAGATGAAAGCTAACACAACCAACAGTGTCAGTGTTAATAAGGAAAGAGTATCAATGCAAGCTCTCTGTTGGCCACATGAGTAAGACAATGAAGCTCAATCTGCTGAATGTTCCAAAAATAAAATGACAAATTAAGCATCATCTAACACACTTCTAAGAGTATGACAACAGCTTTTGTGTTTCCTGCCGAGAACCATATATTATTGTGAAACATGCAAATACACACTGTAAACCCCAGAGCCATTCTTCCCCCATAAATATGCATCCATCCAAAGTCTGGCAGGCATAAAGGAGAAGGTTTAAAAATTACCAGCAGAAATAGCAAGAAAATAAAATACACAGTGGATATTGTTTCTATTGGCTACCTTCAAAAACCAGTTGATGAACAATATTAAAAACCATCTATATAGATGTCCTACAGATGGTAATTTTTTCTAGTGATCTGTAATGCTTGAGCTATTAAATAGAATCAAGAGATATTCTATTACTCCCAAAAGCAAGATAAGAGAAAAGAATATGTCCCACTTACTGAGACAAGTTATGGTGTCTCATGACAGAGAATGTTTCTGAGAAGACCTCATTATACGTAGAGAACCAACTGATACTACATCTTAACCAAATATCACAGATATTTTAACAGTGCTAAAGGGTGACATCTGTAGTATGGGCAAGTGAATTTTATAATGTACACCTTCCAATACTTTTCCAACTATAGCAAGAGATGTAGGGTACTGGAAGAAGTACCATGCAAGAAGCTGCATAAAATTTAACCTGCTGCACATTCTGAATCACAGAATAATGTGTTTTGTCTTTGGAGGAGCACAACTAATCCCATCAGTAGTTATATCTTGCACGTTTTCTAAATTAGCTTGGTACATGGAACAGACAACAAGGCAACCACTATACTTAGTACTGCAAGAATTATGCTGAATAAAAAGCTGATATGCAGACCTTGGCAAAGGTACGATTACTTAATCTCCAAAACAGGTCAGTAATTTGTCATATCAGCCCTTTTATGAACTATCAACCTCATTATCACAGTTCACTGCACAAACTGCCCTTGGGAGTCCAATACTAATAGTGTGCAGAGAGAGGTAAGACACACAGACCAAACTACCTCATTATAGATCCACTTTAAAGAAACACTTACATATTAGGGTGAAACAAGCATTACATTTAGAAAAACAAAAATCAATACAAGGAACCCAAAAGCTAAATGTGTTTTTCAAGTAATACCATCAAAATGAACTCTAAGCAACAGCCCAGGAAACCATTCATGTGACAAGTATCATTGATTTAGCTGTTAGTGAGCCTGTATGAATGGCATCATTATACACTCACCATTATTGGTAAAGGCACAGCATGAGAGAAGAACTGCATATTTGAAGCAGAGCATGCTTTAAGACAAAAGATACGAAGGACCTTCAATTTTGCATGTATGTGTCTGCATTTTTCTCCAGGTGTAAGTCACAGCAGTGCCTAGGCCTCAAGCCTTTAAGTTTCTGGGTGGTCTGGGGAGCTCTTACAGATTTCATTGAATTTATAGGGAGCTAAGGATATTTAGTGCCTTCTTGGCATCATTGATGCAAATTTCCCTCTATGAAGCTTTTAAAATATGTGATATGAAATATCATTAACATCATTAAATAGGTAACATACCTTTTTTTTTTTTTTTTTTTTTTTAAGCAACCAGAGAAGAAGAGGATCATCAGTCCTTTTCTTAAGGATGAAGCTAATAAAGTGAGAGAAAATTGGCAATTACAAAATGCTTTGTTCTGTTTAATATCACAGAAGTAGATCACTCCCAAACCTCTAATGCTTTATATACTTTAAACCCACTTGCTTTTCTGCTCTTAAATTTCATCTTGGCCCTGTTACCTTCTTGTGACACTACTGTAGTATTCAGTAGGAAAAAAGTAATGCTTTAAGTGGCTGAAATAGCATTCTGAGAATTTAATACAGACACACATTTTGTAACAATTTTACATCAGTTTATCTCTAGCTCTGAAAACAACTTACCCATGAAAAGGGAAAAAAATTGTTAAGACATCAGAAGGACTGAAAGCAGATTTGTTGCTCATTCCTCCACACTTTATGGGCCATTATTTTTCTTACAATTTAAGTGGACTCAGATCAAACTTCCCTCATACACTTTTTTATTTGTTGCCATAAAACACTAGAGATCCAAAATAGCCACTGAGGAGAAATTTATTCTTGATAGTATACTGTGACTCGGTATCCTAGTATTACTTTTTGTCAGAAAATAATGTTGAGCAAAAGGAGATGAATGAGCAACAGGTCATATAAGGCTAGATAAAACAAAAACATTTCAAATACACTTCAATAACTAAAAGGGAAGATATGGGAAAGCAGATTATCAAGTTCTGAAAATTCAGTATGCCTGAAGTTACATAAAGTTACCTTGGAGGCTAGAAAAGAATGGGAGGAGCTACCAAACAGTAGTAGGGGTTTACTTCCAAAATTTAATTCTGTTTTATAGGCTAGCTTAGCAAAAATGCAAAACAGCCTAATTTTTGGTTAGTTTCCAGCCCCCAGGGAGATGATGAACACCCATACCTCATTTTGTATGCATAGATATGCTGACCTAAACTGACTTCACATCCTTCAGAGCACTATTTTTAGTGATGCTTTCCCTGTTTTCTTTTTCATGTACTGCCTTGGAAGTAGATCAACTGAAATTGAAATACAGTAGGTTTCAAACCATGTGGATCAAAATCACAGATGGAAAAAAATTAGTTTCCATGGCTTTTTACCAATTTGTATCAGATAACTGTCTGGCTTTTTGGAACAATGGTTTTTACTGTTTTATGAAGGTTGCATTTTTTAAAATGCCAACTAAACAACCTCTTGTACAAATGGCTGGTTCTGCTCCTCTCTATCCTCCTTTCTTTCAGCACTTGTCTGATTGAGCAGTAACCAGTTCAGGGAATCTCAATGAAAACTCACACAAGATGAGTTCTAAAAAACAGCTCATTGTGGGGTCAGACAAACAATAGAGCAAGTCCAGAGAATGAGATGGGACCACGTGTATGAAAGAAGCATGTTTGGTCCCCATTTCTCATTAGACTGGCTTACTAGCTGGGCACAATCTCAGAAAGCTTATTTCTTTTCACAAATGTTCAATTGTAAAATATATAAGGATTTCGAAGTGTGTTCTCTAACAGTACTTGCAGAAAATGTCAATGACTCCTCAAAAACACTCTGGTAAACTCAACACATTAATACAAACAGCCTTGATGCTTCCTTCTACTGTTAGGAGTGTTTTTCTTATTTCCCCTGCCCCTTTTTTCTCCAGTTCTACACATCATATTTTCGAATGTGAGGGCCTAAAATGTGATATATTCATATTTTACTGCTTGGATCAGCAGTTTAATTATCAACATATAATCTGACAAATATTCAGTGCCACTGAAAATCACACCTCCTAAACACAGAGAGTTATTATCTACCTTTGAGCTTTGCTCATGAAAGTCTCTTTTCTTCCCGTAAGGAGCTGGCAAGAGGTGAGGATGTCTTCTACTACCTGCACAGATCCTGAACAAACGTGCCCCCTTACTTTTCTTTAGTTGCCCCAAGACAATGGAAAGAGTGTCTCACTTTGGTTTACTGACTCTCATCCCTCACACAGAAGAATAGAGATGAACAAATAACTGTGACCAAACCATAGAGAGTGTAATGAATTGAGGGCACTGAAATGCACGGTGAACTCTTCATATTTCTGTGACACTTCATGTAAGAAAACCTCATCCGAACGACTAGAAAAACTCAACTACTCTCTCCAACCTTTCAAATCTTATGTGAAGAATATCTCAAGCTGCACAAGGAGAAAACTCAAACAATATACATAAGGGAAATGTGTGATGTCAGCTACAAAGATATCTCAGATATGATTGTATGAAGAGGGTTTTTTGAAAGTAGAGTTATTCTCAAGTAGTGTAAGGCCTTCTCCCTCCTCTTTGCCATCCTCTCCAGCACTCAAAGCACAGGTAGAAGTAATTTTTAAGTTTTCTCTTAGATAAGAGTGAGACAAACCACAGCACCAATAGCCTTGATTTAATTAGAGAAGACAGAGATTCTTTTAAAGCACCCTTCTACTTGAGGAACAGAAGAGACAGAAAGCAGAGTTACACGGTGGGGCTTGCAACACTTCCAAGGAACTGTGAAAAATAAAGCGTTCAATGCTGATAGGAGCACAAGAGGGAACAAACCGGCACTACCTGCTCCCAAGAGCCTGATGAACCTCTGAATCCTCTGGACGGTGAGGTCGGTGCTTCCCACGCCCCCTCAGGCTAGAGGTGGGGAGGACAAGGCACTCTGCCGGCCGGTGATCCGGTGCGGGCCCGGCATTCTCAGGGCGAGAGTCCCTCCCGGGGGGCTGCGAGCCCTCGGCCAGGAGCCGCCGGCTTGCCCCGGGACGGCCGCGGGAAGGGGATTTGACGGAAAGAGAACCGGCCAAGCGCCCTGCGTGCCGGGAAGGGCAGGAGACGGGAGAAACAACATTTTCACCTGTCTCTTTGCTGACTGTGCTCAAGACAAGTGTTTGAGGACCTTCCGCTGTATTGGAGTAACTGTTTCCCAGCAGAACCCAACCTTTAGAGTTGAGCAGGGCAAGAGGCAGAGGGGTGGAGCAGGCTGGGAGCGGGGCAAGTACGTGGGTGACATCAGCGAGGCTGGGGATGTGCCGGCGCTTTGCCCTTGCAGTGCCCGGCAGGGAGCGGTGTGCGGGGACGGGCTCTCCCCGCTCCCACGTGCGAGCTGTGCCGGGGCTGTTTGCCCCTTTCCCTCTTACACAGCCCCTGCCACGGTGCCAGATCAGGTTATGGCTCCTCTCGCTGAGAAGGCACAGACAGGCCTTTAGGGGAGTTCTCCACGGGCTTGTTCTGCTGCCTGCAGCTGTGTGTGAGCTGCCCCTGGGGAAACAGTCTCAGCCTGAATATAGCTTATATAGCTCCATCACACGGGATCATGGTCAGAGGCCTTACGTGGGGAGAGCCGAGAGCAGGCAGGTGGCACTCGTTGTGGCCATGCTGTGAAGCTATAAGGGCTGAGACCTCCAGGCTCTTGCACTCACCCTGACATGTAGTGCTATTTACCATGCCCGTGCTAATGATACAAACTGATTATATTTAAAGCTAAGGTGAGTGGCACTTCCTCCATTTTCAGAATTTTTTCTTTTTTTTTTTTTTTTTGAAGGTCAGGTAATTAGATTACAGTGCATTGCCTTGTATCATTAATTTTACATATATTCTAGTATGCTTACTCCATTTTTTTGTAGAAAAAAATGTGCCTTTAAACCCTACTAAGCAAAATTTTTATATTTCTGTTTCCGGTGCAGATGTAGCAATTTCAAACAGGAGCTCTGCATTCATAGGTCTTAACTAACTTTTACTCATGTTTTGCAAAAGGAGGAGACAATAAACAATCAGAAACTCCTTTCTTTGAAGTTCTTTGTATGTGTACGCTGTGCTTCAATACTGAATGCAAGTTCTAATTTCCCTCCAGTTTGCAGTATGCCAGGCTGAATTTTTAACATTTTAAATTTTTTTTTAACATTTTGATCAAATTTTTGCTCCCACTAGGTGGCATACACTCTAAATGCACACTGGTGTCCTTTGAGGGAGAACAAGTCATAAGCCTAAGGGATCCTAGGTTGTATCATCTTTTTCCTGCACTTTCCTAATCACTCATTTCCATGCTATCTCTTTTAGTTAAAGACTGGTACTAGGTACAGAAGAACTGACTGCTTGTCAATTGATGTAAAACCCCAGGCTTTTATACCATTAGCACAATTCACAGGGTATGAACACCTTAAATTATTTGTAGCAACCAAAGATTTAGCCAAAATAGTTTTCAACTTTCAATCCAAATAATGATACAAGCACATTTGGATAGGTTTCTGTCTGTTTTCCACTGTGCCAATCTTGTTCTTGATTCACAGAATCCATCAGTAACTGTCCCTAATTGTTTCTGTTGTAGTGTTTATGTGTTATAAAAGAAAATTCCAAGTATGTTATTTTTATCTCCTCACCTAGGATGTGATTCATTAATAAACCACAGTGCCTGCTTATTTATTATGTTTATGTTAAATGAAGGAGTCAGTATAATAAAATAAACAAAGAGCAGAGAGTACATTATTTTTCAAGACCTTTGTTGTCCTCGCTGTTTCTTTTAAATTGCCTTACCTACCTGTAATCCCACTGATATGTATACTCTGACCTTCACCTCTTTGCATTGGGAACACCTTGCAACTGTACTGTTTTAGTGAACTAAATTATCAAACAGCTTTCTGCATGTGTGTAAAAAGTATAAATTAAAAATGAACACTTTTACATATATATATATATACACATATATACACACACATATATATATATATACACATATATATATATATATTTATCTCCTGAAGTTTGCAGTTGAGGTGAGTATTCAAAAACCATAGTTCAGGCGCAGTGTTTATAAAAAAGTAAAGAGAGGAGAGACACAGGTATCACTGAGAGGGATGTAAAAACCTGATGTAAGTGCTGCAGTAGAGAAGAAGGATACCGCCTCCTTGGGGCAGAATACTAGTGGTGAAAGAAGTATTTTGCATTAGTTAAGTACATAATGACAGTAAATCTACAGGTGCTGAATTGTGTTTGTTTTAGGTATGGATCCTGGTCTTGCACATCAGCATAATCCAAGAGCAGCATTATGGATGACTGTAGACTCACACTGGCATAATACCAAGTAAGTGAAAGAAGAGCTACCTCTGCTGACAGTTTTCCAAAAAGAATCCCTAACTGCCCAGGCACTGGGCTTTATGCTCTATGTTGTATGGGAGGCAGCAAGGAGGCACCCACATCAGGTGCAGAAAGGGCAGAAGGTACTGAAGAGTACTGAGAGTACTGAGTCATCACTGCTCTTAGAGGCAATTGGAGTAATGGTGGTACTTTTAGTCCGATACTGCTCAGGTTTTAAACTGCTAACAGTTAATTTGATCACGTAATCCTTGAGGACCTTCTCTCTCCTGTAGAGAATCTTAATACCTTTTGTATTTTACTTTACTAATAGCTGGATTGCAAACCTCTTGCAAGTGTGAGTCAATATCCCATGAATAGCAGCATCAAGGGAAAGTAATTGTTTATAAATAATGAGGAAAGACTACCGGTCTACTTCTTTCACCTTTTTCCCTCTCAAATTTCAGATGAAATGAAAGGGAAACTTGGATGATAACTAAGTAGGAAGTACTGTACATGAATATCTGTAATTCAAACAAGATTTATAGCCTTCTCAGAACATTACCATCAGCTGGAGAGCTTGGAAATTTAAATTAAGATAAATATGCTGTCATTAATTTCAATCATTAATAGATGGAGGTTAAGGAATTAAAATTCCTTCTACATTCTTTTGTAAAAAGAATTATTTTACAAGAAATATTTTTAATAGTGGTGCTTTATTGGATTCTCTGTGAGATGAAAGAAGCTTATGCTGTGAGAGCACAAAGCATGTGATCTTTGAAAATCTAGTTACTTTAGGTCTGCATTAATAATTTTTTTATATAACTTTTAAAATTCCTGGCTGTATGTTTTCTCCTCTGCCCCTTTTTTTTCCCCTCAGAGGCTACTTTTTCTCTTTGAATACACTACATAAAACATTCTAGGAGAAAATTTTGGTTCTTTATTTGGAATGTTCAGTAACATTGTGTGGACTTTCAGTGACATTTGTGCAACTAACTTGCAGAGGGTTTTAAGCAGAATGTTCATGGAGCAGTTGCTTCCTTATTATATTCTTTTGCTCTGTGATTTAATTTGGCTTTCTCCTCCCTGTTCTTATTTCCTGAGATACTGCTTTGGTTGGATTTAGATGGAAAGATTAAGACAAGTAAAATTTGCTGTCATTCTTTTCTCCTGCTATGAAGAAGGAGCCCCATGCAAATCCCTCAACTGGAACCACTGCCCACATTTAACTTACGCTTATGAATTCCACAAAGAGAATATTGCATTACAGTTTCCATCTCTATTTTCCTAGTGCAGACATTGATATTACAGGAGTTAGCTCAAAGCTATCAATCATTAGAAAGCTTATTGACTGTTCAAAATAGTTCTATCAATATCTCATTTGCTGTCTGATCTAATGCACAGGCTGTGTAATGCCAATGCAATGACTCCATCTTTCAAGGGATAAGACATAATTTCTTACAAGCATTTGTAAAAGGCCTACATTTTTATGTCTGGCCCATTGAGTTAGATGGATGTGTTTGGCCTACTTTGCTGCTAGGCTGGTATCTGTGAAGGAAAAATTGCTCCTACAAGGTATGTTTCAAGTAGATGTAACATGAACATTGAAAGAAATACTTTGATGAAATACTAAAAGTTAGGCTTTAGGAATGGATTCTTGTAGTCTAGGTTAAGTAATAGGCATTACCTTTGTCAGATTGTAAGCAAAACAGTATTTAACAAAGCCTGATCTAGCTGAATGATACCCCATGAAGATAACCCAAAATGGTGAGAAATCCCAGCTCTAGATTCTGTTCTGGCTTTGTACCCTTCTTTGTATCTGATGACTTGTCCCAGAATGGCAGCACGTGTGCAGGCAGCTTTTCCCTTTCTTTAGCTCCAGGAAGCTTTTACAATCACTGAATCCTAGATTGTGATTTGGGTATCAGGCCTGAGCAAATCCAAATGCTGCCCAGTCCTCTCAAGATTTCCCAGACTGAATATCTGGGAGCCAAGGACAGCACGTGTATGTGAATTCTCTGGAGCACATGAAGCAGAAGATGGACAGAGATGTATTTCCATCCTTTGCAATTCAATGGCCAGCACAGCTGAGCTAATGTTTAGGGGCAGGAGGGGTTAATGATTTGCTGCTGGTTTAGGCCAGCAGCTAATTACTTTCTGTCTCCAACAATAGGGAAGCAGGATGGAATAGCCTCTGTCCAATTTGCAGTCATTCCTGTGGAATGCTCCAGTGCAGAAACATGCTGCTCCAGGCTCTGTCTTCCTGACATTGCCTAGCCCTCAGGAAAATACACAACCACTTGTCATGTCTTTGGGGGATAAGAAGGTTTAGGCTCTGCAGGAAATCTATGGTAACAACAAACTTTTTGATACATCCTATCATCTGACTAAGAAGGAGAGTTCACAAGGAAGCAGATTTTCATAGCACTGTACAAACATTCAATATAGTTTTCTAGATATACTCAAACCCAAGGGCTATGTGCCTTTGCATGACATTGTAAAATAATTAACTCCTCTTACGTGCAAGTATGATGTTGAAACCAAAAGATTTCTTCTAAGATTCTGGTATTTCCACATATTGATTAGGATGGAAGAACAGACTGGCTAACAGGAGCTGATGTGTAATCTTAGCTGAAACGGAGATGAACAGTCATAAATGTGATGGGTTTAAGATGACTTGCTGATACATGCTTTAAAGATGGCCAACAGCAGGCATTCTGAAAAGCCTAGTTTTTCCCACTCTGCCCAAAGAGCAGATCAGGGTACCTGAGGGGAAGTGTTTCCTTCTGGTAAAAATGGTAAGGTTCATAAAATTTTCTTTTTTAGGAGCTGGGATTAAAATTTCACAATTCTAAAATTGCCTTTAGGAAATGGCAGTTCAGTTTTATAATTTTTAAATGTTCCCCTTATCTGTTTTTATTCCTTTTTCATGTGTTTTCTCCTTTTGGAACTAAGTACGCAGAACTACGATTTTCAGTAGCTTTTAATAGGGAACATTGAAAAGGTTTAAAAGTACTAACACATTTCTATAATTGCAAAAACCCCCAACATTTTAAAGAAAAAATAACTTTTAACCTGTTTGTTTTGAATCAGAAGAAGCCCTTTTTGGGGGAGCAAAGGGTGGAGAAAGCAAACCCATCTGACTACTGTTGGAGTTAGTCTTGCTAATGGGTAAGTATTTGCTGCTATAGGGAAAATTAATCAGGGCTAAACAAGAATGTCACACTTTATTGTTGTTTGTTGAGTCTGGCTTTTTTTTGTGTCGTGTTGTTGTGTCCCCTGTCTCACTAGCCCACCCTATCCACTTGTTAACCTCAGTTGCAGCTTGGAATACTATGGCTTTCTAGTGCCACTGAGGCAGGAATGCTAAAACTTAGTTCAGATCTGGAATATGCTGTTCTTCAAGTATTGTTGGTAAAACTGAGGTTGTGCTTCTGAGGATTAAATCACTAAAGTGAGTGCAAAACAACCCTTATGCAGTCATGGGGTGGAAATCTGTGCTTTTGATCAGAAACACACAGAAATTTCAACCAGTAAATGGATGTTATTAAGAACTACAGACAACGAACTGCAAAATCTCCTCAGGAGACCAAAATACACAGACCTGAAAAACTAATAAATATCTGATGTTGCTTCATAGAGAGAATACTTAGGACTAACTCCTGAGAATTATTATGATAATAACTGCATTAGAGATGTAGGAGAATTTAGAAATAGTTGTGGTAAATGTGAATAAATAGAAATGAGTGTTTGAGGTGGTAAAAAGGTGAATATTATCGCTTATTTATACAAAATAATGAATATATGATGTTTTTCTCTGTTTCCTGAGGCTGATAGCACAGAGTAAGACAGCTTTGGTTAAGCTACTGTTATTGCAGATAACAAAGAGTAAAATACAAATTTTTTACTTTTATGTGTGTCTAAGTTTCAGTAAGGAGGTTGGCACCAGAGAGCTGCAATGACTGGGTTATTTTCTAGAATCTACAAGCAAATTCTTGGTCTGTTGCATTAGGTGCTGTCTACAGAGCAGAGTCATAAGGCACTGCTTTTTCAAAAAGTCTCAGTCTTACAAAGCAAAGGAATTACAGATAAAAAAAAAAAGAATATGACTTTTCTAGCATAATTTGAGATTCAGTATTACACTACTTCTGTTTGTTGACTACTTAGTGGTGCTGGGAATATCAGTGACACTGTACGTACGCATTACTGCACATTTTATTGTGCCTATTTTATGCAAGAAAAAAATACAGTTGATCATAGTTCTCAGAGACTCTCAGTGTATCATTGTAAAATTTATTTTATCTCCTGCATTGTACTGTAGCAAAAAACACAATACCATTATAAAGAGTGCAAATTTGAGTATGAGAATGTAAAAATGCCACACTTTGGACTTTCAGTATGTAAATAATAGGGATTAATGACAATCTTTTATATAATTTTCTGCAATTTCAAGTTATGTAATTAATTTATTTATAGGTATGCGGGTTTGCTTCTGTTCATGAATATAATATGCTTGCGTAAACAAACAAAGCATTGTTAAGATTTTTGGATTATGAAGTGTTATAAAGAGTTCACTCATAAGCTAAGGTCAGTTGTCTGTGGGAGATACTAGGGATGCAATATTACAATATACGCATGCTACATTTGTTTTCAGTATATTCTGTTTCTACCCCTATATCTATAAACATTATTGACGACAATGTAAATGTTCTTTCAAAAGACACCATATAACTTTAATATTAGAACAGAGAACTACCAATTTGAGTGGGGAATAAGTATTAGGACCTTCTTGCCTTCATGCAAGTGTAGGCAGTCATAAAACTGTAGAACAGATTACAAAAGAGTTATCACTATAGTGCTTATGTGGATGAGAAGCTGTTTATGTTAAAACTGTGATGGAGATGAGTAGGAGAGACCATTCTGTATTTGTCTTTTGCATGGTGAATGAAAGGTATCATGTGTCATTTTCCTTTTCTTCCTGCGTGGATAAACCAGATATAGTCCTAAGCACTCTGTGGACCATGTGAGGAGATGCTATTTTGAAAGCAGGACAGAAGAGACAAGAAAAGTTGGGCTGCTTTGTGTAAAGAAGCCAGTAGTCAGTTCTGGACAGGAGGAAGTCCGTTGTACAGTAGACAAAGCAAGCACACTATAAGTGCTGACCAGCTCTACTTCATTTTGTTGCATCTGATATGAACTATTGTTGCCTTTGAGATGGAAAATACACTATCTTCTTTTTCATAGCATTGTAGAGGAAACTAGAAAGGCACATAACTCCACCCTCTGTTCGATAACTTGGTGGCAGTGTATGAGAGCTGTTGATCTTCTGTATGAAAACCTGTCAAAATAAACACAATAGCCATCTTTGCAAAGAGAGCCAAGACATAGCATTCAATCCTCCTCTTGCAGAACATACTGATCCATCGAGGATTTGCTGTTCAGAGTTAGCTACTGTAGGCCTTATAAACCTACCATGTAAACTGAAGTCATGAGAGGCTGAAAGAGTGTAGAAGTATTGCTAGTCAGTGTAGAAGCACTGCTAAATCAATAGGTAGTCTGTGCGATTCAACTGAGCAGCTACCGGAAATGTGACAGTTGTGTCCAAAAAATGTGTATCCTGTTGTTAAATGCAGCAAGACTGTTCAGTTGCAATAAAATCTAAGTACCAAAATGTAATGTCAGGTCTAGTGAGAGATTTATTGTTGCTGTGAAGAGCAGTAAGCTCCCAGAATCCATTATTCTTTTGTGTGTATGTATGTGTCTGTTCTGGACTTTTGTGGTTTTGTTTTTTTGTTTGATTGGTTTTTCTACTATACACATAAATATAGTTGTTTTTTATATAATTTCCTTCAGGATTTTCCTGTTAAGAACTTAATGTTTTAATAGATCTTTAATTCCGTCACTGTGGCTAGAGTTGCTGTTGGGATTTCATAGGTTCTTAGATCTAAAAGGTGAGCTGTGTATTGAACTTGCTTCTGTATTTAGCACGTTGTAGCCGTAAGGACTAATTAATGAGATCAGAGACTGCTGCTACCTTTTCAGCAGATGTGTGTAATTGGCCAATTAGAACAGGCTTTGTAATGTAAACAGCATTGTTAGCCAATAATCAAGCCAATAACCAGGGTGGCACAGCCGCGGAAGAATACAGTTTTAAAGTGTATAAGAGTTTGTGTGCGTATGAATAAAGTGCCTGTTGCTGTTAACTCCCGTGGAGTCGTCTCAGTAGGTCACAAACCCGTCTCCCCTGGTATCAAGTTGCAGTTTTGGAAAGAACCCGTCCAGTTTTACTGAATTAATGGTGAGTTAATGGAAGAAGAAGGAGAAGTGTGGGTGCAGTGTCCTTTTCAGTCCTGCAGCATTTTGGAAAGGTTTAACCCTAAGGGATGAAGTGACAATGATAAATTTCTCTGTCAGTTTTGACCAACCAAACAATGAAATGGCAATAAGGATACTGCTTTCTAGCATGTTAGGTGGTGTTGGGTTTTTTTGTTTGTTTTGGGGGGTTTTTTAAGTTCTTTGCAGCAAAATTTAACAAGTGACCATTACTTTCATTAACAGACTCTGTGAGTTATCTTGCTTTCTTTAGAATGCTTTCCATCCTTCAGAAGAAAGTTTCTTTGGAATTTGTACAAGGTATTTGTTATCTGAAGCAACAATTACTGCATGAAAAGGACCATACTTTTAGCCCTGAATGATAATTGATCCAAGTGCTTTGCCTTAACTCTTAACTATTCCTTTGTTTATTTTGAACTCACTTTGTACCCTTGTGTAGATTTGCTCTGGGAAACCAATTACTGAAGCACCCTTTGCAATTTTATTTTCTGCTAAACAACCAATTTTCAACAAATATCAATTTAAGAAGGCAGTTATGTTTGTCTTTTTTTAAACAAATGATCATGTGGCATCTTTTAGTTGGAAGTGGAAGATACAAGGATCTTTTTTTCTTAATTGTGAGCATCAGACAAATATTACTAGAGCAGAAGAGTTAAAGAAGCCCGTTGTGAATCTTACTATAAATGGTCAAATCTGTTTGGGTTCTCCCTCCTCCTCATATTTTTTACATTTGGAGTATTTTGAGGACTGAAGTTTGTAAATATGTTTGGAATGAGCATAACCTTGTTTCCTTGGAGTCACTAGAAATGATTTTATTGACTTCAGGAGACAGGCATAATCCGCTAATGAAGATCTTATCCTGACATATGCAGTAAATGAAACGTATTTTCTGAGACTTGGAAAGATTGGTCTCTGAGCAGAAGCAGATTTCTGATGGAGCTGTAAACCACTTATGGGTGACTCCTGGAAGGGATTGTTGCCTGAGAGAAAATTTTAGGGGTTTTATTTCTTTGCTGTGAATCCTAAAACAAACTATACCTCCTTGTCCATGTTGCCTTGTGGAGAGGCAATGGTATGGTCCCATGTGTAATCAACACAATCAGGCACTTGCATATCATGAGTCAGAGCTCCACCAACATTTCATGAACCCAAACACGGTGGGAATTTTGAGAGGGCATGACACAGCTAGAATTATTAGATCCATTAACTGTGGTGGGGTTTGATTACCTGTACAGTAAGGCACGCAGGTACTGTAGAGCTGTTTTCTTATAACTCTACAGTTTAGTGGAAAGGCTGTATCCTTGGGGGAACTTATTAGTGTACTCATGATTTCCAGAATTGCGTGAGCTTTCATTTAGCTCTAAATGACTTATTAATAGAGGTCTTAATTTGAAAGAAAAAAAAAAGGACTCCAGAATTCTAACAATACATAAACAGAATATTTTATAGTATTTCTGGTTAATATCTAATGAGACAACACATCTTTCCTGGAATTCCTGCTTCTAACTTCAATTATTGCTAATGAGAATTTTATGTCTTCTGCATTAAAAAGAATATGTTAAAGATATACTCATGAAACTACTTGTGGCTATATATTCACACTTAACACCTCAAAGGGAGATGAAGATAGTATGTGTGTCTGTATGTCCGTAATTAGTATTGTCATCAATTATAAATATAGCATCCCGGACTGTTTGGACTGTAGTTGTTAGTAGATAAGATTTCTGAGACCTTTCCTACATTTTAATTATGAATTTTAACTATAACAGCAGCTATGTTATTTCAGAGAAATAAAAAAGACATCTGCTACAGCAGCTCATCAGTGTAGCCCATCTGACTGTACACTGTACCTGCATATGTTATGTATATTTTACAGTCTCGGGTTAATGGAATCTCCTAACTGCTGATACAGGGAATTGTCTTTTATGCTAGCAGTTAAATATAGACGAATCCATAGCATGTTACTGAAAGTCATGTGTGGTTGTCCACATCTGACCAAACAGAAAAATCATTTTTGCATGATCAGCTGTTCATCTAGAGGGAAAGTATTGAGATTTTGGGGTTTCATTTGAATGTTTGAAGTATATTGCGTGTGAATTAAAGGAGAATGCAAGAAGTGCAAGATACTGGTTTGCACCAGTGATTGGTTGTATCTAGCTGTGATTACTGCATTTCCACAAAACTATGTCCACAAACTTATTTAGTAAGAGCAGTCTCTAGGGATGGCCTTGAGCAGTCAGTGAAGATGGTTCCCTTGTACTTATATTGGTAACTTTCTACAGGGGAAAAACCACCCTCTGATGCCTGATGGTATGATAGCTTGAGCAAAGTGCAGAGGAAATGCAGGCAATATGGTGATGTACACACTTAGGTTCATAAAAAAATTAAAGTAATCTTATTTGTTTAAAGTGCAAACAGCAGATCTTCAAAATATGTGCTGCACATTGTGTGTTAACCTCTGACATACTGTACAATTACTAGTGTGGAACTATCTGTGGAGTCTGAAATATTTTACAGGGAGTTGCTAAGTCTTTTTTGCCTTTGTATCATTTGCTGATATCCTTAGTCAGTTCCCTTTATACTTTTGAAAAATGCCAGTCATTTTCAGCACAGTGAATAATCTGCATGTTAAATTATTTACATTAATTTACAAGATGATCTATAAAAATAAAGCATTTCAAATTTTGTATGCATGCCAGATTGTTATAAAAGAAATAAACAGCTATTTTTTTTTTCTCTCCTCCTTCAAATTAGATGTCTTTGACATATGGTGAAAATATAAATACACGTGTTCAGACAGGATCCAAGTGGATATTATCAGTGTTTATATCAGCATTCAAATTCAGTTACATTTAAATATTGGCTTTCCTGTAAAGGTAACAGACAAAGGATGGCTTCCCTTCACTTGGGGTCTGTCATGACCTCTAGAAGTGCAATCCCTACCCTGTTATCGATAGCTTTATATATCATTTCATTTATATCTGAAAATAATTGGTAACTAGTCATGTAAGTCAGAAAACATGATTCTCAAGTCTTAAGTTAGCCCAATAGGTATATTAGTTCTTGTGAAGTTCTCTGAGTGTCCAGAAGTTCTCACTGTGATTGTTTTAGACCTGCTTAATCTTCATCAAGTTAAATGAGCAATGAAGCTGGCGAAGGAGCCAAATCCCAAGGCTTATGAGGAGTGGCTGAGCTGGAGTTGTTTAGCCTGGAGAAAAGGAGGCTCAGGAGACACCCCATCATTCTCAACAACTACTTGAAAGGAGACTTTCATGTGATAGGACAAGAGGAAATAGATTCAAGTTGCACCAGGGGAGGTTTAGACTGGATATTAGGAAAAATTCCTTCACTGAAGGGATTGTCAAGCTTTGGAACAGGCTGCCAAGAGAACTAGTTGAGTCTCCATACCTGCAGGTATTGAAAAGACATCACAGAATCACAGAATATACCAAGCTGGAAGGGATATATAAAAAGATCATCAAATCCAACTCCTGGCCCTATTCTACTGTTCAAATTCTGTGAGAGCTCACTATTACCGCACTTATTGGATTGTATAAAATACTTTTCTTTTTTTTTTTTTTTTTTTAAATTTAAATGTAGAAATGGCCAAAGCAAACCTGTCTGTTCTGGCATTCTGACTGAGTGGTCAGCACCAGTACCTTCAAGGCTCAGTGGAGAGAGTGCCATAATAGGTGGTTATGGTGCAGTAATGGTAATTCTGGAGCAGTCTGACAGTTGAGAAGGACTTTTATAATGCCCACCAGCAAGAAGTTGAATTATTCACTGAAGCATCAGGGTTTATATGTTTTTTCATCTTATCTAAGGTAGCTGTGGATGTTTTCATTTTGCATATAAATGTCTAAATACTTTTCAAATCTTGCTAATTTTTTGGTCTTGATAATAATTTCAGGAAAATTACCACCAGTTAATTATGTGTCATGTAGAAATATCTTCCCTTTATTCAATTTTTTTTTTTTTTTTTAACATCACTGTTTTTCCATTTGTTTTTGTATTATAAGTTGTGGTAAATAGCACTATTTAATTTGTATTTTCCTTTTTAATTATTATTTTGTATATCTTCATAGGTTCTGTTTGTACCCGTCTCATTTCTCAACCACAAAGTCCAAATCTTCAAACTGTTCTTCCAGATTTAAGTCTTGGGTTTCCAAATAAAAATAAAAATATCTTCCCTTAAGTCTTATACCTTGGCCACGGACTGGACTGAGGACAAGCTCTAATTCATTGATCACTCTGGTGTTTTCCCAATTTTTCATGAGTGAAATTAAATCATGTGCTCTAGTGGCATTCAAAATAGAGCAAGATTTAGAGTTCTGATCTGAAAACACAGGACAACTAATATAGTTGGGCTTCAGGTTTAAATTCAAGCAGACACTTAATTTACTCTTTGTTTCTGTAGAAGACTGACTTCCTGACCCATGGTGAATATTTGGAGGCCTGACATAATTATCCCTGGTGTTTCTGAGGATAGTAAAGATGAAGCATTTCCCAGAAAAGCTGGACCGTATTTTGGGCAGACAAGAGGATACAAACAACAACCCTCAGGTTTAGTCTCAGTAGCTGTTTGAGACCCGAATAACCATGGTGGCTGGAAAATGTTCTTCTGTGTTTATCTGTAGAGTTTACTATTCATGCAGTCTTCCTATGATGATTTTGTAGTTTTTTCTTAATCTGTTTCAAACTGGACCAGATTTGTTTTGTTTATATGGCCTAAAAAAAAAAAAAAATAGAGAGCTAGCCCTTCAGCATTTCTGCCAGTAGGGACAAAACCCTCCAGTTGGTGAATGAAGAAATGAAGGATATTCAATGTATGCCCAACGCCTCATTGTCTTGAATCAGCAAAGCTGCTGTCCATTGCCTTAGTACTTAGCTTGAGTGGGTAATTCATAGTAGTCTCTTCTCACTGATTTTTCCAAGCACATGTGAAACAATGCCTGCAGTTGTTGGGTGAGAGCATGAGCCAGTGCACACCGTGGCCTGAAAACAGATCAGTATAAGTATTTATACCAGCATACTTGTCATGCCCCCTTAATAATTGGTCCTTACACACATATACTGCATTAGTAATAACTGTAAAATAGGTGATTTCTATGTTACTGTGATGGACAGGAAGCTGAGGAGTAGTATCAAGTAGTACTGGAGAAACACTGTTAAGATTTCATCTCTGGAAAAGTGTTGCTTGTTTGTTGATCTGAGGTTACTAAGTTTCTTGAGCAAAAACTGAAGTATTATACCTATTACTCTGTTGAACATGCTGGGATCTTTTACCTTCTTTTACCATCCATGATGTTATGGATTATTCCAAGAGTTACTTTACATGAAAATTTTGCTCATCTGTTGATGTGGAGTCTGTTGGAATAATTCAGGAGAAAAATTCTGTATTGGCTTTTTTTTTTTTCTTAGAGTAGTCCATGAGCAAGCTCATGCCCTAGATTTCAAGATCAATGTACAGGAAGTCTCTTTACTAAATTCTCTGTAAAAATTGGGCAAGTCCAAGCTAAAAGGATCCTATATAATTTGGCCAAATTAGGTTATTTTAATGAAAGAAGTCCTTTTGCTGAGCCAGTTTTAGAAGTACAGATGACTTCATACAAAATGAAGACTGCTTGTGGTTTGGTAATTGTTTCCTTTACCAACAGTGTATGTCTTGGTTCTTTATCTTAATTTTGCTGCTATTCACTTTCTTCCTGCAAGCTTTCTGTTTATCCAATAGTTCAGGTCATTGCTGCATTTATTTACTTTTTTTTTTTCCCCCTGCACTGCCATTTAGTTAAAAGCAACTCTTTTTGTTAACTGCTGATAGAAAAAAGTATAAGGGAGAATGTTTGTAGGATATTGGCTGTGATGTTTACAGATTTTTTAAAGATTTCTAAGTAACTGATGGTACATCAACCATCAATTCAAATCCATGTCCAGAGAGACACTTTGAAACTTTAGTGCTTAACGGAGCTTGAAATATGCACCTGTCCTCCATTCTACCCTGCAACTACAGACTGAGGGAAAGATAGACTCTTATAATTATTTACATGTCAAAACACTGTCTGCCAGTAACTACCTCATTGTTGATGTTTGCTGGTGCTTTGTACTAGCTGTTCCCATCATTTTGATGCATGCAGAGAAAAATGTAAGAACCAAAAGCTGTAATTTATGGAGGAACAAACAGTGTATTTTAAGAAAAATAAATATAAAAATTAGCTTTCTCTAGACCCAAAGAAAAGAGATTACACGTGTTCTCTAAAGGTGCCTGATATTTTTGCATTATGGTATTCCAGAACCAATGCATTAACATTGGCTTTTTGCAAACTGGTGGAACTTAATTGATTATTTTTGTTAAAACTCAGGTTATACCATCAGTGGTGGTTATGAATGAAGCAGCAACAGTTATTTGTTTATTGCTGTTCAGTACTCCTGATGGAAGATATAAGGTCTGGACAGAAGAGTAAATTTTGATAGTCTCAATCAAAAGATAGTCATAGCTAACTATAATCTAGTTTATAAATTCAAAATATTAAGCTTTCTGTCTCAGGCATAGCTTTGATAATAACATTTAATGTTAAGTAAATGTATGTTTTTTTCATCTTCAAAGCATGTAAAAAATTTCAGGTAATGCACTTAAGGTAATACACTTTTTTTTATCTTGCAAGTGGAAATTAAGGTGCCTATACAAGTGAGTAGGCCAAAGCCATGAAATGAGGACATTTCAGATCGCGGCTAAGAACTGTGAAAGTTCAGCATCACATATCTGTACTTAATACTAGTTCAAGAGTCCAAATTCGTGAAGGCACAGAAATATGCGTAAATGTATGAACAGTCTCTTTGACTGTGGCACTGTTCATGCTGTTGGGTTTAATGTTGTGCTTGTGCTCAAGTGTTTTCCTAGTTTAAAGCTAGAAAGACATAATGTAGTTTGAATTTCCAGTTTCAGCATGAATTGACAGTTTTTGTGAATACTTCAGTCGAAGTCTCAGCTTTTCACCAATTGCAGAAGCTTTGAACACCAAAATGAGATTTTTTTTTTTTAATTTTCCTTCAGAAGTAGAAAATTATTTATATATATATACACATATACACACATATATACATATATATATATATATATATATATATATATACAAGAAACAGAAATTGTATTTATTTTTGGAATGATACATTTATACTTGTTTTATTTTGTTTTTCTTTTTAAAATGGGAATACTCAGGGACAAAAGCTATAGGTACTTAGTAAGTGAATCTGAGAGGTAACACTGCTTTGATTTGCAGAAAAGCAGCGATGCTGAATTCCTAGCAATAGCTTTTTTCCACATCTGCTGCTCTTTCCAGAGATGGCTCCCAGCTGAACCTCTCTGCATACAAGAGTACACCTCCTGCCTGACATGCCATAGGTTGCACTTACATTTTCTCATCTCTGCTCATCCTTTCCCCCAGGCTCACAGTAGGACCTCTGTTTAAGTCAGAAAATATTGTTGTCTGCAATTGTTCACAAGTATTCCCTTGATACTTTTTTTTTGGTGATTTCCATTTTCGTAATGTGGATGTTGCTGGTAAAGATGTGAGTTAAAGCATAAATATGAATGAAAGAGTTACCCTTGTAGGTCTGGGATTTAAAAATACCAAACCTTTTCAAAGGCAGGCTATTAAATTCCTCTGAGAATAAATTAAAGATATTTCCTGAAAATTCTGGCCTTGATTATCAATGTACTGTGTATTTTCCATAATTTTTTTACAGATTTAAGAATAACCAATGTCATGTTCATCATACTGAGCCACCAGATATGTGTCAATCAAACATTTGCCTAAGCATAGATCACTGAAGGTTGCTTGGTGTTTTAAGGGGAAAGCATTTTTAGCTTTTACCTTTGAAAGGGCAGATCAAGCACTCTATCCAGCATTCAAGATTTTTCTCAATTCATCGCTCAGTTGACTCAGTAATTTGACTATTATTAACCAAGACCATTGAATGCTTTTCGCCTTTTTCCATGGAAAGAAAAGACCTCTCAGGTATGAACAACTTTGATGAATGTATTAGTTTCATGCAGTTGCCATTTGCCCTACAAATTCAAAAAGCAAAAGAATCTTTTCTTGTAATTTGTTTTGCTGTACTGAAGATTTTTGTTAAGATATAAAGCACTATGCGTTGGAGGTGTCAATAGGAACTGTAATAAGACCAGCTGGTATATTCCATACAGATGTGAAAGGTGCATGCGTTTAAGGCAGGTTAAGAAATCATCAGAGGGTGCAGGGAATTAGTATAATGCAGCAAAAATAAATGGCAGTAGGAAAGCACTCCTTCTGCTGAGTAATTACAGGAACACAAGGACCCTGTATACAAATAGTGTTTGTCTCAATACATAGCACTGATATTTAACCAAATATTCTTTCTATGACCCAAAGTGAGGGCTGTTGCAGAAGTTAGTATAAATAATAATTTAACAATTCCTCCAACCGTGCTAAGTATACAAGGGGTAAAGCTCTACTTTGGTAAGGACTGTGAAGTGATTAATTACTGATAGACAAGATTAACCAGTAGGGCTGCTGCTTCTTCTGTTCTTTTTGGGAATGGCCACTGCTGTAGAAAAGGCACTGAGTCCTCCACACGTGAAGAAGTCCTATGTGATATTTGTCCCTCAAACTGTGTGTGCATTATGTGCTTTTGCAGGGAATCCAGACACTCTCTTTGCTTAGGGTTTTGTTACTGCTAAGGAATGCTTTTGGGGAAAGTTTTTTTCTGAGGTAGGACAAGTTTTGTCACTTCCTGTTATCAAAGAGCAACAAAGAAAGCCGAATTCAACACAAACTCAGTGCTGTGTATTTACCAGTCAGCAAGACCTGCATCTGATGTGAAATTGGTCATAGTCCATCCAAGTCAGTGGATACTTGCTAAGTGATTCCAAAACAGTTTCTGTTTTAAGATACTACTGCCAATCAGTAACCGCTCTTATATGTTTTTTTGCCAGAGCTGTCCCCACACATTCCTCTCCTATGCCATTAGCTATTTACTGTAATAGTAGCTCAGAATTTGGATGTCCTTGATCAGAATTTCAGCAGGTAGCACCTTCTCCTACCTATTTTAGGGAGGGGACAGGACAGGGAAGTGGCAGATTTTTTTTATTTTATTTTTTATTTACTGTTTCTTTTCCTTCAGAGTAATCATACTCTGCATGATCATCTCACCGCAGATCTTGATTAAATTCTTTGAGGTAACAACAATATGATTATAATTAAGTGCTTGTGGACAACAGGTGAATGAAAAGCCACATTATAAATAATATGTTTCTTTATAAAAACTGAATAATGGCCTAAAACAAGATTAGATAATGACAGTGAGAGGTTTTATCATACAGAATGAAATCAGCATTGTCATGTGTAGATGTTTAATGCCACTAGAATTTTTGTTAAGGGCAATGATGTGTGTGTCATATTGTCTCCCTGACTTTTACTGTATTTTATATTCTTGATGCATTTAATAGTTTTTATATAGCTACCAAAATATTTTCTTTATGGAGATGTCTTTTGGTCACAGTTTTTAATGATTTTGCTAGCCTATCACTTTTGTAGATTTGGCACATTGACATATGAAGATAGCCTGATTCATGACTAAAATGGTATTTTTTAACTTGCCAGTGAAAATCTTAAACCCTGTTTAAGATCTGCTGCTGTTTTATAGACATATTTGTAAGAAATTTCTTTGGAAGTATTCAAAATCAGAGTACTACTGCCATTGATTTATAGATGTGTACTTTCATTATAAACAAGGTGCAGCCAAAAGCCCAGCAGGTGAGTGTTAACTAGGGAATTTCACAGGAGTTTTAGTCTTACTCCAGTGTGATCAGAGAAGACTATGGGCATATCTGCTAAAATATGATCCTTACCATGCTCTCAGAGAGTTCATCAGATACTCCTTTCTGTATTTGACTGCTTTTGGGGAATCTCTTTACATTTTGCTTGCGCAGGAAAGAATATGTAAGATAGTTTTTATGCTTGAGCAACATGCACTAAGTGGGGACTTCCAGGCCTGTATTTGCTGAAATGAAGTTCAAGTTATTTATCACTCAGAGGTGCAAGGAACACAAATGCAGTAGAAAAATATTATCAACAGGTTTTGTGGTTTGTGGTTGTTTTGTGTTTGAATAGTGCTCTACCCTTCCAGGTGCCAGGTGTAACATCCTACCTCAGCACCTCTCTTCACAGTCGAACCTTGGTCTCATTCTTCCTCCCTAGACTTTATTTTATCTCAATTAACTTAGACTTTTGTGCTACCTGAATTCAGCCAAATGGACATTGAAAATAGGGTAGAGAAAATTTTTTTCACTGCTTCCTACACTTTGCTCACTGATCACTAAAATGAGCTCTTAGAAGAAAACCCCTAAGACTCAGTTTATGGGTTTTAGCAGGCAGCATTCCTTTTATTACAATATCAGATGCAGGAGAATCTAAGTTCTTCAAAAACATGCAAACTGAGTTACAAAAGCCTCTTGCTTTTATTTATTTACCTAATTAACAATTCAAAGCGTTACCTGATACCATTACATCCACTTCCAAAACTGTCCATCCCAAGGGACCTCTCTCAGGAATGCCTCCCAAATTGAGTTGGAGGCCTTGATGACCCTTTATCTTCATCTTGTCTTCCTCTTGCTCATTATCTCTGTCCTGCTTGGAATCATTTCAAGGTTTCTGTGCCTTCTGAATAGTTTTGACTAGAGTTATGCCAAATGATGTGCCTATAATATTTCTCTGGGTAAAACTAGATGTTCTTGGTAAAATCTTTATCCGTTGAAATCCTTGACAAGAAACATTAAACAGTGTTTCAGGAATCTTAATACAAAGGTATTTAGCTAAAATGCTACTAAAATGGCTAAAGAGTTATACTAAATTCTATATAATCCTAGATTTTAAGGAATCAATAGGGTAAGTCTTGCTCCACCTGGACTCTTGAGAGACTTTCTCAGTAAAGATCTAGCAAATGTATGCTAAACATGCAAGCTATGGTTTTTATCCCAACATTTTACTCCCTGATTTAATTTAGCAAAATCTTTCAGGGAAGAGAAGCGCATCCCTGGGAGAATTCATTCCGCTGGCAGTTTTATAGTTCCGATTTTAAAACTTCTCTAAGAAACAGTCAACAAAATGGAGGGAAGAAACATTTGTTTTCCATAACTGTTGGGGTTTTTTCTCTACTGGCTGAAAATTTTAAAATAAATTAAATAAAAAATCACTTCAAAAGAGATTTTTGCATGTAAAATTGTAGTTTGTGAAATTTGGTATATAGATGAACACTCAAAAATAAAATATAGCTTTTAATAAGAGGGAAACTGTCAATTTGCTTGTAATATGATGATTGCAGGGCAACTACCCATGTAGTTAGAGTTATTCTTTTAACTCAGCTTTACAGCAAAAAATGATTGTGTGCCTCTCTGAATTGCTTAGCAACTGAGAGTTGTATTAATTTCCCCATATCTGTATTTTTTTATTAGGGAAAGAGTTTTGTACAAGGCATCTTTAGTATAATTATAGAAAACCATAAAGTTCTATGTTACATTTAAAAAAAAATAGTACAGTATGAACTCTTCTATAATTAGATAGTTATTTTTGCCCTTATGTGCTCCTTTCACCTGAGGATCAAAAAGTTTTTTACAAACATTACATAAGCCTCACAAGTTATCATTGTATCCAAAGACTTATTTGGTTTACAGGAGCTACAAATGAACTGTTTCCCTGGAGGTTCATGTAGAGGTTTGAATTCATTGTGTATTGACCTATAAGAAGAAATCTTCAAAGTGAGTCTAACTTTACTCTTTAATTTCTCACTTCTTTTCCCATTTTCAGAAGTTTTATGCTCTGCTTGTGCACGTAAGGTGTAAGAAAAAATGTGTTTTGATCAGCCATTGCTCTTAGGTTGTGAAAATGAAGAAGGCATATGAATTTAGCAGCTCGTCAGCTCCTCAGAAACTCTTAGGATGTTTTTATTCATGGGCAAAAGTTTGTAAGTATATCTGACTGATGACACCAACTATAGATGAGACTCCATTATTTTTTCGTGGATTTGGTGCAGTGGTCTGTAATAAAGAAAGTTATATGCCACTTCAGATCAGTATTGTGGTTTCTGAAAAGTTTGGAATCTGCTAATGAAAAGTCAGGTAAAGAGCCAGTATCACTGTAATGACATGCAAGGTCTGAATTAGTGGCATTGTTATTGGCTGGTGTTTTTGTGGGATTTTTTATCTTACCACATTAAGGATTATAATTAAGCAGCCGAAACAAATTGCTTTAAATCCCCAGCAGAAAATGGTTTGCTTGATCATAAGAAATAATAGTTTCATTTTACCTTCCTTGCAGATTTGATGTAATAGTTGTTGTAGTTGATGCAGAGTAAACCTTTTAAAAGCAAAAATACTCCTAACAAACCCTTAGTTAAAATGGCATTATTTATGGTACAATTAATTAAAATGAAGCATCATTTAATATCAAAATTGCTCCTTGGACTCATAACGGATTTCTTGGCTGTAAGTAACTTTGTAATATTTGTTAGATGAATTCTAAGATTAGGAAAACACGTTACCATCTTTGTGTACAAAACACTGCAATATAGCTAATACTATTTGGGCTAGAGAAATAATTTGTATTTTAAATACAAAATCCAGTGAGAAAATAGAAAGCATCAGGATCTGACTGTATTCATGATCCATAGGGCATATGTGACTATCTGCATGAAAGTTGGGGTTTTTTCAAGCTGGCGACCTCATCCTTGCAGCATTCCCTTCTTCTATCTCATCATGACTGCACCAAAAATAGCCACTATTGGAGCAGCAGACTTTTTTATAGAGGCTACAGACTCCAGTAATCTGGGATGGGAATGAAAGGAGACTTGAGCTGATAGTTTGTTAAGATTTCATTAGAGTTCCTATTAGATACTGTGCCTATTCTGTAGTGGGAGAAATGGTGTCCTGGCAGCTGCATGTTTTTGGAGTATAGCTCCTGAGGACTGATTACACCTTATTCAAAATTATCCTGCCTCTTCTTTTTCTTTATGGGTGTTTTGTGGACTAGTGTGAATAATAAAGGTTTGCTTTACTCAGCAGGTGAAGTGGGAATAAGGATGAAAAGATATGGCAACGTTGCTTCAGATTAATTTAAAACTAATTATTTTTTAAATTTGGTGAACTGAAACTATTCATTTCAGACTTAATCCATTCCAAAGTTAGTTCAATTACTGGGGCATTTTAAGGGCAAAAGGCAGCTGCTACAGCAGCTTCTGTGCTCTTTCAGTAGCTCAGGGTTTACAACATTAGCCCACTGAAGTGCAACACAGATCCTTTCTTCATTATTGGAGGGCATCTAACTTCCAAGGGAGTGATAATCTGTCCATCTTAAACCACTGCATTTTTATAAACTCTATATTATATTACAAAACATATTTTTATGTATGAAAGATAATTAAATCTATGTTGCTCACTGTTTAGATAGGTTTCTTTTGTTGACCTTCATGTGCTTTCTTCTCTCTCTGGGCTACATAATGCTTCTTTTAGATAAAGTAGACCATGCTAGCAGGAGAACCGTATTTCCAAATTTCCTCAAACCCAGTGGTGCCCACATAGAAGGTGTCAGTTCAATTTGTCGTTGTGTATCAGAGGAGAGCTTGAATATAAGTGGTCAGCATCATACTCAGCTCTGAGGTTCCCAGACCATTATTCATTATTACAACTGTTCAATTCTAACTATTGAACCAGTGTATTTTACTATTACCAAAGTGGATAGTGGTCTCATATGGGAAATAATCTTTCAAGACTATTGTCTGAATTTTATCTGAAATTGTGCCATTCTGTGTTGATTAAGTTTTGTCTGGCAAATAAAGTCTTCCCTATTCCTTTTCTCTTACCCTATTATAGCTCAGCACTTGTGATTTGACTCATCAGCCAGCACAGCATGGCTCTCTTCTGAATCTGATGCAAAAGAGAATAACTCTGTCTGTCTGTAAATGGGCCCATCATTATTTTCATTCTAATAACAAATGATTTTTATCATGAGGTACTACCATGTGTGGTATATATAGTGCTGGTTATCATATGATTCCTACATAGGGGTCTGGAGGGAGGCAGAAACCCCACTAATTCTCTTGTGTTAGAAATGAAGACCCACTGTAGTAGAGACTGGCACTTCCACAGCTGCTGTGATTTGCACCAAGTGCTGTCCTGGTGCAATGCCAGGCTGATCTGATGGGAACGTAAAGGTTGGTTTAAGGTCCCTTTGCACATTGCTGCTGCCTTTGTCAGATACAGTCTGCACTACTGAGCTGTGATTGAGGTCTTAGATCTATGAATATAGAATACTGTATTTGCAGATGCTATGATTTAAAAAAAAGGACAAGGAAGGAGGAAATATATGCTACTAATACTTTGTTTCTACTATATTAGTAGCAGCTTGCTAAAGTGGCCTGCCATCGAACAGTATTTATGGCAATGTATAAAACATATTAGTGACATCCCTTTTAAATTCAAAAGCTTTAGCTAATATTACTGTCTGCATTCAAAGCAGAGCTCAGTGCCTAAAAGCCGGTCAATAAACATTTTAGTACTGCTCTATTCCAGTGATCTGAATTCAATAATGTTACCTTTCCAGAAGCTGCAAAATGGAAAGTGAAAGAATGATTTATGAAGCTTAGCTATGCATGGCCAGATAAGAAAGCTTTAACTGATGCTTGCAGGATTCTCTTTAATGAAGTACAAGTTGCCAAGATAAGTTTAGGTAAATGAAGCCTCTGTCACAATATGTTACAGCAAAAGAAATGACAGAGACAGCAGAGCAGATGGAGGTTATTACAGAACAGTGGTGTCAAGAATTGTAGTCTAGGTAACTGAACAAAGACAGAACAGATGCATTAGGTTTGGTATTAACAATTTCATGATAGCAGCGAATATTTATAGAATCTGTTTAAATTAAGCCTAGAGAGCATCTTTCCTTAAATTGTCATTTAGCCTTCATTGAAATCATATCACTAAACCATCACTCTCTTTTGAGTAGAATTCTTCTTTTTCAGTGCCACCCTCCATTTTTGATGTTGACATTAACGGAAAAGCCTCTTTACTTTTCTCTTCAAAAGTTGTTAATTTGTTTGTGTTTTTTTAATGCCTGCCTTGTTGACAGTATTAAGCAGCATTAATTCAAATGAGTAAAATTCCTGTTGTCTTTTTTAAAAACATCCTAATTTAACCTGTAACAACTTATTGTGAATGAAATGAGATAGGTGAATTTACATTTGACTGTTGGAGCACAGGACCTGGATTTAGCAGGTGTGAAAAACTTATTTTGAGTTCTGCCCTTTTCAGGAAAGGACTGGGACTAAGTCAATGTGAAATCCGCATTTGCATTGTGGTCTGTCCATTGCAGTTTTATGCTGAGTAGGTAGATGATTTTGGGAGGAAAAGATTAATCATTACAGAGGTAATTCTAAATGTGACTTTTGAGACTGTACTCAAACAGTGAATAAGCTTGTTTGGAGAATGTTTCTAGAAAAACATGCTGTCTGCTTCTAATTTGCTTAGAATTTAGAGAGTTTCAAACCACAGGATCAGGAAAATACAGTTTTGTTCTTTATATCCTGTCAAAAAGGCTATACTAGCTTCCAAAGAGAAGTCTGTCACACTTGTAGGATGACAGCCTCTGTGGTGGGTAGGCTGACAGTCAAGTGCATTGAGTTTCTCTACAAGTGTACACGAGATTGAATCTCACAAAGTTGTGTCGCACCATCCATTGGCTTGGCCAGGGTGCTTCGTTCTTGTATTTGCTCCAACTGTTGAAGACTCAGCCCTGAAGGCATGTACTGTCTTTAAGCACTGATAGGTTTATTTCATAGACTATTTGAATTCTGTGTCTTTTTGGTGGAAGGGGATGGGAGTGGATCTAAAGGAGAATGTGGTATGTAATACAGCCTTTTAACAATTTCAAATACCTCCAGAAGAACTACGATTAAACCAATCAGTGGAGGCTCTATTTGGTAAAAGAAAATACAGAAATAATTTTTATTCCTCTGCTTCTCTATATGTCAAAAGTTGTCCCCGTCCCTCACTTAAAAATTAATGGCTTGGTCTTCTTTCTGTGATACTCCTGTTCCAAGACTTAGGTTTTACTCCTTCTGTGACTGTTGAAGTCAGTTTCTTTCTTGTGTTAGTGTGGGAAGAGTGAAGGAAAGGGAAGAGTGAAGGAAGGTAAGGAAGTAAAAGTAGGAAGAAGCAAGGGAACCTGCAGACATCTAAATTTTGCCCTATGGCAGAGGCATTTGCTTTGGTTAATTCCAATTGTGCTTTCATAATATTATGGAGGTGTCATTAATTTATTGAGAAATTGCATGCACATTGAGTGAGAACCCTACTCTACTGTGCAATCTGTGTATTACCAAAGCCTGTTTTTCCTATTTCTATGCTGTCTTTAGCTCTTGTCTGATAATTTGTAGAGTGCTGTATAATGAAACATGAACTGATGCCACAAAACTCACTTTATACAGATGAAGTGTGTATTTTATTTTTCCAGATCATCTGAAGGTTACTAACCTTGGAATTAAAGATATTTTCTACTGTTTTTTTTCTTTGATCCTAAGACAAAAATCTTCCAGTGTACAAAGAACTAAGACATCTCAGTCTTGGTTTTGCTGATGTTATGCTTTTTTTAACAATTTAGCTTGTATGTAAACAAAGACACATTCCACTCAGATGCCCCAATTGGCTCAGCATTCCTTGTGGCATTTTAATAATAGTTTTAACAGCAGTGCCTTTTTATCCCTGCAAGTCTTCTTTCCTACTGCTGTGTTTGTTAGAGGGGGAGCCTTAGAGAGTGAGAGTTAGAGACAGCGAGAGAGAATTAGAGCAGTAATTCTGTGAGGCTTAGAATGAGATTCTTGTATTTTATTCATACATTTTTTGTCTTTAGGACTGTAAGAGCTAGGAGAGTATAATAAAGTTTGGGATTTATTTTTTGTGTTAACAAAATCTGAATGTTATCTGGGTTCTGTAGATCCTGGTAGGCTCTAAAAGAAGGAGGGAAATTAGTTTCTGCATCACTTGGTCTACACAATTGACTAATTAGAAATAGATTTGTCTTTTAGTCTTTCAATAAGTCGGGGCAGGAATCTGTACTTGCAAAGCAAAAGGATTGTTATTACCAAAATTCAGTGAATGGTTATGGGTTTGTGCCTGAGGAGAGGGAAGATAGGTAAGAAATATACTCTGAGAACCTCTCCTCCCTCCCACACATTTTACGGGGATTTCAGAAATTGTCACAATTAATTAGTGAACATTTGAGGAAAGATGATGGGTCACTTGGCTGTCAGTTTCCAATCTTTGTGCTCACTGGGCTGAAATCCGAGCAAACTGGCTGAAGGACCTGGCAGAAATATTTAAACATCTAAAATTCCATAAATGCAAAAAGCATCTATTGTTTGTGTCCTTTTTAAGAAGTAAAGGAAGTGCATGTTATCCCATTCTTTTCAGCTGCCAGATGATTCCTAAGAGAGGTCTTGGTCCCAAAGACACATCAGGTTGTTCAGTATATCCCTCATCCTCTAAAAAAAACTAAGACATGGTGTTGCATCTGAGAGACACAATGAGTTATAATCGTTGAATAAAGGTTCATTGGTGCTCTGAATTCTGTGAAGAGCTAGCAGTTCTTCTTTCTTTTGTGTAACAGGGATAAACAATGCTCCCAAGCACTTGCTCTACTTCCAGTGTCTGCCTGTGGAAAGATAAGTTGTTCTTTATTCCAGCCATGCACTGTTATCTCTGTTGGTGCAAGAACAGATGATGATGCCACCATAGATCCTGCTATCTAGCAAGACAGAGACTTCTATAGAGCTGGACCCTGTACAGAAAGTTTCTCATGTGGTTGAGTTGGCAAATCTTAGTAAGTTTTTTTCTGCCAGCCTATAACATAGTTTCTCAAACACATCTCAAAAATGTCAGCATTATTGTGTTCTGTCTCAGCATTTTGACCTTCAAAATTAAGAGCTAAATCACACCTAATTTTTCATATGTTTTTGTTTCACTGGTTCATGCAAAATGCTTGACTCAATTAAATAGAGAATTAAATCATAATTAGTTCGGTGTTAAGGGAATCAGTCATATGGGGCACTTGGAAGTTTCAAAGTGAGGACCATTCTATTTGCTCTACAAGAGAAAATGAAAGGAAGACTAGCATAGCTTTCCTTTTTTTTATTTTTTAAGAACAGGTAGGTAAGATTACAATAAAGCTCCTACTAAGCAGTAAGAATAATAACAAAATAATTAATGATAGGTTTACTTGGGTGTTCAGGAAGCTGTAAGGCAAATTATTCTACTCAGAAACTTATAATGAAAAATAGCAATAATATACCAAATACCAAAGGGATAGTCATGTTGGAAACATGCATTAAATTTTTTTCATTCCATATCACACTACTGACATAAAAGAAGGATTCACATTAAGAACTTTCTGGTTTTCTGAAGTGACATCAGTCTGTTTCACTGCTTTAAAAAAAGATTGCACCAGTAATACTAACATTTTGTTTGAATCATCTGTCTCTGACCATCTCCCCAGCCAGTTTAGAATACTAAACCACCCAGGTGATATTCCAGTTGTGTGGTTTTGGTGAGGGGGATTTTTTGCTTGGTATTTTAACAGGGGAATGTAAAATTTTTCTATTTCTTTAACTTTAGTTTGATTAATTTAGTAGTCTGAGTTTCTGTGTTTCTTTGACTAAATAAAATTTTATCTAGTCCATTTATCTAAGGCTGTAATTTTGTATACCCATACTAGGGTAACTTATGCTTAAGAACGGACCTTGGGCCCAATTTGGGCAATTAGAGATGTTTCTTTCTAGGTTAGTGGGTTAAGTACACATTACAGAATTCCTCAAACTTGAAAGGTTGATTGAAATCCAATTTAAAACTTGACTGTGGCTGAACTGATTGGCTACATTCCTGGCTTCACAAAATATTTTTTGTTGTGAAGATAAGATTTTCGATTTTTACAAGCTAGTAGAAATACGATTAATTTAGTATAAAATAGTCTTTTTTTTCAACTTGTTTTTCTTTACATGTCATGAGGTTACAGTTAATATTCTCCTCCAAGGCTGCTGCTCAGCAGTGGGGAGCAGTCACTTGAAATCAGTAGTGTATTGCCTGATCTGTCCAAAGCACTGCAGTGCCTGAAACTCTCCTTATGGCACTTTGCCTTCAAGGTCTTGGGATTAATTCTTTGTTTATGCAGCACAGTATTTATATCAAGCTAGTTGGAAAATGATACAAGGAAATGCAGAAATTTTATAGTACAGTTTTCATTACTGCTCAATTATTTCTTTTTTATTAATTTGTAAGGCTTGGATCTTCTAGATACTGTCACGAGACTGTAAACTATAATGTTTGTTAGACTTTGATCTGCCAGGTCTACAGTCAAAATTCTGACCCCTCAGCTGTGAGCAGCAAAAGGTGTGACACTCCACAGTATCTGTATATTTCTCCTCTTTCAGTTTGCATAAGCACTAGTTTTGAGTTTAACTTTCTTTCACTAGCGCTGCTTGTGTGAGTGGAAAAATAATCTCTTAGAACTTTGTTAAACAATAACTCTTTCTGAACTGCCCAGAATTAAAAAAAGCAAATAGCAGACTGTTTGTGAACATTAGGGGTTTATTATTTTTTTTTAATTATTTTTTAACAAAAAGAAGCACACAAATTATATATATATATATATAAAGTTTCAAAATATATTGGGTGTCCAAATTTCAGAAAATGGAAAGAGTGTGCATGACCATGAATCCATTTTCTTTGGTGATAATTTTTTGCTAAATGTGATTAAACCAAGTTATAGCACCTTCTGCAAGCCAACATTATCTGATAGCCTAAAAGCTCTAGAATTAATTTTCCCCTTAATTTTTAGATGGGAATATATGAATTAAAGTACTGAAAGTTACTTTTAAGACTAGCTCATGCAAGTTTTGCACTTAGAAGGCATTTGTGTAACGTCTTTAGTGGTTAAGAACACAGAGAATTCCTGATACTGATGCCAGAGGGTTTGGGATATAAGCAGATAGAAAGAAGCAGCTGTAATACATGCATTCCTTTCTTCTTAAAACCTTAGGTATTGTGCCTGTAATTTTGAAGAACTTAATTTGATTTCTTAAGAGGCTTATGTCTGAACTACTCTCAGTTTTATTAGGTCACAGTAGTTTGTGGTATTGATCTTTTAAGTAAATACTAAGTGATGCAAATGGAAGCTTTCTAAAACCTAATTCACAACTATTTTTTATTTCTTAAAGATAAGCGTTTATCTTAGATTTTCAGTACATTGAAAGAGCAGTCTGTCATATATCATGCCCCTCATCTGGTGACCAGTGAAAGTCTAACTCTGATGAGCTAATCCTCTGCACAGTGGTGCAGAATCAGTGTGGTGGAGGCCATTTCAGGTTCTCGGGATGCATCTATCCATAATGAAAAAAAAAATTGCCATTTTTACCTATATTTTTTTACTGAAATGTGTATTGGTGGTGACTTCGCTGTTGGTCCTGAGTAGAAAAGTTCCAAAGCAGTGGATACAAATTTTGGGTTTTGTTTGTTTGTTTGTGATGGGGTTTTTTGTTGTTGTTTTGTTTTATTTTGTTTTTGTTTTTTTAACTCTCTCATGTTAGAAAGAATTTAAGTTCTTTTTCGCGTGCTTTTCAGCAGTTCAGTTCTGGACAGAACTCCAAGGGAAACACAGGTTTAGTTGAATATTCAGACTTTCATAAATCTGGTTCCTCATGTAATAGTGGACACATTAATCCTGCCTTCTCAAATACAGACATTAGCTCATTGACCAAGCAGAAGCTTTCACATTGGGTACACTAATCTGCAGCTGCTGGGTTGCTTGACATAGAAAGCCATGACTGGCTCCAAGGGAGAGCCTGGCACCTGAGGACTAGCTGGAGATTAGTGGGAGATACAACTGTAATGTTTTCAAACTTGAGTAAGGAGGTGTGCATGGTGCTGAGCTCTGCAGGTTTTCTCAGCTCAGAGTTCTGTGTGATGCTTTGTTGCACGACATGTAGAAGTTCTTTTGTTGCAAGAAAACTCTAAATATACAAATAATAACCACTGGATATCTTTAATTTTTGCCCACCGTGTTGCAGATGGAATGTATTTATTTCTGTGTCCCATTTGGAACAGCTCCATTAGCAGCTAAGTAATTTGCTTTTTATGTATTTGCTAGTCAGAATACTGCTGTGCTTTTTAAGCTGTCACTAACTGGAACAGGCTAACAATATAACCATAGTGGGCTGATGGATTATAAAATGAGAAAAGTTTTGCTAGAATAAAGTGCTCTTAACTGTCTCTCTGGTCTTTGAATGTAATAGGATGATAAATGCATTGTGTGAAAGTGTTACATTAAGGAGGATAAATAATATTCCAAGAAAAATCTCTCACTTCTGATTATTGAAGTGATTTGTGATACCTTTATTGATCTCTATCCCAAAAGCATAGCAGTTATTTGCTCTGAATTTTCTTAGAAAATCAATACTAACAGTTTTTTGGGAAGGAGTTCAAACCAGATAGGAAATTTTTGTATGTTGTGATTTGCTTTTTGTTTTCTAGTTAATGTTATTTATACCAGTCTTGAAAAGATTAAAACATGGTTGCCTTGTGTCACAGTTAGTCTTCTCTATTATAAGACCTACATTATTTTAATTTTTCCTTTCGGCATTTCTTTTCTCTCCATTGCTTATGGATAGTGGATCTCTTCACACATGTTTAGAAATGAGATTTGAAAAATTTAGGAAAACACAATGAGATGGAATGAACTTACCAACCAGACTTTATGGTTAGATGGCTGGTTTTCCCATACATTGAGCAGATTTTTCTATTCTAAGTATGCTTCTCTTTGAAATACCTTTAGAGGGTTTTTTTTGTTGTTTGGTTGTGGGTTTTTTTGGTTTTTGGGTTTTTGTTTGTTTGTGGTTTCTTTTTGGTGTTTTTTTTTGTGTGTTTTTGTTTGTTTGTTTTGTTTTGTTTTTTAATGGGAAAGCTTCACACAATATCCAGGATTTCAAAGAACTTAGAGAAGTATTGAAATTTCTTTCCTTAACACTCAAGTTTTGACCACTGGTCCTTCTGAAAGTCTTATTCTTTAGTTTGAAGAAAGATACCCATATGCTGCAGAGAGAGAAGGGACTGCTTCCAGATTATAAACCAACCTTCCTACCAGTTCTTCAAGAGGGCACTAATGGGGAACAGTTCTGGACACGAGTATAACATGTTTAATTCTAAAATCACATGTTCCTTGCAAACAGTTGTGATTTGCAGAGGAAAACCCAAATGTGTGCCTGTACAGGTTTGGACCTCTACAGGTTTCCTCTTTCTTTGTGAGCATAATGCAGAATTTTGCCTCTGAGAACACAAATACTGAAACTTCTTGAGATAGTATACTTTACAACAGCTTTAAGCATGTACCTGCCTTTTTTTCTGCGATGCATTTGAAAATTAAGGCCTAAAATATTAGAAGATATGCTGATTTCCCACAGTTAGATTTGGGTAAATGAAAATAAAATCTTCCCTGTGTCTTGGTTTGAGGGACCAAAAAACCAGAGAGGATTACTCCTCAATAATCATGTCACTCCTTATGAAATTTGAGAAAAAGGAACTTTAATTAGAAAATGGATATAAGAAAGATAACTATTCTTAACTACTATATAAAACCCAAAATGTTTATATATATTTATATAGATATAACTGTAAACAGACCAGAGGAAACTACTCCCCCAGCACCAAATGTAAAAACAAAAGAGAACAACCCCCAAATGGTAGTTTCCTCCTGGTGCAGTTGTATTTATGGACAGTGTCAGTGTCACAACTCAGCTGGCTGCGAGGTGAATTCTCAGTCTTTTCCCGGTGAGGCAGAGACAAGGGGTGAAAACTCACTTTGGTACAGGATGGAGCCTTTTTTGTGGAGGAAAAAGCAGACTCTCTGTCATGCTCCTTGTCCTTTGTTCAAAAGAAGAAGGAAAAGCTGGAAGTGGAGGAATGGTGATAGTTCCCAGGAATCTCCTTGCTGTCTAAGTCAGTCCCCAGGAAGAAAAGGTCTGCAGTGTGACCCAAAAGCAGCCGTGACTCTCCTCTCTCTCTCCCTCTCTCTCTCTGAAGCTCAGGGTGCCCAGAGATGGAGGAGAAAAGCAAAGAGCAGAGCCAGGAAAAAAGAGCTCTCCAGCAAGCTGTGGCTCTTTTTCTGCCTCTGCCCAAAGAAAAGCCCAAAAGTCAAGCCAGCACACAGGGAAAGCCTTCTCCCCACCCCCAGGTGCTGGGGTTCTGTTTCTCACCTCCACCCCACCATTCAGCTGGAATCTGGATAGTCATCCGCCATCTTTTGTCCTCAGTCCTAGCACTCCAAGTCCAAACCTTTTGTGTTGGTAGGGTGAGAAAAATTCTCTGAGGGGCTCCTCCCAACACCACCGTTCTGTGTTTGAACTTTTAACACCCCTTTTTGTAATCACAGAAATCTTGGTATTCTTGGCTGTGTGCGCTGACATGGCAGAAATAACCGAATCTTCTTAGACAAGAGAAAACGGATAAAACAAGGCATGAAAATAAAGGAGATCTCTTCATAATGAGATGGACTTGATTTTTTTTAACTAAAGACAACAAAATAGTGTCAAAGCAGGCAATGAAGCCTCAGCTGAAACTCAAGAGACAGAAAGATTCAGGGGAGAACTGAGGAAAAGATAAAAGCATAGCAGGTACACCAGCCATGAACTGAACACTTCTAAAGAGATGTGATTATTTCAACCTCCAAAATGGTTCCTTCAGTCACTTAGAAAGAAAAACATCATATCGTAAAATGAAATAGATATGAGAACACAAGTATCTCAATTTATTTGGAAAGAAAAAATAGAGGAAAGACAAAGTGTTTGAAAGCTTTCAACGTGTGAGAGATAGCAGCGCTTCAAATGCTTTCACTCTATTCAAAGACACTTTCAAGGTAATAAGCTTCTGGTATGTTCTTTTAGAAGAGCTTAACTCATTCCTGAAATATACTCACAATAGAAAGTTATTCTTCCTTTTTTCATAATTTAGAGGAGGGAATACCCTACTCTCCCCCTCTTCCTCAAATTTCTTAAGTTTGACATGACTCAGAGTGTAGTAAGGATTTCTTGTCTATCTTTTTTCGTTCCCTCTGACATGGAATAAAGTTTTCTTAGTATTGAAAATGCAGTTTCATTAGTTTTAGTTTTCTTTTTAGTGTCATTTTACTGTCTTAAATTATTCAGAATACTTCTGAATAATTTCACTGCTTTGTTCTCACTTCTGTTCCCCATGAATTGAATCCATGGTATTATGTGTCTTGGACTTACTTTTCATTCTAGTATTTGATATGTTATAATTCATTTTTGTTAGCTCATTCTTTTTACAATAATTAAGATCTGTATGAGTAAAAACATCACTCAGGTTTTCAGATAGGTTTGTGTTGCACTTCGGCCTCTTAGTGTTTTGTTAACCTTCTCGTATTTTTTTTTTCTGTTGTCCACCCTCAGAATCATGTTTTTAACCTTGATCTTAGTTAAGTGTTGTTGAAATTGCAAATACCTTCATATTTCAAACTCCTGTTTAAGACTAGGTCCCTAGGGCTAAGAAATTTTGTTACATGTCACAGATCCAGTTTATGTTTTATTGTATTTAATAAAGATTCTAACTAATATGTTTTCTAGATGATTTTAAATCTAAATGATAACAAGAAAAAATTATCTTTTGCCCTAAAACTTTGCTGTTAATAAGCTCCAGAATATCAGTCTTCTGCACTGTTCGCATTGAAGTTTTTAATTTTTTTTAGCAGTGAACATTAATTAGGTATTATCTGAGCCATAACATTATTGTCAGCTTAATTGATGTCTTAATAGACATATTTGAAAAACTGTTCCATATACTGAATTACTCAGATTATTTTCACCTGTGAAAGTAGAGATATGTATTTTCTATATTTTAAGAATGAACATTACATCAAGAGAACACTGTGATTAATTTAAAACTGAAATTTGAATTGTAGTTCATTTTCTAGTTCAAGTGTTCCACATTCACAAAAACCAAGAATGAAGTTTGTTGGCTTGAGTTAAAAAAAAAAAGCTGTGAAATTTCAGCTTTCAATGTTTTTTGTGGGGGGAAGAACATTGTTAAAGTGAAGGACTTTAAGTCCTAGTTGAAATAGCTTTGAAAGTTACTGAAGAGCTGTTTTCCATCAATGTTATCTGAAAAGGTATTTTAGAGCACAGCTGTTCCTTCACTTCCATCAGGTGCATCAGTACAAGAAGTCAGTCACTGAAGTGAGGTTATCTCAGCCTATGTGTGTCCTGCAGCTGACACACATGGGAGCCTGACTGCAAGTTGGGCTCTTTCTGCAGTCTCCTTGTGAAGGCCTATTCTCAATTTCAGTAATTTCTGATGCTATGCAAATAGAGTTTGGATAGCAATGTAAGGGGGACATAGGACAGCAGAGGTATAGCAGCAGTTTGTCTCATTGTAGGAAGCATTCCTCTTTGAACAGATATTTTGTAATCTTTGGTTTAATTGTGAGCTGATCCACATCTTACTACTCTGCAAAGTATTTGTTAGTTGACAGAAAATAGAGTGCAGCATATATATACATTTATACCATTTATATGAATCAACCTCTAAATTAAACAGAATATAGCAATATAAAGTTAATATAAAGTTCAATCTGCCTGTTACAGGGTCATCTTGTAACTTTAAATGAGTTACCTAAATTCTTACTTAAACATCGGATTTCTCTGGGTGGTGAGAATCTAGTGCTCTGCCTGTTAAATTGCAGTTTTAATCTGGGATATGCTGTGGCAGAGTCAGTTCCCTATGTCAAAAATTCAGTTGTAGACATACCAATTGCCATTCTTTTCAGGAAGATTTTCTATTTCTGTTGCTGACTATGCATGACTTCTGATATCTCCTCTCTTTTTCATCACAGAATCAAGAGAAGAAAAAGCCACGTACTGCTGTTACTTAGTGTAGTTTAATATTATCAAGTATAATTTCTGGGTTTCCTTTGCTTAGGAACTTTTTTCCCAGTGAAATCACCCAATCTTTTTAGTCCAGGGCAATAGGTTGTACTGTCTCTAATGCTTTGACCTAATCTGAAAGGAAACAGGCTCTGAGCTTTAATTAAGGCATGGTGTCACCACGAGTTGTTGCAGCGTAGCACAGGATTATGTTACTTCTACAAACCTGTATTGTGCTCTCTTCTGGAAAACATCTGCTGTTGTTTGGTGGTGATAAAATAAAATAAACAAACAAACAAGTCAGCCAACAGGTCTACAAAAGTGGAATTTTTTTTTAGAGAATATAATGAGAGTTTTCAAGGTTTGGTTCCTAAATTTAGATGTTTAGACTGAGATTTACCAAATGAGCTTTAGAGATCAAATGCCCAATTCCATTGCATTTATATGTCCAGCTGCACTGAAAATATCAGCAATAATAAAATATAATTTATGAGAGAAGAAATTTTTACAAGGAGTTGAAATTTGCACCTAAATATTGAGCATCTTGAGAAATCATTCAGTAATGTCAAAATTGTTTAATACATGTAAAGGTGTTTTAAGAGGCAAAACAATATTCAGTAATGTTTGCTATGTAGCTGAAATTAAAGAATACAGATTTTGAATTCCTCTCTATATTTTTCCTTTTTGAAGAGTCTAAAAGGATTTGGGAAATTTTAGAAATATGATTTTTGAAGCTGTTTTCTTGTCCAGTTGAATGTTAAATCTGGCTAACTGGGATGGCTGAACAAATGATAATGCAAGAAATTCATTTGTATTTTATATTAATTTCGACTTTTATTAATGATCCAAACTGTATTATTGTTGCTGATTACACTGATAATCTATATGGCCCAATATACAGAAATTGCTGATTTTATGCTAAGATTTACAGGCATTATGGTGGTTCTGAAGAAAAATTACAAATGCCCATGAAACATGTCAGCTCTGTCTGGTTGTTTATATAGAAATAATCCTCTACTAACCACAGACAGTTCATCAGGTGTGAAAGTGGGGTAAAGAGTAAGACAGAAAAAGAATTATTATGGCATTTGTCATTAATGTATCTAATCTTGAGAGGCTGTGCAGATGGATATGCAGATGTGTGAAGACAGAAGATTATCTTTCCATCACCTGGATTAATCTCCAGAGTAGATGGTAATTTCTGACAGGGGTTAAAAATTGCCCCAATGCCTTGTACACCATTGCTGACAGCAGAATAAAGAGATCAGCCTTTTAGGTGGTGCATGGACAATGAGAACTGTGTTAACTTTTATTTAGATTCAGAAAAAGTGAGTACATATAATATTTTTCTCACACATTTCTTACTGTGAACTGGTACTATTTTTGTACATGATGTAGTGTTCAGGCAGAAAGTGTCTGGCTTAGGTAATGATTCCCACTGAAACTCCCTGAGTCTGGTTTACTAACTTGTGTTGTGGGTTTTATGATGAAGACAAAGTAGTTAAATATTTGCCATGGTGTTTATAGTACTTTGCTTTACATATCTCTTTGTACAAATCATTTTTGTTGAAACCCCCAAACAGATTATTTTCATGCTACTGTATATAGTACATACAGAAATTAATATTACTCTCTATATATACACACAGGGAAAAACAATTTCATATTTCAGCAGTCAAATGAATGATCTACTCTTAGTTACCATTTTAGTAAAATTGCAGAAAGCAGTGAGTCATTTTATAGTTGCTTGAGGCTTTTCATCCATCCACTCTCATGGATTGTTTTTCAAAATCTAATCAGCAGTCAAATGTATTATAGATCACAAAATATATTATGAAGTTATCCTACAATAACTAGCCCTGTATTTTCCATCTCTATGGAACAGTGATTGAGAATTGGAGCACTGTTCAGAGAGGAATTATGTGAGAGAGGGCAAACAAATCCATCTCTCTTTCCATTTCATTTGTATTCGTTACCTTCCTTGGTAAGATTGTAAATTCTTTGAACAAAGAGTCTTCTAATATGTGAGTGTATGCAGGAAGTAGGTCCTTGACACAGCTGGAGAGGAAACCCACTAGGGAAGGTGTCCTGCTGGACTTGCTGTTTCTGAACAAAGAAGGACTGGTGGGTGATGTGATGACTGGAGGCCTTCTTGGGCACAGCTATCATGAAATGATTGAGTTTTGATTGTTGGAAAAGTAAAGAACAGAGTCAGCAGAACTGCTTCCTTGGATTTCTGGAGAGCAGACTTTGGCCTGTTTAAGACACTGGTTGAGAGTCCCTTGGGGGACAGTTCTGAGGGACATAGGAGTCCAGGACATGCTTTAAAAAGGAAACCCTAAAGGCATCAGAGCAGAGTGTACCCATGTGCCAAAAGATGAGCTAGCAGGGAACAGCAGCCTGACTGAACAGAGAGCTTTGGCTGGAACTCAGTGAAAAAAAGAGTTTATGGCCTTTGAAAGAAGGGGTAGGCAGCTTGGATGTACTGCAAGTATGTTGTAAAGTTGTGAAGGGAGAAAATTTTTGCCGGGTAAGAAACCTGCTTAATAGCTGGGCCCACAGAGTGGTGGAGAATGGAGTTAAATCCAGTTAGCAAGCTGGTTACTAGTGGTATTCTCCAGGAGTTGCTACTGGCACCTGTCCTGTTCAATACCTTTACCAATGATCTTGACAAAGGGATCCAGGGCACCCTTGGAGAGTTTGCAGATGCAATGGTGATCTGCCAGAGGGTAGGAATGCTCTACAGAGTGATCCGGACAGGCTGAATTGATGGGCTGAGGCCAACTTTATAAGATTCAGCAAGGTCAAGTGCTGTGTCCTGCACTTAGGTCACAAAAACCCCATGCAGAACTATGGGCTGGGGGCAGAGTGGCTGGAAAGCAGCCCAGCAGAAAAGAATCTGGAGGTGCTGGTCAACAGGCAGCTGAACATGAACCAGCGTGTGCCCAGGTGGCCAAGGCCAATGGTATCCTGGCTTGTTTCAGGAACAGTGCAGCCAGCAGGACTAGGGAAGGGATCATTCTCCTCAGCATTGGTGAGGCCACACCTCGAATCCTGTTATTCAGTTTTGGGCCTCTCACTAGAAGAAAGACATTGAGGTGCTGGTGTGTATCCAGAGAAGGGCAGTGGCACTCATGAATGATCTGGAGCACAAGTCCTATGAGGAGCAGCTGAGGGAGCTGGGGTTGTTTAACCTGACAAAAAGAAGACTCAGGGAAGACCCTATAGCTCTCTGCAACTCCCTAAAAGAAAGTCGTAGCCAGGTAACTTGGTCTGTTCTCCAAAGTGACTGGCCTCAAGGTGCACCAGAAGAGGTTTAGAATGGGTATTAGGAAAAATTTCTTCATTAAAGGTTGGTCAGGCATCAGAACAGGCTACCAAAGGAAGTTATGGAGTCAACATCCCTGGAAGTGTTCAAAAATGTGTAGATGTGGCATTTGACAACATGGTTTAGTGGTGAATATGGTGGCACTAGGTTAGTGGTCAAACTCAATGGTCTTTTTCCAATCTACACAATTCTCTGATTTTATATTTTATAAAGTACCAAGTACGATGCAGATCTGATCTCTGACGAGGCATGTGTTGGTAGAAAAAGCCAGTTATGCTATTTCCTGATCAGCACTTCAAATTTTCAATGCTGAAAGCATGTTTATATTTCACACTTTTCTTGTTTCAGTGCTTGTTGGTATTCTTTCTCTATCCTGTGTAAATAGTGGTGTAAATAGCCCATTTTTGAAACTCAGTATGGGCTAGTAGAAAGACAGGTAATTTTATTAACAGCAGTACATTTAGAAATGGTTCTGTGAGTATTTCAGGCAGATAGCACTATACAAGGACATTTCAAAGTGTGTAAAATAAAGCATATGTGGAAGTGTAATCAGGTCACACATAACAACCAATCTCCCATGATATCTTTAAGCTACCATCTCAGATTCACAACTTTACAAGCCCTAGCTCTGCATACAATTCAAGATATTTATGGACATAGTTAAAACTAAGATTAAAATGTTATAAGAATGTACAGAATTAAAGAGACTTTTGGATTTCTCTGGATTCTTTCAAAGTTTTGTAAGAAAGAAAATATCATATACTTGGTTGCTAGGCAGCTGCCACTAATTGTGTTTCTAGGATGATGTTGCACATTCTTAAGAGGGCAAAACAAACAGAGCTTTTTATATAATGGTGAATCGATTTTTGACACTAGCTCCTTAGAACAAAGACCTGTAACTTTTGGTTATTCTCTCTGTGTTCCAATAGTTTACAGTCATGCTGTGTAGGAACCGGATCCTTGGTGTTGCCAAACCTGTTTATTTGCAATGGTATTTCTGCACTGAAGAGTGTGCAATGCTGTTTGGTTTTCAGTGAGGGACACATTTGATGAGCATTTCCAAGATGCCCTCTTGGGAAAAGCCCCATTCCCTGATTAACTCACTATGGTACTATCAAATGCAAATACTATTAAGAACTAAGTGTGGAAATAATCAGAATGTTCTGTGGAGCAAAATCTGCTGAAAGCAGAAAGTGAATTATCCAAGGTAAAATGGTGTCTGGTATGTGAAAAATTGGATTTTGTACATTTCTAAAATGAAATCACAGTGGCCTATTTGGACAAGTATTTTAAGTGCTTATTGTAAATTTGATGCCTAATGTTTTCTTTTGCTCCAGTGTGAAACGTTTTAAAGACATCTTAAACATTCCTCTCCTCTCACCAATATCTTCAATATCTGGTCTTATTTAAATTTTATCAAGATGAACATGAAAAATCACTACCCATTTTTGAAAATCTTGTCCCTGGGCTATAGATATCTTTGGTTTATATATTAGGTATATAGATGAGACTTATATAAAATCAATAATTTATATGGAAGGGATCCTTATCCTTACTCCACTGAAGCATTGAATGTATCCTATTTTGCTGAGATGAATGAATACTGACATCAACTACATTCTGGTGTAGGTAGAGGGGTTTTGTCACCATCTGTTGTGGCATGAATCATGTTTTCCTTATGATTTTATGGGAGAATAAAAATAACAGGAAAGAGAAAATGAGGAGAAAAATAAGGAAAAGAAAAAGTATTATGGTCTGCTAAGAGGATTCATCTGGTTAAGAAAGGAGTACTGCTTGCATTGGCTTCTTTTACTGGCACTTTTGTACAGCTAGCTCATTTTCCCCAGCTTGGGAAAAAGTGAGAGTAGTGATTATCCTGCTATGGAAGCAAAGAATAGTTAAGATTGGAAGATACTTCTGGAGGTCATTTGATCCAAACCCCTGCTCAAGCAGGGCCACCTAGAGCCAGTTACACAGGACCATGTCTAGGTGGTTTTGTAATGTCTCCAAAGAGGGAGACCCCACCACCTCTCTGAGCAACCTATGACTTCTTGGTCACCCTCACAGTGAAAAAGTGTTCCCTGGTGTTCATAGGTAACAATCCTGTCTTTCATCTTGTGCCCATTGCCTTTGGTCCCATCATTGGGCTCCACTGAAAAGATCTGTCTCCATCACCTTTGTACCTTCCCATCTGGTGTTTGCACCCAGGGATGAGATCCCCCTGAGCCTTCTCTCCAGGACAGACAGTCCCAGCTCTTAGCCTTTCATCATAGAAGGTTATCAAGATGATCAAGTGTGACTTCCCCTTGGGGAAGCAATGCTGACTACTCCTGGTGCCTTTATTGTTCTTCATGTGCCTGGAAATAGTTTCCATGATTAGATATTTCATCTCCTTCTTGGAGACTGAGGTGAAGCTCATTGTTCCCTGGGTCTTCTGTCTTGCCCCTTTTGAAGACAGGAATGATATTTGCTTTCTTGTAGACCTCAAGCACATCTCCCAGTTGCCATGATCTTTCAAAGGTTATTGAGAGTGATCTTGCAATGACATCAACCACCACCTTTCTGTTCAGATAGAACATATTTCTTGTGTGGAATGCACTCCCAAGCCCTGGTTACTTCTTCCAATAGAAATGCCTCAGAAATGGACAACTGATTAAAGCTCATTGGGATTTTGAACCTGTCTGGATATATTTCTGAAATTTTTACGGGATTTGGCTGTGAATAAGAAGGATGCCATGATTTTTCAATGTGTATTGTTTATGTAAAAGGATTAAAAAAAAAAAAAAATTGTGTGAGTGTGTGTATTATTTTTGTACACACATGCACACACTTCCTTGTAAATGTGAATTTTTAACCATTTTATTTTCCACTGAGCCTATCCGTCAGCCAGCCTGTGATGTCTTCTTCAAAATCCTGTTTATATGTATGTTTATTTAATTCATTTTTTATTACTTTATATGTATAGAGACCAGGTCTCAGGCATGTTTGTGTTCCTAAATAACATGTGCTGGCCCATGTGACTGGAGAGAATAAGCTTCTCTGAGAGTCATAAAGATATTATTCTGCCCCCAGGGCAGTTTTGATGAGTATTATGCAGTAAGGTATGGGACTTTTACACTGAATTTTAGTTCAGCAGCTCGCTGAGAATGAATTTTCCTTCACTTCTGTCAATTATTTTTTTTTTTCCAGTGTGATTATTTTGTTTTTATCCTGTGTGCTAGTGTGGTGAGGTGTTTGTGGAGTGAGGCTTCTTGTTAAAAAAAAAAATGTAACTTTATTACAGTGAATCAAAACCTTAGCAAAGTTTCCCAAACTGCTTTTTCTACAACAGGCAGAGGAAAGCATTACATGCAAGCAACACCCACAAACCAGTAGTCTTTACAAACTGGCATAATCACAGTTTACTTTCCTGAATAGATTGAGATGATGTCTTCCTTCCTGTTTTGCCCAGAACAGATACGTAGGTGGGTGAATGAGGTAATGTTCTAGAAAGCACTGGCTATGGAACAAATCCTCCACATTACCTGAATGACAGGCTGTTAGCTTATATACGGGTTATTTTTGGTTTTGAAGAAATGATGTCAAAAGAAAGAACAGTATTGATCACTAAAGACAGGCTTTTAGAAGAAAACTAAAGCAAACAACTGGCATTATTATTGCTCTTTAACTGTCATTGGCTCTTAGGCAACTATCCGTAGATGCATATGGAATGGCTACTGTCAAAATGTAGCAGGAATTAAATCCCATTAGAAGACTTCCAAAATTCATTAACCCAAGTAGAGGGCAGTCCAGTAGCACTGGCTTTCTATTCTGTTACTAGGGATTGTTAGAAAAGATGGAGTGGCCAGCATGTGGGAACATGAAGCCACAGAAGCTACTTAGAGTCAAGAACCTTTTGGAATCCCAAGCCATTAACATTTGCCAGGCAGCAGTGTCTGTATAAAGGAGTGAACTGTCACTATGCTTGTGTTGACTGAGCTGTACACTGACATAGCAATGACTCCATAAAGGATGACGTTGCTGTGGTCAGTCTGCTGTATGTGTGTACTCCAATTCCATATTAATAGCCCTTCACTGTATTTGTTTTTCCTACCAGGTTACTTGTTTTCATGCAACCTCCATGACTTCCCCTCTGCCATAGAACTCTTCATCTGTTGTTTGATTTTTATTGTTCTGTTTTTGAGACTACGTATTACTGGGGATGTATCCATTGGTATTTTCATAAAACTCCCTGTTTGGAGTGCTTTAGGAGAAATGTTAAATGTTTGCAAGGTTGTTTCCAGCAGACCAATACCTGGCTTTGAGACTTGTCACTGGCAGAAGTTCGAGCTTTGATTGAGTTTTTGATCCTTGGAAAAGTAAGAAGCAGGGTCAGCAGAACTGCTTCCTTGAATTTCTGGAGAGCAGACTTTGGCCTGTTTAAGACACTGGTTGAGAGTCCCTTGGGAGGCAGTTCTGAGGGGCATAGACAGGAAGTCTGGAAATGCTTTAAGAAGGAAACCCTAAAGGCATCAGAGCAGAGTGTACCCATGTGCTGAAAGATGGTTTAACAGTTGAACTCAGTGATCTTAAAGATCTTTTCAAACCTAAACCATTCTCTGATTCTATGAGAGAACCTGTATATCCTGAGCTGTGTGAGATACACTGCAGATCATTTGAAACATCCACCTCTAGCTTTAACCCAGGAAGCTGTCATTGCTGGTCTATGAGGATAGAAAGCAAGTTGTGTGGCATTATACAATCTTTATTCCTTTCCTTCTCAGCAGTCATTGAGGTTTTTATCTCCTGAAAGGAAAACACAAAGGTAGGTAGAAGGATAGGAAATATTTCTAGATTTAGAAATTTCCTTATCTAGAGAAGAATTTCTAGAAAACCTTTTGCCTATTTATTATTTATCCCTTTATCTGATGGGTACAGGAGGGTGGCATCTGCTGAATCCACATCATTAATCTTGATACTAGTCTGGAGGAAAAGGATTGTTACATCAATATGCTCAAGTTATTTTGATGCTAAGTCATATGTCAGATCATGAGACGTGATTCCAAATGTTAGTGAAATGACCTTTTCACTGACAAATGGCACAACCTTCAACTTTTAATGGTTTTGTGGGAAGCTTATGTCCAGCTAGTCATTTTCACATATTTGGAAATAGGGAAAAAGTGCATTGTTTTCATCTGGTTTATCTATCACATCACATGAGCTAAAGAACACCAAGGTAATTACTGAATTGATTTGTAATCCACGTTCTGTACTAGATTTCTCAGATTATGGATTTATTTTAGAGTTTATCTTTCTTATTAACGATGGTACTTTTGATACTTATAATAGATATGAGTAACCTTCATATGTTATGTTTGGACAACTTGTTTGAATTGAAGTAAACAGGTTAAAATGCCAACTTTGAATTTAACCTATTCACATCAAGCTCCTCAAAATCAGCAAAATCTACCTTTGACATGAATAGTCTTTGAATCAAGCCTAAAAGTAATTAAGGTGTAGATCTTAATTACTCATAATTTTCTTCACAATGAATCATTTCTCACTTTAAGATTTTTTTTGTGGAGGGAGGCAATACATGTACAAGTCATACCTGTTTGTTCTCACAAGCAATATATTTGCTTTAACATTACAGTAGGACCCAAGTTAAAAGAAATTATTGACTCTTAGGTAAGTTCATAATGACAAATCATAAGACTTATTTATCTTTTAGTGTGTTACACAGTTCATTTATTGTTCCATATATGATAACATGAATATGGGTTCATAAAACAAATTTCTTTTAAGAAATCAAGAGAGAATGAAAATGAGTGTGGTTGAAGTACTCTATGTATTAAGCCGCCCCTTGTGCTAGGCCAGCTTTCTCACCTGTTAAAGACAGTATTTTTCTAACTTTCAGTGATGAAAAGAAGAAAGGTCTACAGCATACACACTACAGAAACAGGGAGCATTTTGGCATACTTATTAACACACTTTGTTTTGCAGATAATGAGAGCATTGCAAGCTGCTTGGGTCTTTTGTCTAAAAATTCCCACCAGAGGCTCTTGTGACTCGCCATGGCTTTCAGTGATGATCCCTGTGGAGCCTAAGACTGGTTTAACAGTTATTGTCAGCTGTTTCTTGTTCCCGTTGGTGCCTGTTTTGCTGTCAGTGGGCACCTTGCCAAAGTTCAGAGAAATCCACTGGCTTTAAGTGTCCTTCCCTTCATTCCTGCCTTTGTGGTTGTAGTTTTGATCTGCTTCTCTGTGGTTGCAATTTTGATCAGCTTCTCATCGAAGAGAGCTGTCATTTTGAAGCACATTGTGTGATGACATAGATTAGCTTGCATTGCCCCATCCTGGCTAGAAATGAAATGGAACTAATGACTGACATATGTAAGCAGAATGTGCAACCGTAGCAGACGAAGTGCATCAGACCTTGCTGTCCTTTGAAATTTTCAACAAGCCAATAATCAGCAGTAATGACTAATTTTAAGTTAATGTTACAGTGTATATTAAAAACTAGAATAGCAAATATTTCATTTTTGATACTGTCATATCATTAAAGACTCTTCAGTTCTTAACACTTGCAGCTTTTTTCTAAAAGCCAATGCACAGCGAGAGGCAACAGAGATTATGTATGCAGATCAGTCAATCACAGTGGCTATCCTTCAAATCAAGAGAAAGGAGCTTAACGAAAGGGTGGAAAGTGGTCCTGTTTCAGAAGTTCTGGAGTGATTTCATGTGGTCTGCTGGTTTGTCTGTCTGTTTATTTGTTTTCCCTAATCTGACTTAGGTTAAAGCAGAGTCTTCTAAGTCATGAGGGAAAAACTGACAATGGGGCTGGGGAATAGGAAGAGCTTTTCATGTATACCATTCATGTCACAGAATTCAGATGGATAGCCATGTCTTGAATCTTGGAGTGTCTTTCATCTAGACAGTTATGAAAGGGCTTCAGAACACTAATGAGGAAAGTCCCAGTTTTGAAGTGGAAACTGCCCTGTGTTTAGTTTAAATAGCTGAGAAACAGCCCTTTCTAGAATAATAGCTGGGAATCCATAGCATATTTAGAAATATATTAGATTTGTTTTTAGAATGCTGAGTATGGATATCAGGAATCGCTGTGTTACCGGGATTCATCTGTACCACTTCTCCCTGGATCATCTGGCAGAAACATCACTTGAAGACATGTCTGGTACAGATTTCTGATCTCTTGAAGGTCTCAATATGTTGTAGTTTGATGAAAATACAGAAACAGGTCTTTGTGACAGCCTGGTGCCTAAAGAGTGTTCTGATCAGAGTACTTCATAGTCCTGCTAAGTTTCCTTCTGTTTCTGGCTCAGTGAATCTCAAGTTCTTTTCTGTAGAGGGAAGCAGCTTCAAGGTAAACAAAATAAAAAGGTGGACTAGTGGGGTAGGAAAAAAATTAAAAAGCAGCACAGCATCATCATTTCTGCTGATATTGCTCCCAAAGCTTTCTATGTTCTTTTTTTTTTTTTTTTCCTTTGAGTTTTAAGGAGATGATTATGAGCATTTTGGAAGGTACAGGAGAATATAAGAGGATGTCTCCTCACAGCCTGAGGGTTTAAGCATTCTTAAGGATTCTTAAGCATTATAAGGATAGGAAATAGAAAACAATCCTCAGTCCTTAGCATTTATCATTGGCCAAGCAATTTTTCACTCAGCATATGCAGGCCAGGTACATGAAATCCAGGTATCTTGCAGGGAATGGAGGTTACACCACATGGACTAGCCTGAAAGCAGATGATATGGTAGACAGCAGTTAGCACCTAATTCTCCTTTTGAATTCAGTCTTGAGCCTGTATGTATTTGGTTTGGTTGTTTTTCCCTGTTTCCAGTATCAGAGTAGTGCTGTAAATTCTGATACCATAAATCAATGGACAAAGCCTAATGAAATGCCTTTATTTCCATAGAAATTTCAGAAGCAGTTTTTAATGCATAGTATAGGTAGTAACCAAGTGTACTCTTCCGTGAGAATGTGCACCATTGAACTCTTTAGTTACAGAAAGATAAAGCCATGGTTTTGAACATTAGTTCTGTCACTTTGATCTCAATGTGAGGCCTGTCTCATTCTCAGATCTCTGTTTTGCTTTTGTGCTCATTTCCCTCCCTGCTTAGAAAGTATTTTTTTGTTTTGTTTTACATAATTTTCCACTAAAAATTATATAATTTAGAAATGTCCTTTGGTTTTTATTGTTATTTTGGTTTACTTTTATTGGTTTTCATTTCAATTAGAAAGGGATATCTTTGTCAGGATCCGTATTTCTTTTAGAGAGACAGTTTTTGTCCTATACAGATGAGAGTTCTGGAAAAGCAGAGATTGTTATTTATACAAAGTAGTGTAGTTGGCAGTAGCAAACATGAAAATCCGAACAATGCTGCCCCTTACTTTAACAGAGCAGTTCCACAGTAGAGATACTAGTCTCTTCCTAGAATTGTGATATGACAGATACCACCTAATGCTTTAATCACCACCCTGTAAAAGCAAGCAGGACACAATCTGTAGGAACATGAAAGCATGTCAGTTTAGGGTACAAATACAGCATTCAAAATACAATGGAAGGATGAGATGTCTGTGTTAAAAGCATTGGCTACAGATTTTTCACAAAACAAATCTAATTGCTCTTTTCCAGTGCAATTAAATGTTTAGGAAAAAGTAGTTTCCCTGTTCTTTCAGTTTAATAACTCTCTCCAAACTTTGACTTGCTTTAAAAAAAACAATAGTTTATATCAAAGGCTGAAATGAAGTTCTTCAAACACAAAAAATTATTTACTATGTTCATTGCATAACTAATATTGAAAATTAATGACACTACTTTTAACATAGAGAGGTTTAACACAGAATTAATAATATTAATTATCTCAAGATGAGTAGAAAGAGTTATTTTCTTTCAAGACTCCAAAAAGAAACTTATATTTAGGAAATTGTCTTTGAAAAAGGTCAGTCAAAGGCAGTGAGCATTTGTATTTGGTTTCATGTGCAGATTGCCATTGTGATTTATACTGTTGAAATTATATCTGCAAGACCATTCAACAACCCTAAAAGCCAGGCTTTTTAAAAAAGTGTGGTAGGTTACAAGATTGTTCATCTATGTGTTTGACTCAAGAGTATTTAAGAAGTCTTTGTAGCACAGACTGGCATATTGATAGAACTAATCTGTTGGGGTCTTGCCCCAGCCAGTGGCTGCGCCCCACACAAGTGCTCACTCGCTCCCCACCAGTCGGATAGTGAAGAGAATTGCAAAGGTAACAGTGAGAAAACTTGTGGATTGAGATAAAGGCACTTTAACTGGCAAAGCAAAAGCCCCATACACAAGCAAAGAAAAACAAGGAATTCATTCATCATTTCCCGTTAGCAGGCAGGTATTCAGCCATGTCCTGGAAAGCAGGGCCCCATCATGCACAATGGTTACTTGGGAAGACAAATGTCATCACTCTGAACATTCCTTCCTTCTTTCTTCTTCTCCCAGGTTTTATATGCTGAGCATGACCCTATATGTTTTGGGATGTTCTTCTGGTCAGTTGGGATCAGCTGTCCTGGCTGTGTCCCCTCCCAGCTTCATGAGCATCTCCTGTGCAGGGCCTGGAGTTGGACTTACATGATCCTTGTGGCTCCCTTCCACCTCAGGAGAGTCTAGTCTAGTCTAGTCTATCTCCTGGTGCATACCCAGCACTCTGGCAGGTAGGGTAGTATGGGAAATAGAAAAGGCCTTGACTCTACAAGCACTACTCAGCAATAAAGAAAACATCCCTGTGTTATCAATCCAAAATATAGCCCCATAGCTACTGTGAACGTAATTAATTCAATCCCAGCCAAAACCAGCATACCTGAGTGGGAAGACAGCTGTGGAGACCTCACTGGTCTCACCAGTAGAGCTGAGGGTTAGCAGATAATGTTTCATGAGCCTTTTTAAAGCCCTTTTTAAAATCTACTTTGTAGTAAGTTAATGTAGTGGGACTTATGTTGCCAAACTTTTTTTTTTTTTTTTTAATAATCATTATAGTTCTGGTTCTGCTGACAAATTTCACTTTTGAAGGCTGGTAGTGAGCGGGGATGGAGGATGATCCACATGCTTATGTTCCCTTAAAAAGTGCAATAAAGAGTGAAGTATAAATTGGTTTAGGGGGATGAAGAAAGAATAGTAGGGGAACAGAAGGGTAGCAGAAGCAGCAGCAGTCTCATATTAGAAATTTGAAGTTACTTAATGGAGACTAAAGCAGTGTGAAAGGAAAAATAAACAGCAAACTATCTAAAGATTTTGAAGAGGAATTTTCATAAGGGTGCATTCAATATGCTTTCACATTTATGCTGAGTAACTAAAATTACTGATGCTAAATACGGTTTTCATCTTAAAGTGTTTTCTGATAATCTTATGTGCTTTTTGTATCAGATTTTTTTTTTTTTTTTAAATACAGAAGTACTCACACAAGGGATTCAACCCTCTCAATATACATAAGTATTAGAGCATATTTTTTCTTTGAAGGGTTTAATTCTCTGTCCTGTAGTGGTCAGATGGTGTTCTGCAGTAAAAGGTTTCTAAAGACATACAGCTTGTAACAAGGGAGAATATTTTGTATAAACCCAGGTAAAACATTTGGAGAGAAGAAATGAGAAGGGAGGAGAAAAAGAGTCCAATTTGGAACATGTCCCAGGAGTTTCTCCATGTACTGGAGCTGCTCTGTTCTTTAGAGGTCTTTGACTTCTTCCCTCCTCACCACATCTTCTTTTCTAACCCTACCAGTTCACTTAAGAAAAGGCAATCTCTTTCCATATAAATTGTCTTATCTTTTCTGTTCATAGATTGTCTTGGCCTTAGAACAATTAAGTTCGCCTAATGTTCATCTGGTCAGCAAAAAATATATTGCTTTATTGAGATTTGCAGAAGTTATTTTCTTTTGCCTATCATAAGTATTTTTGAGATGGAAACTTTCCTAATAGTGCGTTGTTTCTAGCTCATATAGTTTGTTGGTTTTGCCTTTTTTTCCTCTCTCATGTCCCTCAGTCTTTCACAAGGTTTTCAAATAACCTAACAGCACTTAGAGACAGCCATGATTCAGCCAACTATTTTTAGAATGTGTTGCTTCTAAACTTTCACCTGTTCTCAGCTGTCTTTTAAATGCATCTGAAAGCAACAAGGAAACACCTTCAATTTTAGTATTTTCATCTCTTGATCTCTGTAGATAATGTTGATGAGGGAGCTGTTCTCAGTTGGTGACTGTAGAACACTGTCATAGTAAGTTAAGACAAGAACTGCTTATGCTTTGTTTTCATTTCTTTGGCTCCAACACTAAACAGCTTTGAACATCTTATTAAAATGAAGTACCATTAAATACTATCGAAGTCAGATATTTATGCAACTTTCTAACAGCAAAAAAAATGCAAGACACTTCCAGGATGTGCTTTCAGTGGGCAGTGAGGGGCAACAGAAATGATCATCGATTATTACAAATGTGTAATAATCTAAAGGTTCCTTTAATTTTATTTCTTTTGAATCTGTAATGTCTGTGGATTTCAAAAGATCAAGAAGACAGGGATAGATTCACTGTGAGCATAGCATGAATTTAACTGACCCACAGTCTGTGAGGACAGGTGTTCTTAACTGCCCTTTCAGAGGCTAACAAAATATTTTCTGGTCTTACTTTAATGGTTATTATTTTTATTATAAACACTTAAATTATGTCAGGAGTTCAAATAGAATTAAAAAGGATATTTGCAGAGAATCTGCAGTGTTTTGGTAATGGTACCTGATTATTTTTAATTAAGAGGACGTTAATGTATGAACGCAGTGAGTCATACACAAGCAGACTGACAGAGCAAGTCAATGTTACAGTGCAGTGTGTTCTCCCTAGTTTCCATATAAACAAGTTTTTGAGGATTGGCAACAGGTTTTCATTTTGTTTTCTGTTTTATAGCATGAGGCTTATCTGGCCTCCATCCCCCTCTGTGGAGAGCAGACAAAAATCTCCCCAAGCTCTGACTTACCAGTGGGTCTCCCCAGGCTGTAGAGATGCCTGCACAGTGCTAGATAAGAACAGAGTATACTTCAAACAGCTTGGCATTAATCAGCCAGCAAGGCTTCAAGCTCAGTGTTAGAGCAAAGGAATGCAGTTCAGAGACTCGCTTACATTAAATGAAATTAAACCAGACAGACTCACTTAATTCTTGCTTTTAAAAAGCTCTTGAAGTGCTGTTTTAAACTAGTTACTTTGTGATGCCACTGAGTGAGGCAGTTAATCTGACTCATCGGAGGGGGAAAACGCCAGACCCCTTGGGATTCTTTCAAAAAATTGTTGGACTGGCCTTTGAAACAATTTCTTTATATCTTATTCATACCTTTTCAGCATAACATAATGCATTATCTGTTATCTTTAACTAGAAGACTCAGCTCCTCCTTTCATATCACTGGTAGGGCAGTCCTTGTAAGGAATGTAGATGGTAGCCTAATTGCTCTACTTTGCACCCAGGAACTACTCTTGTGTGATTTGAGGTCAGTGTTAGCTTGTGACTTTGAGGGCAGTGAATGAGCTGTCAGTAAAACTTTATATTGTATTGCACTCCATTTTATGCTGGGAAAGGACATGAGAGAGTTTGAGGAAATCAGTGTAGAGAGCTGAGGAAAAAGTCATCCTTTATCTACTCTTCTCTTTTTACGACTCTCAAAGACTAGAATAAAGTCAATATCGTCTGAGGTATATTCATGGTAATACATGATTTTTGGAAATCACATAGGTGGCAAGTAAAAAGTAGAGTCTAAAATATAAACAGAATATGCCTAAGAAAACCCCGTATTTATAGACACTATTCCAAAATGGTTTCTTATTAAGGATCTCTTTCCTAATTAAGTGATTAGCCAATCAGAGCAATCAATTTATGCTAATGATAGGGCTAATAGTGAATTCCCAGTTGGGGTTTAAATCCATGGCTGTAAGCTCAGAAGCATCTGTTCTAATGATTAAACCATTTGCTCTGTATATATCTGGTACTTGCTCCATCAGCTAAACCAGTGATAACTTAACTGTAGCTCTTTCACCTTAGGCAGAAAGTAAAGCATCTAAGAAAAAATCCTGTACTGACAAACTCTTCATAGGTATATATTTATGTCATTGTCCTCTTTGAACTATGCTGAAGCAAAAGCAGGTCTGCAGTGCTTAGAACTGCATCCTTTCCTCCAGCAGAAACAAAGGTCACTTATCAAAATTGGGGAGGCTATAGTGAGCACTGAAGGCTTTCTGGACCTCATGTTATACTGTTATACTTGCCACTGATGTGCGTATTTACATTTATAAGATAATAGCCTTAAATACAAATAGTCAAGGGATTTGTGGAGGTGGAAGAAATGTCAATAAGATGCTGCAGTAGTTCTATATGAGTGAAAGAGGCCTTTCAATAAGCAATTGACATCAGATTTTTATGGTCCCTAACTTACCACTTTAGAAATCAAAATAAATGAGCATTTATAACTCTCTGAAGTGAAGACAACACTTTTTATCTATTTGAAGGCCAAATCTAGATCTCGTCCTCCCATCTGTCACTTTCTTCTAGTTAATATATTTAGCATTCTTTTAAAAAGGAAGGTACATAAAATAGGATTGTATGTAGAAGATTAAATATAAGAAAATTACCTATATACAATGTCCCATCTGTCTTGGAAATGTATGCAATTCACTTAGGATATGTTTACTGGCATTTGTAATATCAAGTGGGGTTGGTTCGTTCACTCTACATATTTTTCTTTCCAAGCATGTCCTCCTGTGATGTTACCTGGGGGAGAGGAGCAGGCAACTATAATATGGACCTACTGTATTTGGTTTCACTATATAGAATTAAAAGAGGTCTAAATATCTCAAGTTGACTGTCTTCTGAGTTTCATCCAGGATAGCCCATTATGATATGGGCTTCAACTAAACAATATTAATTTTTTATTACCTTTAGTCCAAAAATAAAATGGAAATAAAAGTTCATCAGGAGGATCAAGGGATGAGAAGGCTGATGGAGAACCACAAAGGGAAGGAGTTCCAGCGAAGACAAGGAAAATGTGATGGAGAAAATATAAGGGAAGTGATAGGAAGAGAAGAGCTTCTTCACCTCTGTTTTTTAAGTGAAAATTGCCAAGTGATTAGTAAGTGGAACTGAAGGCAAAATCTGATAGGGTCAAAGAAGGAGGGACAAGCAGGCTTAGACAAATGCTAGTACATTAAGCATTTTGTCTCATCCAGCCATTTCCCCACATTTACTGTCACAAATTAGAAAACAGAGACCAAAGACAATTTCATGTCAGACCTGTGCAGCACTCCAACAAGCTGAACAAAAGGAAACAGGTGAGGACCATATTTATAAGATGAGAGAAAGACATGGGAGAGTGTTGCGCTCCAGACAACAATACGTGGCAGGAAAAGGTGCTAATTTGCTTCCATGGCAATCATCTGATTTGCTTGCATATCCTGCAGAGGATAGAAACAAGGATTTTTGTTTTCCTTCCCTCCTCTCTTATTTTCCCCCCTCCTTATTTCCCATTCAGTCATCTGTTCTGCAGTGTGCTATTCTCTGCAGTCAAGAATGACCCACCATTGCCAATTCCAGTCTTCTGGGAGATGATCTTGCATTGCGCAGCTGTCTTCCCAAAGACAGGGGCATCACCTTCCTAAAAATCTCTTACTTTGCTGTTCTCAAGGCTGCAAGCTTGAGTTTGTCCCAAAAGCCAATCATCCAGTTGTCACTCAGTGTGCTATGACCATATGCTAACTTGATGGGAAGCTGTCTTCAAAGCAAACACGATTGTCCACTCTACCACTCCATGACTGTGTGGGTGCATATGTGCAACCATGCAGGTGGTGTCTGTGTGTACACGCAGGGAAGCAGAGTTAGCATGAAATGATTCAAGCGTCAAACAACAGGGAGAGGTTGTTAGTCACATATGCTATGTGAAACCTGGCAGCATTTAACATTTTCTATTTTTGCTTACAGAGGATCCGAAGGCCCATAGATCATTTACAAAAAAAACCCCAAAAAAACCCAAATAAACAAACAAACAAAAAAAAAGGAAACCACCAACCCACAAATAAAATAAACATGTTTGTGTGTGTTATTGAGGTCAGTCCAATAATTTCAGACATGATATTTGTGTAAGTGGAGACACTGATTTATTCACATCTAGTCATTCTCATTTTCAGCAGCTGGGATGAGCTACATCTGGAGGCAGAAATATAATAAAGATTCCCCTGATACTTGTAGTCTGTGAGAGTAGAAACTGTTTTAAAGCATTTAAATGACAATCTTTTTCAAAGTTGTTAGCTACTAAATCAGCTTAATAGGCATGCTCCAAAACTCCACTGGGAATCATCCTTCTCTCTCTTTTTTTTTTTTTTTTTTTAAAGACTCAAATCTTTCTTTAAAAATACTATGTAAACACAAGTGAATAGCAACATATTCCAACAGACGTATTTTACAATTCCCTTGTGTCACACTGAGGACACTTAATTCAGTGGCACTATTCATATCAGTGAGGCACGGACAATAATGGAAAGGAAGTGTAAAAACATCATTTAGTCTTCTGTTTGGAAACCAAAGGGCAAATCTCCCAAGGTTCTGTGTGGAAACAGAAAGCTTTGCCAGGTTTGGGGTTTTTTCTTATGTTGGATCCAGAATCACTCCTTGTATAATGTTTTCTTCCAAAAGACAAAGCCAGTAACAAACATTCTTTCTCTGTGACTGGAGAAATAAGGCAAGAATATAAAATGATGTTCCATTTCACCTTTCATGGGGTGAATGGGTCAGGACAGATGTCTTGTTTCGTGTCTTATTATAGACATCTGCCATCCCACCATGGAAACAGTGCTCCTGAATGAATGCCCCAAACAGGTATGTGGTACTTCTTTTACCAAAAGACACCACCCCTGTTCACAAATCTGCCTGCTTTCTTTCCTTATGAGCTTAGAGTAAAATTATTGGTGTTGCTTGTAAGATTCCATACTTTTTTAAAATGTGCACACTGCATCACAAGAAAACAAAATTCTCAAGCTGTTTTCTTGTATGTTGGGCAAGTTGTAGCTGGAAGGTAGGGATGTGGGTTTTTGTTGGTTGTCAAAATGGGATTTGTAATAATGACTTTAACTAAAATCCCATTCCTGAAGGGGATTTGAACTAGTGACTAACCAAGAAGAGGATGAGCTCTGTATCTCAAGATGCTCTCGCATGGAAAGGGTTCCCTTTCCTCATGTTAGCTTCTGTCTGCAACAAATAATAATAAAAATAGTTGTAGCTGTTGAACTACATTGTGCAGTGTCAGTTCAGTGATTACCAAATTCAACATTTACTATTAAAAACTAGAGAAGTAAGGAGCATAAAATTTTTAAGGAAAAAAAAACCTATTCTCTTCAAATGTTCAATTATCAATGAAACTTCTAGTTCTATCACTGAAACAAAGAAAAAATGTGTTGCTATAACTAAGAGAATGTCTAAGCAATACATGACTTCTTCCAAGAAACACTTTAAAATTTATAGATTTATTTTGTTTTCAACATTGACAGAGTATGTTTGAAAATAAATTTACCCCTTTTTTACTACTTAGTTTCCCCTATGAATATTGATTTGTATGCATACCTATTCTAGAGCTGTGCAGTTGTGCCCAGTTGTTGAAGACAGACTGCCTGATTTTGGAAAATGCACATGGATATCTGGACTACCATATAGTGCACAGGTACCTATGAAGTTAGCTCACTTGCTATGTTTTTGCACAGATTGGTAATTATGATGTGCAAATGAGGTAGCAGAGAATATAAATCAGAGATGCATGTATATGCAGGTAACATAGTTTCACCCTCTCTTGAGTATGATCTTTGTAAGAACTGCTGACAATGGTCTCAAGTCAGTCAAGGACTTTAATACTGATTTTTATGTAGGAGGTGTGAAAATCATGTGGTGAAGGCAGTGGCAGAAAAGCTGCTGTTTGTATCTCCTACAATGGTGGTATGAGATTATAGCCAGTGAGGGAAATAATAATGAAGCCTCACTGATGCTTACTTCATCTTCCTAAAAGGTTAGCTTTTGCAACAGTAGAAGCATCCATGGGTAAAGGTAAAGAAGAGAACTGGACAGCAGAAAGGAATGCTGTGGCTCAGAGTTCACCGTCTGGACTTCTTTCTGGCAGTGAAGTGGAGTGTGATTCTTCACCTAGCACCAGGATGTGTACACTTACAATGCTGTAAAAATGCATAGAAATCCTGAATGACAGGAATTTTGAAGGGAAATTTGCAGTGAAAGCAGTCAATTAATTGAACAGAGATTGAACAGGTAGGAGCTTTTCATTGAGTCTGAGGCTCTTTTCTAAACCTCTATTTTGAAAAGGCATATAGCTGTTGCCTGTCAACTAAATTGGACTAGTGTTTTGACGCAACACATTTTTATGCACCAGTGGAGCGGAAATGAAAGCTGTCAATAATAAGCTTGGCCATACAGGTGTACGCCCACTTAAATTCTAATCTTTATAAAAACCTATTCCATACTTCACTGCTGAGGGGTGAAACTAGTGACAGAAAACTTATGAGTCTTCCTGTGCTACAGGCTCTGGAAATTCTATTTTGTTTTATATTCTAAGAACAGAGGGGAAAAAAAGAGTTCAAATAGTAACACATTCGGTGTTCCTGTCAGTGCCAAACTTCTGTACTGTAGGACTTTTGTGTGACAAGAAATCAAAAGCTATTGTTCTCTGGCAGTCCTGCTTGTAGTTCAGTCTGCTTCAATAAAAGAGAAAAGAATCTAAAATGTGGCAACTTTTGCAACTGTGGAAATGATGCATCTCATTGGCAGTAGACTTGTGGCTGGGATTCAACGTATGCTCCAAGGCTAGGGCTAGCCAACACATTTAGCATGTTTAGGTATGTTATATACACTGGTAACATATGGTCCTTGTAGTGTATTGTTTTCCAAAGGGACTGGCTTGTACTCTTCCAGAGTTAGATGAAAGCATATGAAGGAGATCACAGAGGAACATAGATTGTGACAATCACAAATCTGTGATTGACACAGATGTACCACAGGGCATATGAAATGCACCTTCCCTCCATAAATCACTAGAGTGATCTGCTAAACTTTCCTCTTTAAGAAATATGTATTTGCAAATGCAATCACCATGGGATGTAGTGTTTATTGTTGTATTATTCACATGAAGCAGACTTGAAGTACTTCATGCACTTGATTTTCATGTGCTTAATGTTGTCATGTATGGTCCTTGGAGAGAAAGTAAAGTTCTCCTAACTTCCCAATGGAAGTTTTTCTTTCAGTAGTATTTCTAGCCCTTAAATTATATTAGATATCAGAGTTAAAATTATAAAACTGTACATTAAGCTAAATGCAAAGAGAGGGTTATAGTCTTTTCTTAGGAGGTATGTGAGCTATGATTATTGGTAAAATTTTGCAGGCTTTTAATGTTTTTTTAAAAAATATGGGGAAATAAGAACCTCAGCCTCTTGCCTTCACTTTAAACAAACAAACAAAATTATTTTTAGGGAATGTAGGAGCACAAAACAATTTTTAGTGTGAATGATGCAGATAAGAGATTATTTTGAATTTCTGCATTGCCCCTATCCTAGGGATTTGCAGAGGGGGCCTTAGAGGAGCTCAGTGTGTGACTACGTGTGTGTGCTTGTTTGTATGGACAGAGCTGGCCTGCCACACTTTTGTCCAGATCCATAGTAACTCTACAACTTGAGGTTTAAGTGAATAATTACCTTACTGAGTGAGGCCTTTTCAGCAGGTGTGTTTGATAACTGTTTCATTTTTTTTCTTTTTTTTTTCTTTTTTTTTTTTAAGTCATAGGATTCAAACAAGCTTGGCAAATTACCATGTTAAATTACATGACTCTGAATCTGGCAACTAGTTTTATCACCTGCAAGTGACTGTTATTCCAGCACGAGCTCACAATCATGCTATACATTCACCACAGAGCTTGTTCTAGTTAAGATCCTATTAGCTGAATTACTTTGTAGCAAATTATGAACATCATTATGATTACAGGGACCAAACATCTCCCTATTAATTTCTGCAGAACAGTAGCTGTGAGCATCAAAGTTACCACTGCAATTACAGCGAAAATGGGTTGCTGCACTGTATTGACAAGCAGCACTATGAATAGCGCAGGTGTGAATACCTGCTCTCATGGGAAAGTCAAGCGCACTAGAAAGGGAGTCTCCGTGGGTCACACATGGTCTGACTGAAGGGGCTGGTAATTCCAGCTACTTTCTAGGTAAATGAAATCAGACAAACAATGGAGTGGATTTCACGACTGTTTAGGATGCTTCTCTTTCATAATTTGCTGCATGTATGTATACATCTCTTAAAATGCCTTCACTGGTGTAAGAGGCAAACTCTGCCCTGCAGAGGCAGACGTGTGTGCAGCCCCATTGGAAATAATGGTGGTTGTGAGAGCGACATCCAAGGGCTAAATTTGGCCTGACATGTAATAACTGACATAACTACACCTGGGATAAAAGTGTTAGGAATACAAAATGCATCACTGTAGTAATTCCATCTTGCTTTTTCTGCTTCCCTACTGTCAGAGTACCTTCTGGAGTGGGAATTTCCTAGACACAGAGCAGATAAATAATGTTGTTCTCATAAATGAGCTATTTAGAGTCCTTTATTAAGCTGTTGCTTTGGTTTTGGTTTTGTTTTGTTTGTTTGTTTGCTTTTTTGTTTGTTTGTTTTTTAATTTGGCCTACTCTGAAGATTGCTTTCCTATATTGTAAATTATTGCAGTGACTTTCAGCTAATTTTGCTCAATGTGTATATGGCAATTGTTAGCTAAGTCTGGTTAGTGTCTTTGAAGTAAAATATGAGGAAAAAGTTGAGTTTGTGCTGCCCTAGCAGGAGGGCATGGCCAGGGGTGTCAGTGTTACCTGTTGTCCAGACGGTCAGCAATCTCTGCCAGGATTTCGATAGCTTTTTTTTTTTTTTTTGCTTTTTTTTTTTTGTTTTTTTAAATCAGAAAATGTCCACTTGATATGAACAAGCAGATTGGGGAAAATCTTGGACACTCCAGCCAAACTTCTGCTCAAACCCAGTCAAAGGACTGGGAAGCCTGCTGTCTGAGGAAAGGCTGAGAGAACTGGGATTTTACAACCTTTAGAGAAGGCGGCTGAAGGGAGACCTTACAATCATGTTCCGGTATTTAAAGGATGGATACGATAAAGATGGAGGCTTCCTTTTTACAAGGAGTCACATGTGAAAAAGACAAGGGGTAATGGCTACATGTTACTCCTTGGGAGATTCTGATCGGACACAAGCATAAGATTTGTCACAATGAGTACAAGCAACCATTGGAATAATCTTCCTAGCAAAGTGATGGATTCCCTGATGTTGGACACTGTTAAGATTCAGCTGAACAGGTGGCTGAGCCATCTTGTCTGGAGAGACAACCTTGCTGAGAAAGGTTGGACCAAATGATCCTGGAGGACCCTTCCGACCTGATACTTTAGCATTCTATGTTTCTGGTGTAAGGTAGTCATGCTCCATTCCGATAGCACTCACCACCTTGTTTCTTGATTTGCTGTAATCTCCAATTTTAAATACATTTCTAGGTCTTGAATTAGGGAACTGCTTATTACAGCTGTGCAACTGGGGAGCTCTATATTGTCTGAGTAGTAATGCAGGGCAAAAATGTGGAAGGGATGTTTCCTAATTTTACCAGTCTGCATTACTATTTTTTTTTTATTATTAAACTGTAATTTTTATAACAGTAGTTTTTCATTTTTCCTGTAAGTCAGGAAGTATGATAATTTTCACAAGAGCATTTGAAGTGAAACAGATTATAACAAATAAGTAACAGTAACTGTTATCTGCTGGTTTTAATTATAGTATAAAGCCAGGAAGGTTAAAAACAAACAAACCCTCAAGCCCTGTTACAGGCAAGCAAAGATACGCAGCAAATGAGCGTAACATGTTTCTATTTTGTGTTAGATCAGTTACTGTGCAAAATTGGTGTTTAAACTCTCATTTATACTTCTGCTGATAAGTGAATACTTTAGACTGAGCTTTTTCCATGTGGCAGCTGCTTTCAAGGGCAAACACAAAGGCTTGTCGCAGGTCTCAGCACGTTGATGTAATGCTGCAAAAAACATCAGGAAATTGTGAAGAAATAAATAACTTGCGCCCCATCACTATGATAGTTAATGGCTTTAGGGATGGCACTAAAGCAGACAATATGGTCAGAATGAAGTCTCCATCTGTGTCGCCGCTGTCAAGGGAAATAGTTTTACATCATTTCTTATCTCTCTTTTGGTCCCTGTGACAAGTAGTCCGTGAGGTGTTCAGACCCTGCACTGAACTGACTAATGAAAGATGATAGGTTGGGAATTGATAAGTGAATTTACTTTGACTGTAAACCCTGCAACGTCAGATGGCAACTCCTCCTCTTATCCTTTTTATAATCTTTCTTTTAGTATGGTGGCCCTGAAAACCTTCACACACAATTCTGAAATGTCATTTTCACAGTGATTCAGAAGTGATCAGAAAGGCAACCAAAATGACATAGAGAGCAGGGATAAATTAATGGGCTGTCAAAAAAGTATTCTCACTTGGAAGGATTTCAGGCTTCTCTCAGATCTGATGTTAACCCAGAAAAAGTCTTGACAAAACTGAATTCTATTAATTTTCAATAGAAAAGTTGAAGTTGCTTATTGAAAGTTTTGCAATATACTTTTAGCTCATAATTAGACTGTTTGCATTTATTCCCCATTCTGATGACAGGCAAACCCTATCACAGTCCTTATGGCTGATCCCAGAGAGAGGTCAAGAGGGCTACTGATGTGAGTGAAGTAGTACACAAGCTTAAATGTGAGCACAGTGGGAGACACAGTTTAATGATCTGGTTCACTTTGAGTAAGAACTTTAAATGCTCATTTGAAATAGTCTGAGCTGTCTGAAACAAAAAGCACAGCTAATTAAACAAACATCCCTTGACAAGAAACCCTTGCCTCCCAACCTCAACAGGGGTGTGTTTCAAGGTTGCTCATATATCTGAAAATCGCTGCCTAAAAGGTATTTTGGAAGTAAGTTGTTAACAATAGTTTTCGGCCCCAATTACAAAACAGAGAAGGAAAGAAAAATCTCATCAAGCAAGAAGACAAAACAACTTTTTAAAATTAGTTTCATATTTTTAAAAATTTCAAAGTTATCTAACTTGGTGCATTTTGTTCCAATCTCTCTTTTGTACTTTAGGAATATAATTCATGAATATTCCATTTTACAAGGCCACCCTCACAAGTGTATAGATGTAGTAGACCCTGATTCTGGTTTTGAACTGACTTGACTGTGTCAAAAAGAGATGGCTTAATCTTTCCTCTTCTTTTTTAATTTGTGTTTTGACTTCCTATATTACTAACTGACATCACTTTATTTTCTTAATTTTCAGTGTCTAATGTCATGCCCTACATGCTCTGCAATATTCAAGCTCAGATCTAATGTCATTGAATTATAGCAAAGAGCTCACGTCCTTCTAAATCCTTAAGCCTCTTGATTGGGTAAACTCTGACTAAGTGCTTAAAAGTTTGAAAATTGGGCATGATATCTAAGCCCTGAGTTGTACCTTAATCTGTATTAATTGCAGTTACCAGAAGGAGAACTAAGCTTGAATGCATGTGGGTTGTGGATGGGATGAGTTTCTGTCTAGAGTGACTCTGGAAAGAACAGAGAAAACTGGCTGAGATTTGACAGATGAATAGCATTTTCTAACACAAAGTATCAGTTCTTAGGGGTTCACAAATACAGACAAAAAATTGCTCATATTGATCTAAGTCACCTAATTGAACCTAATTTTAAAAGGTGACATGTTTGCCTTTTCTTCATCTAGGGAAGTTCTAAGTGCGAGGAGGACCAAATGCTGAGGAAGTGTCTAAGGTTCTCCTGCTTTTTTGATGTCAGTGTGGAGAAGACAAATTGAGACCAGAACAAAGATAGTTGTAAACCTGAACAGTTAAACAGCCTCATTTATCATTTGCTGTGACTCAGGGCATATTAACCAAGGCTGTTCAGATAAAGAGCCAGAGCTAGATCTTTCTGATACATTTTTAAAAAATTATTATTTTTTCTTTTTAATAGTGAAAGTGAAAATGAAGAGAAATAAAAGTTGTCCTTAAATTATTTTGTTGAATAAAAAATGAAATAAATGCTTTTGGTTTGGCTTGGTTTGGTTTTTTGAAGGGGGAGCAGCAAAAAAGCAGTACTTTGGAAAATGTTAATCTATAATCTTTCAGATGGACAGAGATTTTCCCCATTTTAGTGGGTGAGAAGAGGTGGGGATGTGTGCATATTGTCTGAACTCCTGTACTGGCGTTTGTGAAAAGTTACTAATTCTCTGTAAACAAAAATCAGCTCCCCCCTTGGCTCCACAAATAGAATGAGGGAGTGGGAGTTTATAGTCTCCCAAACCTTGTATTTTTGGGAGAATGAGTCAGTCCTCCTACAGATGTCAAAACAATTAGCTATGAGGAGTTTACAGGATAATAAAGACTGGATGTTTTGTATAGGTATGGAGAATTAGTTTGCACACTTTACACATATGGTTCTACCAACCGCAACAGTCACCAATATAATTAAGGAATATAGATAGGGATTAGTTCTATCTCTGAAATGAATGAGGCTGTAAGGAGTTCCTCAGCTGAGTTTGTTACATATTCTGTTCAACGAAAGCAATGCTCAAGTCTGACCTGACAAATTTAAAGCAACTTCTTTGTGCTGCTTTTAGCTCATCTCTTGCAATATGTTTAAATGTGGGCTTTGTCTCAGTTTAAAATGTATTCCTTTCTCAATGAACATTCTGGAAGGCAGCAAATAATGAATCATGCAAAAATGGAAATTTACAGCCAAACTGGGAAACTACCATCATGACCACAAAGCTGATCCACCACCTCTCTGATCTGTCAATGCTAATGTTTCATCACCCCTTCTATGAAGAAATTCATCCTGATGTTCAACTTGAACCTCTCCTGGCATAGCTTCAGACTACCTCCCCTCATCTTGTCACTAGCTGCTTGGGACAAGACACTGACCCTCACCTGGCTACAACCTCCTTTCAAGTAGTTGTAGAGAGTGATAAGGTCTCCCTTGAGCCTCCTCTTCTCCAGGCTAAAGATCCCCAGTTCCTTCAGGCCACTCCTGATAGGGTTTGTGCTCCAGACCCTTCAACAGATTCTTTGCTCTTCTCTGGACTCCCTGCAACACCTCAACATCCTTCCTGAATTGAGGGGATATTAAGTATAGCCTATATGTGTTTGGGTTTTTTAGTTGCTCTGCATTGCTTGGAATATTTTGTGTGGTATTGGATACTAAAACCAATATTTTTAGATAAACAGAAGAAGGATAAAAAAATTCACATGGTGATCTTGGAAATTATTAACACAGAAGATTAAGGTGAGATTGAAAGCTTCTCTGGGGGAAACAAAACAAAACAGAAACTAAAGGAGTATCTATTAAAAGAGAAAACAATTGATTTTCCAAAAGGTTGGGGGTTTTTTGTGATGAAAAAATGTCTTTAAAAGAGACCAGAAAAAAAAAGGGATTATGTTTTTCTGACAGAAAAAGGAATAGTTCTGGTTTAGGTTTGTCAAAGTAAATATAAAGATATCATTTTATGTTCTGCTACTTAATGTTACTCTTGTGCTTTCTTAAAAACATATTTTCTATTGTTGGATATACAAGTAGAAACACAGTGGCCACATATTTGACTTTTTAAAGAAAAAACAAATAGTGAGATACTGTTTTGTATATAATTTTTAGTATCTGTGAAAGAGATTAGAGATGTTCTCTTTAATTTATAGAGCCTTTGGGCACTGAAATACATCATAATTAATTTTAATTCATTAACTCAATATGGAAAATGAAGCAGCTTTAGTAGAATGGTTAGTGGATCTTACAACTTGCATGAGTTTATCCCGTCTGACTGAACTCTGATTTTTTGTTTTTTATAGCGATGTGCTTAAAGTTGATCTGGTTTCCAACATCTGTCATTTAAGTTTGATACACAAAAATATAATGCCCTATCAAAAAATACCACATATATATCTTGGCTTCCTCCTTCCTGTAATGTACTCATTTTGAAAACCAACTTCTCTCAAGGTCATGAATTTTAAAACATACCCCGAAATAAAATTTCCCAACAACAAAACCCCACAACAAAACCAGCAAGAACCAAACAGTAGCTGGCTCAGGTTTGTTTTTACTGGGTTATGCAGTAAGTCTTGTGTAGGCTTTATTTGTTTTAAATTTCGTGCCTAACAGTTTCTTAGCCAAACAACCTTGACAGTGTCCCTTTAACTTATTCATAGCAACACACAGAGACATCACAAGGAATTTATTTACATCTCTAAGTATTTCAGAGGCCTGCAGCTTCTTCACAAAAATCTTCTGTGCTGAACTTCAGAATAAGCTTTACTGTCTGTTTGGATTGATTGATTGATGGGCCTATGAGCCCAGTTACTCTTCTGACAGGCTGCACTCGCAGGAGCTTAGTCTGGGTAAATAAACGAGTTAGTGAAGGGAGAAGTGTGTAGCTTTGTTGTATGCTTTGTGCAGACAGGCTGTTGTTTCACTGTAAGAGTATCTGGCGTATATCAGATTGGCACTTGTTAGGACTGGACATCACTTAACCTTTGCACACTGGAATAGAGAGAACAGTTTCTGATGGCTCTGTAATGAGCTTGCGCTAACCAACATATTAATACAAGAAAATACAAGACTGAGAAATAATTTGAATTCATGAACTCATGAGGCATTATTTAGATGTAAGTTTTTTCATTAGCATTTATATTTGCCAGGCATCTCTTTTTGCTTTTCATGTGTACTACAGACAGGTTCCATTTCTTTTTGTGTCAGCAATCACTGGCATCATGGTTAGTATTAATCTTGGACTCATAATGACTCTTTCCATCTTTAGGTCCTCTATGAGTAGTCTGGAATCTTTGACTAGGATGTGAGCTCCTTTTAGGTAGTGCCATAAAAATGCAAAAGTCCTGCTGTGCTTAATTAAAAAAGGAGCATCAGTGTCTCTTATGTACAACTAATGGCATTTTCTTTTAAATTGGAAGGAAGATATAGAAAGTCTGGTCCAGATCCTCAGCTGATAATTTACATTTATTAAGGATCAGGCATAGGGAGTCTGACTATGGAATTATGATTGCATTTATTTTTTAGTTAATGCACACAGTTTGAATTAGGTACTTCAGTCATTGCACTGTGTTTCAGTAATGGACATCATTACTGATAACTGCAAATTACAGCTTGAAATAAAAGATAGGCGCATTCATATCCTTCTTCAGGCTTTATTAAATTTTTCTGACATTTAGAAAACACAGTTTACTTTACTACTGTTATGTGTTAGAGTTTTAGGAGAACTGAAATGGGATATATTTGCACTGTGCATAATCATGGTTTGGGGAGCAATATATAAAGAAATCACTTTAGAAGTAATTCTTCTGAATGGCATTCTTCAAATGAGGGTGTGCCTGCACTGTAGATGTCAAAGACCTAGCTTCATTTTTTGTTCTTGTCATTGCCAGAATTACTCTTCTCTTTTCCTAAAGCATGCAGCATGCTGAATTTTCCTTGGCATTTGCCTTCTCTGCTCAGGGCTCGTTTTGTTTCAGTGAGATGTCCTCATAGCATAATGAAGTGTTGAGAGGTTTCTTTCAGAAAATGAATTTGTGAATGATCCAGCCTGCACCAACTCTGTGAGACTGGAACAGATATTTCAGCTAGCAAGGACACACACCTGCTGTTTGTTCGTTAGGCGAGGGTCACTCCCTAGGATCTTCCAACAACTCCCTGGAAGTTTCCTCATGAGAATGTCTCAACTTTCTTACTGTACTCTGGAGATGTACCTGAAAACATCGGGTTGAGATAATATAAACATACGACTTGTGAGATATGGGTTTTAACCAATTAAAGGTTCTAGTGTGGTGCTGTGAGACTCTTATTTAGCCAATAAGATGTAGTTCTAACCCTATATAAACTGTGTGCTGTATGTAATCTTCACTTTAAACCTCATAGGTTTGTTGGGTGAAGTCCTTTCTCTCTGCAGAAAATTGTTTACTTTAATGAAGCACTTTGGTAGATAAGATGCTGTAGAAACATAAACAAGTAAAGGAATTTCTAAGCACTTGACCCATTATCTGGGGTGTGCAGAGGGACTCTGATTCTGGCTAAGGCAAGCAACAGAGGACCCTTGTGACATGGAAGATGCAGTTTAAAGTTGATTATCACCGATAAAGGATAATAACTGAAGTTAAAACTCAATTTGCTGAACTTTTACAATTTCTTTTGGCTAAAATGCTTTTAGTGGTGTGGTGTGAACATGACTAGAAAAAGTCTAGGTGTTACTTGAGATTGTTTCAAGGCTCCCACCTGGCCACCAGGGCAAGAAATTACAAGATCACCAGGCTATAAACTGTTCTTTTTTGAACCAAAGAATCTGTATTAATGAAAAGGTTCTTATGTGGAAACTATTGAATTAAATCATTTACATACACAAAAGAGAACTGACAGATGCTTGTCCTACATTTATTTGAAATGCATGATAGTGGAGACTTTGTGTCTTCCTTGGATCAGCTCTTCTATCGGTGCACCATTCTTGTCTATAGAAAACTTTTCTGAAAATGTCCTTATATCTTCTTTTCTTAAATTAAAGACTGTTTTGCACTATGTTTTATCCCTCACAGATATGTAGAGCATTCCATTCCCTTTTGTTTTTTGCACTACTTTGCAGTCTATTTCCTTTTATGCTTTGCTTTTCTGGACTAAAAACCAGTTGTTTGAGCTCTTCCTTGTGGGTTCACATGCTCCAGTCTTTGAATACTTTGTTTTCCCCTCTCTAAGCCACCCTCTGTGCATCCTTGTTGCAGAGTGTGCCCAAAGCAAGGCACAGAGCTTAAATTTAGCACTGCTTGTGCTGTATGGTGCCATAAGTAATTTTCAGTTTCTTGCAGCTGTTTGCATTCCCCCAGCCAGTGATGGTGTTTGTGTCAAACCATGGGCTGATGGTATTGACTTAGGTTCAACTTGTACCTCACTATGCTGCTGCCTCATTGTTTGTCCTTCTCAGCTGATAATTTCTGCCCAACGATATCTTTTAATGGTCTGATTTGAACTGAATTCTGTTTTTTCCCAACCCATTTATTCAGTTTCTCAGCAATGCAAATCCTGTCCTGCAGTATGTGTGTTGTTGTTTAATGTGGTGCTAGTGCAAGCTCAGTATTCCACCATTGTGTTATTTAAAGAGAAGATGAGATTAAAAAAAAAAAACAACTTTGAATTTGGCAGCAATGGATTGAACAGGTGAGGTTGACTGTTGAACACCAGCAGTAGCTCAGCCTGCCAGTCTATTTAAACAACTGAGTAAATCAGCTGCTGCTGAGCTTGGGGAGAAGGGAAGCAGCCAAGTGTGCAAGCCCAGTCTGCAGTTGCAACTTCAGTCTGATGGTACAGAAAATAAAACGTATAAGAGAAGGCAAGGAGATATTTATGGCTTTTCAGTAGAATCAAAGTGATTACCAATTTAATCTTATTAGGGTGATAATAATGAAAATAGTTAATGTTTTGCACTCATTTTGACAGGAAATTAATTAACCCACTGAAAAATATATGAATAAGAGGATTTGTAGAGAGATGCTGAACTGTAAGGATATACCATAAATTAAAGCTGAACCAAATTTTACTTACTGAAAAGTATTAGGATACTCATTTGTTAAGGCAATGGTCTTAGTTATAACTGCAGTTTGCTTGTTAATTAAAATACCTTTGAGAAAATTTTATATTATCACAGTTAAAAATGCCTAATTTTTTTCCGGGTTTCTTAGGTATTGTCTGCATTTGCATTAGGAAAGGAATCTGCTGATATTTTCTTTGTTCGTGTTAGGGACAATAAATACTACAACTTGTCAAGCAATAAAAATATCAGTTAATGAAGAAATGTTTGCTAATATGCAGATCAACAAACATTATGAACAGTAGATTATAGAATATATCATAATTTTGAAAACTTCTTCCTACTCATTAGAATTAAAAGTAGGTTTTGCTTATCTCATTAAGCATCTACAAAGTTTTCTAGGGGGTTTGCCATCTGCCCTCAGTGAGTAGCATCACTTAGTTGTTCTGACCAACCCGACCCATTTTTCTACTCCTCTCGGCCAGAACTTCTAATCCTTTCCATTGGAGAAGGAGGGGAGGAATGCCACAGCAGAGCTGGCTACCTGACATGCCAGGACATCAATGCAGCCCAGGGTGTGCTGATCTTTTCTCCTTGTGAGAACAGGGGGCACTGGTGCAGACCCAGGGGCTGTTCAACCCAGTTAGTGATCTAACAGTGGCCATAAGCAGGCATCTATAGAAAACTAGTAAGTGGGCAATCATGTACATTTTTCTGATTCTCTCCAAATCTCCAGTTGTGTTCAGCTGAGAGATTTCCTGGCCTTTTTGTTGCTCAATTAGTAGTCTACTCTGGATCTTTTTTTCTTTTTACCTCCACAGTCTTCCTCTGACCTCTCTGAATTGCACTTGCACTGTCCTGTCGTAGAGATCTACAGCCTAAAGCATGAAACCATCTCCTAATGTTTGTTTTGAGTCTGTTCCTCCTGCCTGGGCAGCCCGTAATTTATCCAAAACTTCATAGATTTCTATATCCCCAAAACAACATCTTGTTTCCTGACAGGGCTTTCATCATTCATGCCTTCTATGGAAGTTATTCATTACATTTGACAATAGCTTTAAAATTTGAGTAGAGCATATCACTTGGTTGGTCTCGTCCACATGGTCATAAATCTGTTCCAAAACCCTCAGAGGCTTTTGAGGTGAGGTTCTGTTTAAAGAATCCATATTAGGTCTTGCCAAATTTACTGTGTTTATCCAAACATCATCAGATCTCTAACAGAAACCAAATATTCAAATAAAGCTATATGGTAGCTAAATCTCCATACTATAAATAGCTTCCACCTGATGGTCCTTGTGAGTCTCTTGCAACTCAGAGTATTCTGCAAAATTCTATGAAATCTTTCAGTCTTCATGTACCAAAGAACTTGGCCTCATGTTCTGTGGTGGAGGTTCTCTGGTGGAGGTTTGTTCAGGAGGCATTAGAAAAAGGAGTTTTTCATTGAAGGGCAGTCATTGACTCATACATTTTTTTTTTTACCTCTTCTTAAAGTCTCATGCAAAATATTTATGTGACATTTGCTTTGATGACGTGAAGATCACTGAAGTAACCCCAAGCAATTGGGATTTCTGTCCTCACAGTCGGCCTTTCACTGGGGATAATCAGTAACACAAACCCACTATTATATTATTTCAGCCTGGAATTCAAATCCATGCAGAATCTTGTGTATTTTTTGAGATAGTTAGCTTACTAATGAGGATTACTACTATACTGTCATAAACTCGATCTATTCTGACAGCAGCATGGTTTACTATTTTGTCACTGAATATTTTGTCATGGCATTAAAGTACTCCAGGGATCGTTTTCCTGTCAGCAGGTTTCTCAAATGCTTAGTACATTAGTGTCTTTATTTAGAGATAGACATTCCACTTCCCCAGTATATTTTTAGCCTTCTAGTATTTGTGCAGATGTGTTTAACTTTGTGTCAGTTCTTTGCCTGGTTCTTCCTAAGTGTCACTCCATTTGTGTATTACTTCCTCTTTATTTCCAACTTCTGACCTAGGGATGACAATTTCTTGTATCTTTTTTCTTGTAAGTGTCATCCCAAATCATATGTTCTTATTGGCAGTCCTTCCTCATTGCTCACTTTTAGTTCATGGACACCCTTCTGGTTTCAAGGGAGAGTATGATTTCTTTACTCTTTAGTGCCTGTACGTCCATTTGGTGTCTTTTTGTCCACTCATTTTTGTCCCCACTATGCAAATAGCAGGTGAGAGGTGAAAAGAAGCCTGAATACAGTAGAAACCAGGTCATATAAATAAAAGGAAATGCAATATTAATGGCACAATTTATTTAAAGTGAGCATAATGAAGGTGAAAAATGAGCAGAGGTAATGCCACGTGTATTATCTCAATCAAATAAAAACCTTAAAAAAAATAGCGAGATAAAAAGAAAACAAGCAAACTGCAAAGTTTATGCTTGCTAAGCTGTAGTTATCTCAGCAACTGTTAAGGCACGTACACTCTGATTCAAGAAGGTTCTTAAGCTCCTGCTTAATTTTGAATGACTGATTTCAAGTTTATTCTGCTATACACTTAAATTTAATGGATATTTAAGTATTTAGATGAGCCAAGATCCTCCTGAAACAAGGTAGGTAGAGAAATGAACTTGTAAAATTTAAAATAATATGGTCAAGAAGCTTATAGAGATATCGCACTTGACTGAACAAAATCCATGAAGGGAACAACCTGTAGATTATAAATTACTACAAAGAAATGATTAGGGCAAACACAAGGTATTTTAGTGTGTGAATTAGTTAAAGGAAAATATGTAAACTGCTAATTAGTTTGTACAGTACCTATTTATGCCAGGAAAGGAGTAGACATACAGAAGGAATTTACAGGGTTTGGAAGTCAGTGTAGTTGTAAATAACTTATATATTTAATTTAAAAATTAATAACAAAAGACTTTAGAGCATATACATAATATGAAATATATATTGAGTGCTTTATTAATTGTACTTTCCTATATGGTGTATAAAAAGGTTATTGTGTAATGTATTACATTCTTTCTCACTGTAGAAACTTGTTTCTTCTTGCATATTTTGTTTTATGAATCCCAGCATATATTGCTTTTATTTTGATTATTTTCATATGTGTCCTCCTCCAGAATTAGTATTATGAAGGGTCTGTGTGAACACAGTGAAATGACTACTTTTGACAACATAAGGATTAAGATGGAAGTTACCCCAAATAACGATCAGAGATCATTTAAATAATCACAATTAGAGAAGCTCTCTCACACAGATAAGCAAATAAATAAATATGCAGAATCAATATCATATCCCTTATTTTCAAGTAATTCTTGAATAACAGGAAAGTCACATTAGTGAGTACTAATTTTGCATCTTTAATAAGTGTTTTTGATCTACAGGTAGATGAGACCATATGCTCATGGCTCTCTTTTCTCACGTGAGAATGCTTTCTGGTAAAACTACTGGAAAAACACATAGTAAACCAATTTGAGCTTCTCATAAATCATGTAAATACTTGCATTAGACAAGAAAAAAACAGACTTGTTTTAATGGTATTAAAGCCTTACTAGACAAGAAGACTGTTGGAGCTGGCCCTGGCCTTTAATGCGCTCTTGTTACTTAATCTTCTTCCCATCAGAAAGGCTTTCCCTTAAAAATACTGAAAATGGTGTAAACTGTTTCTTCACATCTTTGAGGGCTGCAGTTTTGTCTTCAGAGATAAGGCATGACTTTCCACAAATTTCTGTCTCTCCCTGAAGAGTAAATCCTCATAAATAGAAAATACACACTGGCCTTCAACACAAGGTTGTTGTCTCCTGGTGAATACAGGTGAAAACCAGACCAAAGAATCCTGTCATCTTTCTGAGTAGAAAATTACTGAAGTACCATGTGCAGTTTGGTGTTGTGCTTGTTTTAACTCAAACATCTACTTACAGTCTTTGAAATGAACACCCTATTTCTTCAATTGAAAGATTAGTAGATGAAGGATCTTGTTTTAAAAAACTGAAACCAACATACAAACAGGGAAACAAAACACCCCAAGCCATTATTTGGTTCAACTGTGCAACGAAACTCATGGTTGGTAATTACAGTAATGAACAAAGTATGCTGCCACCTCAGTGGGACTCTGATGGACAGCAGACAAGTTTGGAGTGTTATCTGAACTTCTCATTGATTTTACATCACTTCTTTTACACAACTTTCATAAAGGATACAGTGACAAGATAGTAAAAAAGCTCAGGAAACTCAAGATAATGTGTTTTCAGCACAATATGTTTGTTGGTTTGGTTTTTTGGGGTTTTTTATTGCACATTAGCTTGGTTTATTAAATACTGTGGCTCTTGATGCAGCACTCTGAACAGAAATAGTACATACTTGTTATGAGTTTTTCTTATGATCAAATGTGTAAAATGGAGGTATTTAAATTTTAAAGTAAAATTATTTGCATTTTTACTTTCTATTAACTGTACATTGGTGACACCATAGGAATTTTGGGTATGCATTTAGGCATCTCTGAGCCAGACTATAGGTTGGAGTGTTTGTTTCTGGCCTTGTTTCAATGTAATGTTAACATTCAGCATGAGCCTGAAAAAAATGAGAAGTAATTGTTGTTGCCATTATGAATATATAGTGGCAGTGGCTACTGCAGTTCACTTAAAATATATTCTCCTATAGCAGTTGATGCCAATACTTATCTGTCACTGTGTTATTGGAAGATGGGAAAGATGTCCTATTATATATTTACCCAAAGAAAGCTCAAACCAGATGAACAAAAATACTCGGTGAGTTTCATTGAGTGATGTCCAATAACAGGTTAGAGAAATGTAAAGAACAGTGGAGTGAAAAATGGCTGGTGGATGTGTGTGCATGTCTGGATATAGAGTCATTTTAAGCTATGTAAATCAAACCTAAGTCTGAGTAGTAGAAAACTTTTGTTGTGACAAGTTTGGACATGAAAATGAATCTACCACTGCTAGGAAGGCACTGTGACTGACTGGGAGTGTATCTCTCTGTCAGGGAGTGAGGCTGCACTGTCGTGGGCATGTTTGGAAGATGGATGGATCAGTCTGGTCACAAACTTCAGAGCACCCCTTTGCTTCATTGATATTCATTAGCCATTTGTGCTGTGCTGGTACAGCCCTGTGGAGTGGATGCTACATTGCTAGTGCTGGTGGCTGTGGTCTGCACTGGTCTCAGCTGCTGAAGCCAAGGGGCCACGTTTCAGCCCTCAGAAGGGAACTGAAGCTGAAGAATGACCCCTTTCTTCCCCTATTTAAATGCTCATCATTGTAGTTTTATGCTCCTCATCCCCTTCTCGAAAGAAAAAAATAGGTAGTTTCAGGTCTGGCTCCACTGTACACCTTTCCTGCCAGCACTTCATCTTATTCTTACCTTGCCAATTTTACTTCTTAGACATGTTTATCTGTACCCTTTTGGACAGTTATGCTACAGTTTTCCCTTTAGCAGTTTGCAGTTATGCATTATGTATATACATGTCTGTATGTGTAAAATCTTAGCCATGGTACCAAATGCTCATGATTATGTTAGCAATCTTGTGGTGCTAAACTATAGTAGCTTCTCATGCAGTTTTAGTCCTTAATTTCTGCTTTCAAAGCAAGTAAATATTAACTTTATCTTGTGTAGTGTGCTTCTACTTTATTAGTAGAACAGGACTTTACTTTGCCTACAAGGGAACTTGGAGTTCACTATTATAATCCAGAATTGAACAGTACAACCTATGTATCTATATATAGATCTATTTTATCAATAGTTTCACTATAAAACTATATAATTTATTATATTGAATAAGGCATACTGTATTGAATAAGACTGTGTCACTGCCTGCTTTAATGAGTAAAATAAAACTTCACGTTTTTATTTTTAATACTATTTAGCTAAAAAATTAACATAGGCCAACTTTAGTCTAGGTGAGGGAAAAACATGAAATATAAATGAAAAACAGTATTCCAGTGCTATATTATTTATTATTTGGTTTGGTTTTAAAATCAGAAGTCCAGTCTTCTTTTTGATACAGCAATAGTTGTTTGTTTTTGTTTTTGTTTTGTTAATGATATTACTAACTTATTTCAAAATTTCTGATTGTGGGAAGCCAGCAGGTAACTGTGAATTATGGTCCTCTGATTTCACTGCAGGGTCAGGTGACATAAAACTGCCATAGTGTTTTATATGCCACCAGAACCCTGGTGAGGTTAAATTATAGGCTCATAACTCAGAGTTTTCTTGTTTGTTTGTTTAGGGTTTTTTTATCTAATGTTATATATAGGTCCAAATCCAATACCCTATGCAGCACAGTCTCCAATTCCTTCCCTGCTCCAACTGTAATCCCATTTCTGCTCCCTCTGTATCAATTCCGTGCTTGGATACCTTTCAGCTTTTGGCTTGGCTGTACCAAGGTCAGCTCCATTCACTCATCCTTCAGCTGCTGAAGGGGCCAAGGGTGAGGCACAGGGTAAGATCTGTTCAGGTGCCATTTGAATTTAGTTACATATACTTTCTGGGGAACTTAATACCCTTTTGCTGAGATTAGAGCAGAAGGACTCTGGGGTTCAGACTGAAGCTCTGAAGGTGTGTGCTGCAGCAGCATTAAGCACTTCTGCCACCTAATTCTTCCAGGTCCTCATTTACATAGTCCTACCAAAAGTCTGGCTTGCTTCTCCCCAGTCTCCATATCTTTCTCACTAGACTGGTCTTCCTGTTTTGGTAAGACAACAGCCTGCACATGCATCCATATCATTCCATTCCTCTTCTCTGTACTTCTTTTAGTTTTATGTTTACCAGCTATTTCCTCTCTTAATACCAGGAGTTAAAAAAAACCCACCAAAATCAATTAAAAGGGGTCAGATTTGGGCTGGGATTCAGTGTAGTGGTCTCAACTAACCAAGGTTGGAGAAATATTTAAGGAATAAGAAACAAATATATCTATTCCAATTGTAGTGAGAAGTACACCAAGAAGTATAGCTCTCTTACTGTGAAAAATATATAAAATATGCAGAGATGGTTGATTTAGTCACGGGGGGAAGACGGGTTTGTGGTAATGTTGAGGGGACTTCATAGAAGCTAGCTACAACAGACCTACAGAACTACAGACTGAGACTACAGAACTACTTTATTCATGCGCGCATACAATTATATACCTCTTTAAGACTGTAACCTTCCACAGGTGATGGCACTCTAGCAGAT
>JAWWEV010000134.1:21296674-21337600 GCA_035583235.1 Hafferia zeledoni
CACATCACCTAATTAACATATGCAGTTCAGCACACAGCTTGCTTTTTAAGCCAAATACCAAATAGAATTCCAACAGGTTGAGAGAAGTATTTTCAATTTATAAGAGAAGGAAAATTGGAAAAATAGGAATATGGCAAAGAATACTGTGTCGGTGAGAAGATGGACTGATGAGAATAAATAATCAATGATTTATAGGAGAAGAAAGAAGCAGGCTTTCAAATGAATAAGTCTGCCTGTACTGAACCTGGTGAAAGCCCTCTGTTTCCCCAGAAAGAAATTACTGGAAAAATTGTATGGTAGTACCCTTGCAGCATCAAGGAATAGTACCTGATGATACATAAGGTTCCTCTGGTTCCAGTTTCATAAGTTCACTTCTAGAGCCTTAACAGTACTTTAAGAAAATGGTATGTACTCTTGAAGGGTACTGAGTAAGCTTTTAACACAGTCTAGTAAGTTCTCTGAAAATAATAGTTATCTGTGTTTTAATAGATGGCTCTGAGAGCATTTTATCTTGTTGCTATGTCATGTGACTTTTTTGGTTACAGAAAAGGCTTTCATTGTTTTTAGGAAACACAATACATCTGAAAAACTGAATTCCTACTTGTGTTTTTGGAACATTTTCAGAAATGGATAAGGTTTAAAGTGTAAACCAATTCTGCCCTGTTCTTTTTTTGAGAGATCCTTTTTGAAATTACAAAGAAGAGGAAATACAATCTCTATAGATTGAAGAGAATGCATCTTAATGGAAATAGGATAAGCTGATATTCAAGGATAAAAATCAGCCTTTGACATAATGCTCGTGAAGCCAAATGATCTATAACTTCAACAGAAACACCCTAAAAAATATCAACCTATTAAGTAGTTATTACAAAAGTATTCATTTTACTGGAAAAAATGGCTTTGTCTCATCCTATTCATTCACTGTTAAAAAAAAATCTCAATATATTTTTGTAAACAAGGTTGCTCTTTTGATATCACTTACAACCTGTTATCACTTGTGTTAAATATTTTCCTAAGATTCCATGGACTCTACTGGATTTTAACACAGGTCTTTACCCAAACGTAAATCCGAAGTACCTTCCTAAAAATCACTGGTATTATGCTAGTGTAAAGTGAATAATAAGATGAGGTTCATTGATGATGGAAACTAGACCTTGTTGTCTTCTCTTTTCTACCACTCCTAATTCTACTGAGCAGCCAGTGTAGCTGGTGGGCTAACCCCTATATGGGGAAAGTACCCCAGGATAGCTTATTGCACCTTTTGAAACTCACACCTAAATTCCTAGTGGCTTTAAAAAAACATTTTGCAGCTATATCAGTATGGAAGTTGTAAGAGCAGTTGCCCCTGAATGTGGTGGCTGCAGTTACCATTACCTAGGAACTCTACTCCTTAAATTTAAGCAGAGCTTCGGAAGTTCTGCATTTTCAAGCTGACTTCTCCATGCAGTAGTTGGTCTGGCCACCTATTCAGGGTCAGGTGCACTGCTGGTTGCTGGGACATGTGTGTGTCTTATGCTTGGCATATACCTGTCTGTGGGCAAGCTTCTATACTCCTTTACATAGGTGTAATGATTTTTAGTCCACACCTATAGACAGAATGATTATAAAAATTTCAAAAACAATGTATGCATTTTTGTAATTTTTGACATTAATTAAAAATTAAAAGAATTATTCATTTAGAGGAAGAATGGTGAACAGAGAAGAACTGTTCTGTGTGTATTATTATTTTCCGTTCCTGTTATTGTCCAGTGCTTACTTTTTGCAGGAATTCTTACCCCTTTCGTTTAAATGCCTGCAGAAACAGAGCCATTTAAATGTTCCTGAATTACCTGAGATTCTTCCTGTAATTATGTGGGGTCTGGTTTGCCCATGTTTGTCCACTACATTTCTTCCCAACTGCCTTCCTTTTCTATATAGGCTGCCTATTCTCTTTTCTCAGTATTTGTACCATACACAATGGAATTTTAATCCAGAACAGGGAATCATTTCCTCTGTCAATATATATCACACCAGTTAATGAATAATACCTTTCTCTAAAGAATATCAGAGAACAAAACTTTTTAATATTGCCTTTTTATACAAGATACAAGACTGAAAAAGGGAGGTAAGAAGTCTTTCCTCAGTTTATTTCAGTATAAATGAATTTCAGAATAAGTTGATCCATGGGATTATATTATTATGAAAATGTATCCGAAAATGTTATCTTAAAAAGATTATATGAGTGCGTACTTATTTAGATGCATCATTTATTCCTGTGCTGTGGTAAAATTTTTTGGGAAAATATTTCTTGTCTCTGAGGTTGCAAAGGTCACTGACAATTTTTAATTTCAGTGATGGTGGCCTCTGTTTCTTTCAGAGTTTTTGGGGAGTTTTGTAAAGGTGGAATCTATTACTTTATGTAATGGGCTTATCTTTTGTATAAACCAAGTTGTTTCTAAGGCTTTGTAAATATAGTTTCCAAAAAGAAATACAAATATACAGATTTTTTTGGAAAAGAAGTGTACTGACAAAATTCATATACACAGAACTGAAAGAAAAGAAAAAAAAAAAAATCTGTTCTTTAGTGATTCTGACTGAAATGTGGCCTTGTACCTGAATAGGAGTTTGGGATGTTTCTACACTACCAAGAATTTAGTTCAGGACAATATAATGTCCTAAGCTGTCCCAAACATGGGAGAAGAGAGAAAATGACACCTCGGATATTACTTCACATTTGGACCCTCTGTTGAACTGCAGTTACTTTGGACAGAGAAGGTGATATAATTCTAAATCTGGCATAGCTGCATAAAGGCAGACTAACCCTCATGGGGATCTTCATGCCATGAAACCAAGTTAGATCTTTCCTCCCCCTTTCTCCGTGTGGTCTTCATACAGTAGACGGAAAAAGATGTAAAGTCAATGTTGCCTTCACCCTGCTGGCTACTGGTGGCTTAGTCATTTAGAGTAGTCCCTGACTTTTGTGGTATAGATCTGAGGACTGATGGTCACAAAAGGATTAAGAAGAGTACAAGTGTACAATGGCAAATAAGTCAGGCAACATGCAGACACTGTGCTCTGAACCCATCCAGCCCAATGTGTTTTATACTCTTGGTTTCTGTTGATGGCTCTTCTCTTAGACTTTAATCGATTTCAGATTCATATTAATTTTTTCCTCACTGAAAACCAAAATGCCATAAAGAAGCTGCTGTGAGATTCCATCCTTCCCTGATCATTTTCTTTTAAATGAATGACCCCTTACATTTCAGCAGAGCACTTGCAAAGGATAGAGACCTTTTCTAAGGCAAAGAGTCATTTTAAAAATGAGAAAGTAAATGAGCTGCCTGCTAGTACAGGCAATATGATTGCTTTGTGCTGTCACCCATGTTTTGTGAAAACCGAGTAGGCCAGCATTGCTTAAAACAGCTTCTGACAGAACAACTTTTACATACTCACCAATGTGTTTGTTTAGAAAAAGGTGTATTCAGATTGAGCAGAATGAGCATCTTTATCTGATATGGACAGATAAATGAAAGATGATTGGAAAAAACTGAAGAATTTCTCCTACAGAAAATGGCTTCTTGATCTCTGAAAACAACAGGCTTCTTGTGAAGTGCAGTCAACGCTTACAAACACATTGCCATGGTACACTGAGTTTGAAATCCCAGCTGACATTTCAAATGGTATTTAGAGTTATGACAAATCTGATTTATTTGGGGCTCTCTCCAATGCTGCCATACAAGAAGTGCTCATTTGGTGACTTATTAGTCACAGCACCTTCAGACAGCTTCTGTTTCTAGTTGTGGAAAGTGTTATCAGATCTATATGTTCTTTTCTGTACTGTAGTTTAATAATTTTTGTCAAGATGCTGTTCTGGACTAGACTTTTAGTTTTACAGTGAAGTTTTCACCAGAGTATATATTTCCTTAGAAGACTATCATGCCAAACAACATTCTAGATAACTTAGGATAATGTCTTGCAAAATGCTGATTTGATTGATTCAGAAGAAACTTCAGCTCTGCAATGAAAACCTGATCCTTGTGGGTTTACAATTTAAGTAAAATGAAATTGAAATATATCAGTTAGTATAATTGCCTGAGCAATATTTATAAAATTTCTTTTCAGAAGTAAAACACAATCATTAATTACAACAATCATACTCTCACTAATGAGGCCCATCTTAACAGTTGCATTTAAGTCAGTATTTTAATATAAAATTTAATTCCAGTTGTGATCTAAGGGTTTGACCCGAGGTTTGAGTCACTAAGGATTATACCTGACCAAAGATGTCAATGAAAATATTTTTCCCCGGATGCTTTCATTGATTTCAGTTAAGTGAAACCCACTTCTGTTTCCTGTTTTACCACACAGTTTCTTACACTGAAAAGATGCTTTAAAGTGGGGAAATCTGCTGTACTGATTAAACCATGTGCAAGGCCAGGAGTTGGACTCAGTGATCCTGTGGGTTCCTTCCAACTCAGGATATTCTATGATAAATAAAATTGTTTCTTGATATGGAGGAGAATAAGGGACTTCCTTTATTTTAAATGCAAACATGTTTGTAGATTATTTCCAAACTTTACCTGTGGATGCAATATATTTCTTAATTTTTATGGTGTCTTTTCTTCTTCTTCTTCTTTTTTTTTTTTTTTTGTTTTCAGTCCTAATATCACAACTGTGAATTTTGAGTGTCCTAATCTTTCATGCAAACAACAGTGTTAGATGTCGAACTTGTATTGAGGGTGAAGCTTCAGGTGTGCTCTCTGCAAAGGAGTTTGCCTGATATGGACAGATCACTTCCTCTTCCTTTCTCACTTGGGTGGCTATTGACTGTCTACAACAGTTGTAATTACCTCATTCTTCTGCAGGTGCTTTCTATAATGAGATCCAAAGTTACAGAAGAAGGTTTTTGTTCCTTAATGTACTACTTCTTTCATAAATCCATTACTTCATGTTGTCCAATACTTCCCATCTGTTATTTGTCTTTCTTACATTTAGGAGGCCTTTTCAATATTGGGATTTTGTGTGGCATCTTGGGTTGTGTCCCACCCCCTGCCTTATCATCAAGATATTTAATTATCACAGCCTTTTTTCTTAGACTGAGACTGTTATTGAAGCACTATATGAAATCAGGTTAAAGACTGGTCCTTGAGAGACTCAACTCTTGTCAGTATATTCTGTTCTTGGCATTACACATTGCACTGCCTCTTATCTTTGCCCCTTGATGAAAATTTACCTTAGCCTTAGAAGAAAAAAAAGAATTTTTCTGTCTTATCCAGAATCCTAGGGGACAGCTATCTGTGCTGTAAAACTATCACAGAGTTAGTTCTAATATAATGAAACATATTTAATTTGTTAATGTTTAGCACTACCAATGCTTCAAGTTTAGATATGATTGATGAGTAAGGACTTTAGAAATGAGTCATGTTTTTATGGAGTCCTGTAGGAATGTTAAAATTACTCTGCATGGCTATTCTTTGTCCTTTGTCTCTCTCGTATGAGTAACACTTAACAAAAGGAATTGTCTGGATAAGCTGTGAGAGGGACAATGCCCGTGAAGCCATTCCGCTGATGTGATGCATGTTGTTGCTGTAATGCACTGTATGTGTAGTTTCACTGCTGTATGTTAAGTAGACTCCTGACACAGCAAAACAAGGGGACATAGTTTGGCTGGTTGATCAGTCTAGCTGTCTATCTAGCCATCCTAATCTACTCTGATCCCCTTCATCCCTGCTGAAGCAAGAATGCAAAGGCTAATGCAGATAAACAAGAACTTCTGGTTGTTTGAAAGGTTTCCAGGCTTGTGTCGCATAATGGATGTGCTTAGAATACTCCTGCTGTATTTCCCAAATGCTACTAACACTCTTCTCTTCCATCAAAAATTGCAAATAGCAAAACCTCTGCAGATTTTCAGTTGAGAGAAAGAAATTTTAACATAAAAAAAAAAAAAAATTAAATCTGATGATTTCCTCCTTTTCCCTTTAGATATATGTTAATTCTGTTAATAATTCTGCATGTTGGTTGGAAAAATAAGCTATTACTTTTTGTCTTAAAAATGCAGACAACAGAGATTAGTGATTGCTGAAAATTGATATGTTTAGCATGTCCTTCACAGCACTTGACCTGGCCTAGGTCTGATCCTCATTTATACAGCATAACAAAAATTTACTTAACAGATGCTCAGAGGATGCATTTTCATAGATTCTGAGTCTCACTGGTGTTAATTTGCTTACATTGCAGAAAGCAGAGGGGAATATTTCTGAACTATGTGCAACCAAAAAGAAAAAAAAAAGAATGAAAGGATGTGTTCATTTTGAGTTAACGAGTTGATGAACTGGTAGGCCTGTTAATTGTAATACTCAATGGAAAATCACCACTTCTGCACTCTCTGAGTGGCTTACCAGCACAGCACATCAGTTTGTGAGACAGCAAAGTAATTTTAAAAGTCAAGAAAGTAAGGGAAAATTTAACGTCACAAAGTCTTTGTCTTTCTTATTTCCACTGACCTGAAAAGTGTTCAAATTCCCCATTGCCCTGGTCATCAAGGTTTAGGCACACAAAGCACTGGGTTTGGTAGAGGAAATGCATGTTCTGAATCTTGGAATGAGATCTTTTCTCTTTTGCAATGAGAAAGACACGTCTTCATCATGCAGCACCTCTGTCATGAACTAACAAAACATTTAGAGTCAGTTGTTGATCTCAGCCTTACTGAGTTTGTTCTAAAACTGAGAAAACAATGATTGAATGTGTTTTCTAGTTTTGTAGCCTTGCTTGCTATAGCATTCAAACCCCAGAATACAAGGATCCCTTCAGACATTCTTAAGCACGTTGTGACCTCCCTAGACTGATTGTGTTAATTTTTCTTCCCCATCTCTTGATGTTGCCAGTTCTGCTATGAGAGTTAAGATTCTTGTTGTTTTATAAATTACTAGAATACTGCTATAGGAGGAAGTGTATCTAGTAGTATTTTGCTTTTACCAAAGTGCTAAGAAAACAAAGATAAAATGAACCACTGACAAACACGTGGCAAGAGATAATAGGTGGCAGATTCTAAGGACAAGGCATTTTTTAAGAAATACTCAGAACAGTTATACATGGGGTGGGGGGAGGGGGAGGAGGGGAAAGACTGATATAGAGAAAAGTAGATGGACAGCATGTACTGTGTGGGACTCCAGCAGCTATCAAGTGAAATCAATCTGACTTTTGTTAAGTTCATGGCTGTTCAACACTGAATAGAGGGGACAGAGGTGTAAGGATTATGACCACCATATGTCTTAATCCAGATCAGAGACATTTCCTTGTGTCCAGCTTCCAGGACCAGCTGACCCGTGAACTCCCTGACTTGGTAGCTGCGTTCACCAGACTGCAGCATGGAGGCAATCCAATAGACAGCTGTCCCTCAAGCCTGAAAGCCTTATTTTTATGAGTCTGTAGGATGAAGTTGCCTTGCAGGTTCAGACATTGCATTTACTTGCTACTGTGGTAGACAATAGACCCTTTCAAGAGTCTGTAATTTCTTTTGTGATTTCTAAGCATTCCCATTCCAAGTGTCGCTTTAGCCAATGAGTTAGTGCAGGGCCAAATCCTCCACAGCTGAGGTGCAGCACTCAGATATTTTTTTCTCTTGTATAACCTTTTACTGAATGCCAGCGTGTCCTGATCTCTGCAGACACTGAATTATGGTTTAATGGCGTGCTGTAACGTGAAAGTATTTTTTTCACACACACACACAAGTGTGAGGAATCACTTCCCTCAAGCCAACGAACCTGCTCCTGATTTATGTTGCTATAAAGAAGAAGATTCCCTTTTATCAGAATGACAACTACAATGATGGAAGGAAGCTGTAGAATCAGCATGAAGGGAACCAAGAAACAGTATGAAAGAAATCCTGTATGGTTGATAGTGTATAAACAGTGGTCTAATGGTACACATGGAAGCTGACTAAACAGAAGGGAGGATTTAAGACAATACTGCCATATGTGAAATGCTTGGATTGTTTCAACATTTAGCACCAGGGGGAAAAAACTATTCCTGAAATGTTGATTTAGTACCAGACAAGACAAACTTGGCTCCACTGCTAGTCATTCAACTGTTCTTCATAATCCTGAAACTGTTATCTGAAGGGCTTATAATATATTGAGATCATTGCTTTGGCACTCTTAAAACAAACTGAAGAGGAAGTAAGAAATAATACCAGAGGAAATTGTCCAAGAAAATTGGCACTCATGGACCAAGGAGGATTTTTTATTTGGAGGCTTAGATCCCAGTCATGCATCTGACTCCTTTTCAGTTGCTCTAGTGACACCAGGCAAGTAGAAAACTGGCCCAAATGGCCAGTTTAGAACAATCCCTGGAAACACAGCTGCCTCAATGCAGTCTTCATCCAAGCACAACGAGTAGACGAGTGTCAAAGCTTTTTAGAAAAGCTGTGTTCAAGTCAGAGGTTGCTGGAATTGCAGTCCTGAATGCCTGAAATGAAATGCATGTTCCATGCATCATTAAATGTGGTTTAACAGACTGGGTGGCAGCTCTGATTGGTAGTTTATGCTTGCAACAGTAATACTTACCCTTTATTTGTCTCTGACAAAATGAATTCTCAAGCACTGACTATTCCAAAATAAGGTCTATCTTCTTGTGTTTTGACCAAATGTTGCAACATGGAGTAGTTACATCAAGGGGAATCAGGCTCATACTAAATTTCAGGTATATTGAGGAAGGGTATAAGAATTAAGCATTATAATGACCACAGTTCTTGTGATGGGTGAAAAAAGTAATAAAGCATTCATTTGCCTGTTGTACTGGCATTAAGGAACCCATATAGCTAGGTCTCTCTCTGAAAATGCAGAGAGGATTAAACAGTGCCTAGTTTACCTATAGCATCTGTGGTGGTTCTTAACATGTGACTTGCCAACCAGAAGCCAACTTTTTCTTCTGCTTGCATTCCAAGCAAACTTGTAACTGTAAAAAACCTGACCCTAAACTATCTGTGCCTGACAATATCCTGCTTTGGAGTCCCAGGCAAATGTGGACTTTTAGGAATAGCTGCTGTACCATTAAACTTGCTGGGAAAAAAAACAAGCACAGACCATGTCTTATTTCCTCCTCAACATTACATGTTGCAGCACAGCAAAAGAACAAGGAAGATAGATCATTTCTTTCACCATGTGCAGAACTTCTGTAGTATGTACACAAAGCTTGTATTTTGTTTGACAGCAAGATCTAGGACACCCTCTCAACCTTCAAACCACTGCCAGGTCATTCCAATTTATCATGTTTTCTTTTTTTCTGCAACTCTGTAATACAACACAATGAAGTCTGATCTACTACCACTCATTGCACTAGGCAGTTCAGAAGTTACAAGTCTCAAAAATGTCAAACATAATGAAAAATAAGGGAAACATAAAGAAGAAAGTCGTTCCTGTATTCCACACAATGTACACCATTCTTTTGCTCATCAGTGACTGCAGTGTAAAGGTTCTCATTCTATTTTCTATGATACTCTTATATCAACAATAACTTACAGTCCTTTAAAGTAACATCTTTTGCAGAAATAGCAGTACTTTCCACATCTCAATAACTATAGCAAATGCAGTTTCTTATTTTTACAGTTTTCTGTTGTAAATTTCAGATTTTTTGCAGGTAAATCAAATAGCTAAAAGATGAAATATCTGATTTGCAGGCATCAGCTACTACTTAGCAGTATTTATTTGTTTGCTCAAGATGATTGCTTACTTCATGGATCTCCATAAAATATTGAAGAGTTTTTCATAGCAATGTATTCCTTCCTATTCCTTTACACTGAAACCTGTGTCCCTTAAAAATTGATAGTAACAATAGCAACAATAACACCATTGAATAATTTAAGCTCTGATTTATTCTGTATTTGAAAGATACTTAATCTCATCCAGCTTCATAGAATGAACTATATATATATATATGTTTTAAATAATATCTTTGAGAATTGAAACACTTGTTTTCTTCTCCGTCAAAGACCACCTTGAAGAACTGAGGACAAAACCAATATTTTCTTTAGAATGCTGTCATTCATATAGCCGTAATTTTGCCCCACAAGCTCTTACAGACTTCTGGTGTAATGTCAAAGATCCATGGGTATGACTTAGGGTATCAATATTAAGTTTCGTATGTACAATGAAAGTAGTGTGTAATTCCTCATACCCACTTGTGTATTCTGCTTTGGGTATAGACGAGTTTGAAAGTTAAATCTTGCTAGATCTTTAGGGAGCTTTGCAATGTTTTAGGAAGGCTCCTTTTCCTTGCCTATTTTTAAACATTAATTCCCTTATTACAATAAGTCTAACTTTCAAGGCAGCAGGGAGAGAGAGAAAGGTACAGAATATTGAGGATTTTAAAATGTATTATTGTATGTGAGAAAGCAACCACCTTGTAATTTTTTGGACTGTGTTTCTGATCTAGAAGCGGGTTCTGTATGTCACTGGAAGATAAGAATCACGGTTATCTTTTGAAGATACCATTCATTTCTAGCATGGTTGTCTTGTGAAACAACTGCATTCAAACTTGTCACTGCTTGAGTGCTGATTATTGCCCATCTTTGGTCCCAGGCCACTGTGAGTTTATAGTGAAAGTCCTCATTTATTATGATGAGGGGATGAAACATTTTGGCAATTTTTATTTTTAAAACTGTAGTCATAGACAGCACTATAAAGTTCAGATTATTGTGGGTATTATAGTAATCCTAGGATTGATGACTTACTGAGCAGCACAAAAGCGAGATATTTGAAGCTGTGTGGTAACTGCACGTTTTTGAACAAAACTCTGTGCATATGTTTTGAATAGTACATTAATGACAACTGACATGGAAGGTATTTAACAGTACCATCAATATATAGGGACTTCATTATGAAGAACATTCCCTTAAGTACTGGTGTGTGTGCAAATATTTTTGGATCCCTAGAACTAGAAGGAGAAAAAAATTTCTCCAGTCAGTCTGCTTCTTCTGGTGGTGTTTCTGAATAACCTCATGCTTTCCTCCATAGCCTTTCTGAAGCTTGTGTTTGGAAGTAAGGTATTGTCTGTGCAGATCAGAAGCACATCTCCTGGTTTGGTGCACTGCTTGTAATTTGGAGGTACACCTTTCTGAGAGGACAAAGAGGTATTTTTGAAGCATATATCATTTAATAATATTTTTTCAGTGTGGAAAATCCATTGATGGCTAAGTGTCAACTGAAAATGAAAGATATGACTTGTGAAGATAAAAAGGGATAGAAAAATTGATTCTGTAAACATCTCATCTGAATAGAAGTCTCATTCAGTGGCAGGTGTCACTTAGCTAAAAAGTAAACCACATAGAGGAAGTTACAACTTACTGAATTTTCTTTGTAGCCCTTATTAAAAGAAAATAATAATAACATGTAAATGTCCATAATGATTGGCGTGATCAGATTCGGTGCTAGGGAAATAAGTAGTCTTAGCCTATCCAGACAATTCACATTCTCATATGTATACAGCACACACTATACAATGTGTCTAAGATCATTATGTCATCTGCTGCATAAATTGTACATCTAAGAAGGATGGAGGAATAGCAGTTGTGTCACTGGAAAATGCTAATCTGATAATGGTTTATGCAGCATTATTAGTGTTCTTCCCAGAGGACCCAAACCCCTTACTAGCTAGCTTTGTAAGTTTATCAGTTATTCTAGAAATGAAACACACCTGGTTATGGGATAAGGTTTACAAAGAGCTGAAGTTCAGAACAACAAACAAAAGAAAATGTCAAATTTTCTTTTGCATCTGAAAGGGGAATTTCAGGAAGTAGAATGCAATTACTGTAATCAAAAGGCTGAGCATAAAGAGCTATGTTCTTTCAGCATTAGTGGGTTTTATTGTAACATAAAGGTGAAAAAGGATATGGAGGAAGAAGGTGCAGCATTCTGTGTATCTGTACAGCATTCCACCCTTAGTGTTCCAAATGTGTCTATTTTTGAAACATATTTTGTAGAAGATGAGGTGCAGCAACATTACAAACACAAGCATATAGGACATTTGTTCACTGTACATCAGCTAAAAGTGATAAAACATAAAAGAATGTTTAAAATTTTTTATAAAGCTGTCAAAGGGAAGGAAAACTCTAAATGAACCACTCGTTCATATTATGTTTTATCAAAGAGTGATGACTGGAAAAGTGTGAATACAAAAAAGACTGAGAAGATTGAAATGTAGGAATATCTGAAGCAGATGATGAGGTTTGGTGGCAAGATAATGCAGGATTAGATTGGGATTCTTTTGCTACAGATGAGGTGACCAGTCAGACTAATGGCATGTAACTTGCTTGCTTGCCTGGATGTTTTAAAGTGAGGGATAGATTTGCTTGCGGTGTTATGATAGGAACAATTGGAGATTATTGCTGTCAGAAAGGAACCTAGTCTTCCCCAAAGCAACAGGATTAGCAGCTCTAGTGGAAGCAACAGTAAATAACTTACAAGACTTGCATGTAGAATGAATGCAGAGAACACAAAGCCAGCTGAAAGCAATCAAGCTTGGGAAAGGTACTTTTGAAATAAAAGAACTTATTTTGTGTTTGTAGACTTAAAGTTATCCAGAGTTGTAACTGGCATAACCTGAAGAAACAAGAGCAGTTATCAAGTTCTATCCAAAATCTAGGATGTGAGTCCCAAACCACCAAAAATAAGGGAAAATAAATCTGCTCTTTTATCAATTTTTATATATATATATATATATATATGTATATATGTATGTATCTCTGTCTGTGTGTGTATATATATATGTATGTATATATGTATGTATGTATATATATTTCCTATTCTGCACAAACTGCTGCGTTCTAGGCTGTTATATGGGCCTTTCCCTTGCACCAGCTGAAAGTGTCCTTGAGCCTCTCTAATTACTGGGAAACTTCAAGAAAAGCTGCAGGTACCCTGAGTCAAGGGCATCTGCTCAAGTTTATTGCAAGCTGCTAGACCCTAGTTGTGGCTCCCCTTATCTAGTCCTCACCTTTTGTCAGGAGACACTTTCATGATTCTCAGAGAGGTTCCAGGGCTTTTCTGATGATCCTCGATGCTATGTTCAGAAGATCTAGAAACTCTCAGAACAGTACCCAGAGGGTGCTGTGCGAACTGCTGTGCCTGTTGGCTGCCTCTGTTTGCTGTACTCTCATGCTCTCTATATCCTCGCAAAATGAATTGTGCCTCAGGTCTGAGTGTATAAACAAAGGGTCAATGGAATTAGAATTTAAATTCTCAGATTATACCCCAGTGAAAGTCAACCTTCTGGAAAATACTTTGGGCATACCCACTATCTTTAAAGAGAAATTGCATGGGAGGGACAGGGGTTGCAATTTGTGTCCAGGGTGAGGGCCAGTCAAATTCCTGAGAACAGGAGCAGTCCTCTCTGCTTCCTGAATAAAGATCAATAGTTGAGGGTATTGTGTCCCCTCTGCAATTTCCTGAATAAGCTATGCTTTTACTGCCTTTAGTGAATTTGGATAAAAATATCCTTGGTACCTATGATTAATCTCACCCTAGTGCAGGGTCAAAATTAAGTGCAGCAAGTTGTGAACTGACAGCATATGAAACTGAAAGGAGACAGGAAGACATTTAGCTCTCTAAAACTCTGGAAGGATTTCTTGAAAAATAACAACTTGCCATATGAAATGTTATCACCACCTGGATATTCCTAGAGAACAACAGAAAATCTGTTGAAGGTTATCTTTCAACATTATTATAGAGAGAATTGACAATGTTCCCAGAAGAGAGAGAGGTAATGTTGAACATCTGTCCACTCTGTAAAAGATATTTCCAAGACTGGAGACAGTGTGACTTAAAGAAACTTTGTATTTATGAAATTGTGTATTTGATTGTCAGAGTAGATGGAGAATATAACCTGTAGGAAGGGTCACAGCAAGTGAATGGGCCTCATCTCCCTCTTACCTTAAGGAACAATGGGTATACTGAGTTTTATATCACAGTTACACAAAAGAACAGGCCTTTTTATCAGTCTTTGAAGAATGACACTGCAGAGTTTTGAAGAGAGAGATAAGGCAGAGTTTTCCGAGTGGCTTAAGGATTTAAAAATCAGTGGCTGCATCAGCCTAAGCGAAGAAATTTATCCTGTCACAGAGAGTGGCAATGTATGGCATGGGAAAGTTTTATCATATACCCTAAGAAATTTTGGAGAGGAGTCAAAGGAAGGAATCTTGAGATTAAAACTTTCTGGGAATGGGATTACTCGTAGCTATGGAACAAAGCTAGTATTCCATCCATTGGATGAGAACTTTCAACTTATATAATAGAATAGAATTTCAGTCATATCACTGGGTGCTGCTTTTAAAGACGTGTCTTTATGAAATATGTAGTTTAGTATCAGTGCAGCTGCATTCAGTTTATTGCCAGTACAAGAATAATTAAAACAAAATAAAACAAAACAAAAGAGTACTGAGGCATTCCAGGAGAAGGTGTCTCTTATAAAACACTTTCACTTGTTGGCAGTAATTCCCTATAAGGTAGCAATGGATTTAACATGATTCTGGATATAACAGAGTCTGTAAATGGAGAAGTATACATGGAGCGCATATCCCTGTGTAAGAATGAGACAATATATTTGCTGAATACCATAAGACTCATATCACCCTCATATATTTTCCACAAAATCTTTGGCTCAGATGCATGACTAAAAGGAGAGAAGGACCTGGAAGTAGTAGAACAAGAAGTACACAGGAAAGAAGCCTGACAACCTTCCTGTTTGCCTAACATGCCAATAGACTTGTGAGCCTCATGAACCCAATTAGGAAGCTCATGGGTTGCTGGGAAGAAGTTAACAACATTGACTTTAATCCTTTGAGAATGAAAGGGAAAATGCTGAAAGATCTTGTTTTCTGAGATCAAAACTGTAGTTATTGTGTGAAAGATAGAGTTGGGGCAGAAGGCTTCTCTAGAACTATCAATATCCTTCCATTCACTTATCTTGATTTTACCTTGAATTGACTCCATGTGAAGTGAAATCCATTTCTTCTTGGCCAGTCAACTCATAAAATCACTCCAAAGAGTTCCTTGAAAGGGACAGTGAGGCACCTAAATCCGGAGTGGACTTGGCTGGATCTGAGAGTCTGAGGAAATAAAGCTGAGGAAGGATAGGAGGAAATTCAGAAAAGAACATGCTTACAAAATGTCTGCTATGTAACTAGGGAGAAGCAAGATTTTCCTTTACTGCTGCTGCAGAGAGGCTCTGTCCATTTATGGACCCAATGCAAGGTATTTAGTTAAATGTTAGTGTTAACAATGAAAATTAGAGAGAGAGATGTGCTATAGCATGGAATTAGAGGTTACATACAATCAATCTTGCCTTTATGGTCTCCACCTGTTTATTTCCTGTTTATTTCTGTGGGAGGTTTTTCCCCTGTGCAGTTTATGGTACAATTAAAATGGAACAACACTTTCCTGAATGACTATGAATACAATTTGTGTTCGTTGAAATGATCAATCCATTTGCACAACCACGGTTCCATTTTTGTATGCATCTATGCTGTTGATTCTGGCACGTTTAGATTAAAACGTTTTTCAGTACATAAAATCAGATTCTCTTCCATGCTTATCCCATGGAAAAATATCTCAGTCTTGCCCACTTCCTTAGGATTAAGTTTATCTTTAAAGGTCACATTGAATTTTTCTCCCTCAAGCGAACTTGGCAGGGATTTCAGCAAGTGCCATTGATGCTTTTTGACTGGAATACGAGGACCAGTCTTATCCTAGGATGATTTTGAAATTTAATATTAGAAGTTCCTTGCTACTTCAGGAACCTTAAGCATTGCTTGTGTGGCCTATGATCTTGATTTGTGTAGTTTGTATAAGTTTCCTTTAGAGTGGTTAGAACTAATTTCTGCAGAGCAGGATAAAAAGCAGTTGTTCTTCAGACCTCCCTGAATGAAACACTTATTGCCCAGACCTTTGTCATTGTGTGCTATTAGATTTGATGACTGATGCTTCCATCATCTGTTTCTTATATGCTAGACACTAGACTAATTTTGATAGTAAATTCTGTGAAATAAGGTGCTACTCAGTGTAAAAAGAACTGGCACTATCAGGCCTCAGTATCTTCAGATGCACTGGGTAAATGGATACCTGGATATAAAAGTGCCACTGTTTTTTATGGATACTCTGTTAAAATGCCAACTTCCCACAATAGGAAGCTTTTTCCTTTTTTTTTTTTTTTTTTTTTACTATTCTAAAGAAAAAGAAAAAAAACCCACCACATAGTTGTAGGTAAATGTTTACTATTCAGCCCTTATACTGAAATGTTTTTAAATCCTCTGTAAGGCATGAAATACCACTTGACTAATCAAAAATCCTTGGGGAAGATTATTATAGATTTTGCCACTCTAGGCAGTCTTAGTTGACTAGTGCCTTCCACAGAGGAATTTATTTTCAGCTTATTTGTTCAGACTATTATTGAACAGTGAAGGTAGCCTAAAATTCATCAGAATATTATTAGCTGATTATAAATTATTTCTTTTCTGTGCTGACAAGATAGTGCCTGTCTGATTATCCTCTAGCTGAATGGGATCAATGCAATCAAGTGGCCCTCAGTCACTGTACATTTTAAATAAAGTGTACTTATATGTTTTTTCTGTTCTGACTGCTTCTCCCTGTTGCTTCACCCTTTGCTCTGTGCTTAGTTTGAACATCAAAACTTCCCAATAAATATAGCTTAGTCTTAGCTGGCTGTTGAAAAGACATGAGTGGCCTGTGACTGCAACTGCATTAAAAAAATAAATCAATCAGTTTTAAGACTTTGATGTGAAGACCATTAGAATCAATGGAAAGTACTTCCCTGAAATTGAATGGGATTTGAACAAGTATCTGTAGTGGTTTTCCTGTCTAGGGTGCTTCATTCCAGAAACTTAGTCAAGCACTTTAAAACCAAAATAAATTTGATGATCATGTAGTTAGTGTTCCTTCTTGCAACTTCTTGATAAAATTAGTCTCCAGTTTTCTAAATGCTTCCACTACAAGTAATGTATTATCTGATGGTACCATGATTGATACCCTCTCCCTTCTGTGCATCAAGATACATCTAACCACTTTCCTGTTAACAGCATAGGAGAAAAAAGACTTGCTGCAAATTTTTGAATGTGAGCAGGAGCCACAAATCACGTCCATATGCCTTTCTGACTTAAGAATCTGTGAGAAGTCTTCATCACCTCCTTGCAATTTTAAAAATCAGAGAGTTCTGGACAGTTCATGCTGTGATCTGGCTTCTTTCCCTGCCGAAAAAAAATTCAGTTGTGAGCGTTAGTGGCCTAGTTTAAATTGTTTACTCCCTCCCTGTGCATGCCCACAATGACCACACATATTGTGAGCAAACCCAGGCAGGAAGAGGTAACGCATTTTCAACCAGCATTTACATCAACAGATTTTCTGGTGGATTATTGACTAGTTTGCCATGGAACAATGCCCCCAAGAGTTGCTTCTGCCTGGCTCCATTTCATCCTGGCTAGACATATCCCCTGAAATTATGTGAAGCCCTGGACCATGCTGTGTTCATCCAAAAGAGAATCCACAAGCTCAGAGGGAAGAAGATTATTATGATGTGAAGGCTCCACTCTTCATCTGTGCTTGTTGGACACATTTGGCAAGGATTATCACCAACTGACCTCCCTCATGCAGAGCAGGTGGAGGAGTGATGTCAGTGCATTTTGTGAAGGCGAAGATGAGTCAGTCTGTTTTTAACTGTAATATTTAATGTTGGATATATTTTGTTTCCTGAAGAGCAGATAGCACCTATTAGGTTGAGGAATAGCCATAAGCAAGCAAGTATATCCTTACTCACTTGGAAAATAAAAACCTTTACAGCATTGGTGCTTTTCTTCCCCTTAGATAAAATTACTGGTGTATGCCACCTTTCGTGGCTAATTAGGTAATTAAATGCTGTCATCACTTCCAATTTCCTAGCATGTGTATATATTCCAAATATTTGTTTTAATTCTGTGTTTGACCAATGGGGATGAACAAAGCATATGTATGCTGTTGTGTATTTAGTCTTTCACTCTTTCATCTTTTGTAAAGATGGCCAATTCTGTAAACAATAAGTTTTTGAAAAATATAAACAAAAAAATTGCTAAGAAATACTTACTTACTAACTGAAATTAATGCTGGCATAACATAAACTGTTCTAAGCAGGAGAATGTTGCAGTGTATTTGCCTTAGCAAAAGTGATCATCCAATCTGAATTCCATCTCCTCAATAAGACAAATTGCTGAGAGTCTCAAGTGTTGCAGATCCTACTGAATTGTTACTATCTGAATTCTAATTAATTGTTGCTATAAACCAGTGCTGAACACACTACAAAGTTTACTATAGCCCTCTTCCCCGTAACCTACAATGTTAAGGGCAAGTACCAACCTGTATTAATAATAAAGTTGTAGAGCGCTCTTGATTTTTACTTGTGACAGGTGATTATGCTGGGAACATTGCTGGCCTTGAGAGGTAGTTCCCAGAATATTTGTTTGATACTTTTAGAACCTACATGATTATTTTTTAAAGTAGTACCAGGAATAAGATCTTTGCATGCCTATACACTTTTTTACCTTGCCACTTTTAAGGAGAGAATTGGGACTAATTTCCTTTTTTTCTCTCTCTGAAGTTCTCACCTATTATAAAAGTCCAAATCTAGAAGTCCAAAATGCAAAGCAAAAACTGAAATGCAAATGTATATATAATGCCATATGCTCATTTATTTATTTTTAAATAAGTAGGGTTGGAAAGAAATAGTGATATATCTTTCATAAGTCATGAGAAAAGTGCAGATAGGTAGCTGGATGATGAAATAGCAAGATAATATAATCAGCAAATGGTTGCAATACTATTGCATTACTTTTTTCTCCTCTGGCCCCCACTCCCATGCTGTTAATAAAAAAAAAAAATCAAACTACTACATTTTCTTCAGAAAACGATGTGTTTTGGGCACTAGTGACAAAACCATCTTTTTCTCATATTTATCTTCAACATTAATATTCTGAATTTGACTCTGTCACAATACCTGCTGAACACATAGAAAAATTATTATTCCTTTCTGTTGATGTTGCCTCCCAGAAAATGAAACTCCTTTTTGCTTATGCCTGTTTACAAACACTGTACTTTTAATAGGGGGGTAATAGAGGGTAGTAGCAGAATTTTTGTATAAACCATAACAAATTGGACAGCTCATTTTAGAGAGATCTGTTGCTGTGTTAAGAATGTGTGTTTCTCAAATCTCCTGTGTGCATCACCATCTGTTTCTAAAGAATAATATACCTGTCTACCCTCGAGCTATTTTGCCAGTGACTCAAGCAATCGAACGAAGCATCCAACAGCTTGATAAAGATAGCACTGCTGTCTACTTTAACTAGAGGAGCAATTTAAGCTTCCAAATCTCAGGAAAGCATGAATTTCTGCATGGAAGATACACAGTAATACCACAGTCTTTTGTTGGGTTGGTACATATGAGCTTTGAAAATGAAAACAGCTTCTGGACTGTAAAGCCACTGGTCAGTGGTCTGGTAATGTCATTAGATGCTGCAGAAAATATTTGCCTTCGAGGTCAAAAATCTGTGTTTTATATAAACATTACTGGTTAAATTAATCTGTAATAAATAGGGATCAATGGATATAAAAATGAGATATGCTATGTCTTCTATGAGGCAATTACAAAAGATTGTCTTGGAGGTAAAATTTACCCCAGCACAGGGTTTACAAAGGTCACCTACTTAAACCCTGACCCTAAAAGCCACATCTTGGACCTTATGAGGTCTAAAGTTTTGCAACTTAGCTTTACATTAGCACAATTTCATGTGTGGTACATTTAAATCTATTAAAATGTCACTGAATTAAATGTGGTATTCCAATCTAAATGAAAGAACAGAATTTGGCCTTGTTTAATTGATTTTATAGTCACTCGTAATGTTTGAATTCTCTGTACTGTATTATATGTGAAGTAGCCAAGAAAAGACATTATTTGCTTGTCAATGTGTAGACTTGGAAGTCTAGAGGTCTGATTTCAATTCTTTATTCTGCAAGAAGTATTGGTGAATTCATGAACAAATTACATATATCTATATCTCTAATATCTTACTCAAAGAAGCAAAGATCAAAGATGTTATCCACAAACATTTCTGATCCAGCTTGCCTACTTATTTGAAAAAAATTCCTTTAGATGGAAATGTAGTTCAGTGTTGTCCTATTTCTACAGTATTTCTCTACTTTTTGTTCCTAGTTGAGATGATACATGCACAGTCCTCTGGACAGTGGACGCATCATAAATTCACCACACACATCCACAAAGATTAACTCCACAGCATCCACAGCAGTGGCTGCTCTCTGCTGTCCACTGTGTACCATATAGTTCTTTGGTCTTTCTGCATGCTGTTTCACAAAGGCAGAGTAGTCTGAAAATTTAGGTCCTTCAACATATTTTGGCAAGAGTTGGCTTTTGCTGGATTTTTTGGTACTTTTTCTCCCAAGGAATACAGTCACCTGTTATATTTAGATTAAGAACTAAAACATCCACCAAATCTTCAAAACCGAAAATCATTCTTTAAGTGAATGCTTGGATTTTTAGCTGTGTGTCTGCTGTTAGACAACTGAAATTTATTCCATCTTTGTGCTTCAGTAAATTAAAGGGGAGATTATAATATGTTTGCATCAGATAGAACTGGTATGATTCTTATTTCTGCTACTTTTGCTACAATACCTCCACTATCACTATTTATGATGCTGTTCACAGAATCAAAACTTTTTGCATCCAAACACATACTAATGCTTGGCCTAAATAATGAACTGTCTAGGTAGCAGGTGGACAGCAGCTGAATACCAAGTAATGTTGAGAGAAAGACAGCACAAATTATATTCAGGAGGTCCTGAGCAGTGTGATGAGAACAGTATCCAAACTGCTTACTCACTCATGTTTAAAATAGATATTGTGAAAGGCACTAGTCACAAATAGAAGTTTAAAGGAGGAAAATAAATTTGTTGTGCTTATGTTTATGAGGAACTTGTTCCATGCATAAAAAGTGCATGAAAAGGCAGACCAGAAAATGTGATATAAAGCCCTATTTGCTGCCATAATTGACACAGTTCATATCCATTTATTTTCAAGTGTGAGGTATTGAGATATCACTGAAGTAAAGACTGAAATAATACTTAGAGAAAAAAAATCCTTTTCCTTTTCAAACTTGATATGAATTATTTTGAAGTGCATTATTAGAAGCAGTAGGTCTGGTCAGATATTCATTGTAAATGGAAGACTGATAAAGTACACAATGGAATAGACATTTGTGGATTAATTTGCCTTCAGGAGCAATTATCAATCTTAAAAAGTCAAGAAGTCAAAACTGTACTTATGGACCTCTGCTCTGTGTGGAGTGATTGGCATGATTTATCATGTTGTTGGATGACAGAACTAATATTTATTTTATTCTGTGCTGACTGAATTGTATTTTCTTTTTATATTCAGATGCTGGATTTGCTCCTAATGCAGTCTCATAATGCAGTACTGAACATGAAATCAATAGCCCCTATCTCAAAGCAGTGTAGATCTTCTCTCCTATATTTTGCTCTCCAGACTGAAGTATCAACAAATTATCCTATATGCATGTAATAAAATCTGTGCCCCTTGCACAGCTATCAAATAACTTGGTGACTGAGGGCAACCATTTAAATCTCGTGTGCCCCTTTCACCCATCTGGCTCATGGGAGCCTTGAAGACTGCTGAGTATCTGAGAAAGGTTTTGTTCTCCACAGGCTGAGGGTACTTGTTAAAGGTAAATAGGAATATTATTATGTGCTAAGACACTATTAAGGCCTCCTCATCTGTAGTGCTTCACAGGTGTAGAGAAGCAAATGTAATGCCTGAGGTGGAGACAAGCTCTCCCTTTGCCATGGCACCTGCTGCTCCCCAAGAGCCTCCAGGTGACCCTGCCCAGCACAAGTGTGAGTGGAGAAAGTGAGGGCCAAACCACACAGATTCTCACCAGCCCCTTCACCAGTAGCCACTTCTCTGCCTCAAGGGGAATTTCTCCTATGCACTGACAGAGAAATGTAGTTCACCTGATGTAAGAAACAACCAAGGTACTTGTACTTCTTTTTCTTTTGCACTAGTCAGGTTGTGGGAACAAGATTTGGGATTTAAGATCTTAGTGTATTCCATATAGATTAGCAGAAGCTTTAAAAATGGCTTTGGTATAAAAATGCCCTAAACATTCATGCTCTGGTTATACATTATTGAGCCTGAAATTGTGAATTTTTGACTGAAATCAACTGAAATAAAAAGTCTGCACTGAATTTCAGTAGGGTTTGAATCTAAAATTTAATGGGTCAAAAGGTAAAAGCCAAGGAACCAAAAATCAATAAGCTCTTGATCAACTGATAGCATTGTAATAAATAAAACCCATTTTAAAAATAATTTTAGAAGCATTTCTGAGGCCTTGATGATGTGTACTATCATCTTGGCAGAAGGCAAGAGGAGAATTACAACATCATGAAGTCAATTTACTAGAGCTCTGTAGTGTCAAACCTTTGATTTAGAGCTTATGATACATAGGGCTTAAGTAAGCTTGTTGGGAGCATCTATAGTGGAGTATCAGCTGTTTTATAAATCTATGTACTGTACAAGTAAACTAATGCAAATCAAAGCAATATTGACACAAAGTACATTGATTGTCCCTGAGCCACTACCAGTTTTAATAATAGAATTGCTGCAGATGCATGCTTGAAGTGGGTTTGTTTAAAGCCCCTGTTTTATTTACAGCACAGATGAAAACTACTCTGCAGTAATAAGCTTTCCTGTCTCAACAGTGGGTATGTGTTTGCTGATGTTGGTTACCCCCTGGTTCCTGATTTGGAAAAAGACTTTGGCTTGATTCATTGAGCAATTTATGCACCATTTACATGCAGTTCCCCAAGTGTTATTTGAAGTAATTGAGTACATATTTTTATGATCTATAAAACAGTCCTTTAAATTTGTACACATGAGGAAACTCTTCATGATGAACCAAAGAGTAACCATCCAAGTATGAATAGCATCTAAAAATCAGGGGCAGAATTTTCCCACAGCACTTCAAGTGCTTAAAACTTCATAATAATTCTTTCTTTATTGCAGTTACTTACTGTGTGTATGATACTTCTCATGTGTAAAATTCAAAGTGTTTTATCAGCCAGAGTGGCGATTATTTTCCCTTCCCACCCACTCCTTTTCACTGTGGAGAAAGCAGAAGTAAAGGAAGATTAGGCAATTTTTTGGAGTTGTGTAGAACATCTGCCATGAGGATGGAGATAAAATTGTGAGAGAGCAGTGCTGAGCCTGCCTCTCGAGTCACAAGACACTAGCAAGAAGCCTCCATACTGTGAAGGGGCAGTATGGAGTGCTGCTGTGGGAGGGAGGCTGTGGGGAGTATCAGAGAAGCAATTTCAATGGCTGCACATGTTCTCCAAAAGGGAAAATAAACCCAAGAAATTTTACTGAATACTTTGACAAGGCATGACCTGGTCATATTAGAGGTCTAGCTATGACAAGGAAACAAAAGTAATTCTGTTAACAAAACAAACAAATAAACAAAATTAACTCCCCTACTCATTACCTTTTTCCGTTCAAATTCACAGCATTAGACGTTGCTGTCAATGGATTTCATTAAGTATCAGAGTGGTTCTCTACATTGCCATTTTCTGTACTTGTTTGACCCTTCTGAAGAATTTCCACTGCTGCATAACTCTCCTGGTTTCTTTGTGACTCATACTGATAAGCTTTTATGTGCTAGTTTTTCTCCTTGCTGATTTTATTATTGTTTTAAATTGCTATCTTTGCACTTATTTTGTTAAGAAATACAAGTGTAATATATTTTTGGAAGCAAATAATTATAAATTTATACCTCTTTAGCAGTAAAATTTCATGCAAATAAAGTTGTATAGATACATAAAGAAAAATGTGAATGTGACTCCATATAGGGAAGGAAAGGCAGTATGTGTCCCATTATTGATTCCTTTTTTTTTTTACCACCATTTGTTTCCTCAGCAATATGGTTACCTAATGTTATATTATAAAGAAACTCTTTCTAAAGTCTGTCATTTTTTTCACCCCTTCAGAACCTCACTTTAATAACCTGGCAATATTTTATTATACTTACTCACTTGTCCTTCTTGACAAAAAACATCATCCCTCCAATATATTTTATTAACACTGCCTTTTCCAAGAAAACCTGGGAAGCTAAAGTTGCACATATAGTCAAGAACTGTTTTAGGAGGCTCTGTGCTTTTTCCAAATGGATCAAAATGACAGAGCTTTAAAAAAGAAGAAATTAACCTGCTTCTAGAAAGACCTTTGTTTTGAAGAAACCCAGCTGGCACCGTGAAAGAAAGAAATTCATAGCAGGTTTCTACATTTCCTGTTATCTATCCATCAGCTTGCTGTGCCAAATGTGGATAACTTTATGAATAAAAACATTGAATGCAAACTAAGTGAAGACCTGCTAGTATGGTTCCTACTCAGATTTTCACGGAGTAGAAACATAGTGCAGAAGCTTAGAAGAGGACTGAATGAATAAGTAATTTAGATGCCTTCAGGTGATCAGGCATGGATAATCAGGATGATGTCACGTGATCAGGATGCTTAAGGCCAAATATTTTGGTAATTCATCAATGTACTTTTTCTTCACTAATCTGCTACACCATCATTTCCTTATTGCTTCTACTTCTACTGCAACTCCTCCACTATCAGTATTTATGATGCTATTCACAGAATCCAAACTTTTTCTGTCACAACATACAGTAGCTGCATGGACAACAACTTCAAAAAATCCTTACATCTGAGTAAACATGTATGTTTTGCATTATTATTTTTATGGTGAAAATTTAAAACATGTTAATTTAAAACAAATGTTTTGGATCTCTATATGGAAAGAAAAAAAAATTTCCTCACTGAGAAGATATATGAGTTAGAGTCCTACTACATATCCAATATTAAATGAAAGGAAAATAACTAAACTGAGGTCCTGTGCCAAATTAGAATTTCATGTTAAAAGAGTGTGAAGGGTTTATTACCAATTTGTAAATTCAATAAATTACTCAAGACCACAAAAAATTACTTAAATCCATCATGGGGGGGGGATAATGTTTTGGAATCATTAATGAGTTATTTCCCTTACATAATTAGGCAAGACACATTTTCCTCCTTATTAAAAGGATATGCAAATCACAAAACTAACATGAAATATCAACATGTACTTTTGTGCAGTTACCTGTGTCATATGTGCATGAGGGAATAACTGCAGCATGAAAAGGAACAATATTTCTCCATCCTATAGCATGTTCTGCATTTGTGTTCATGTGCATGTGTATATCCAGTGCCTGCAAACAGAGTCACAGACAGAAAAATACAAATAAAAACTCCTTCATTAGGAAGTAGATCTATAACTTTAACACCAAGGTCATCAGTAAAGAAAGAATATATTAGGAACATCTTAGAAATTTTTTAATCCACTGATCTTGATAAACCAGATGATGAAATCTCAGAAATCACAAAGATAACTATCTTTGAAGTTAGTGAGGTAGATGAGATGATGGACAAATAGAATAGAGCACAAATACTGTTAAGAGAAAAAAAAAAATTTAAAAGGCAACCCCCCCAAGTATCTGTAGTTATGTAGAATATAAGAAAAAAGAAGATTAATATCCAACATTTGCAAGAATGAATAGCAGCCTAATTATTCAATTTACACTATGGGATGCTGACAGGGCTTGTGCAAGGAAAAGCATCAGATAAAAAAAAAACTAAAATTCCCTAGAGGTTTTGTCTCTCATAACATTGCTTACTATGACACATTTGAGAATTCTAATCATTTTTAGTATTCTCTAACGTCCTGGTGTAAAACTGACTGGACAACTGTTCCCCCACAGCAGTTATCAATCTTGCACCATCAAAATGGGTGAAAGCTCAGTGGGATCTCCTCAGATTCCAGTGCTATTCAATATTTTTCTTAATGGCACAAGTGATGAAATAGGATATGCTTCTCACAGGTGCACATTACACCATCCCAGGAAACCTGTCAAAATTTTCTTAAGGGTTTAGTTCCAAAATTCTTTAAAAATAAGAGACATAATCTAAAACCACGTTTAAGCTATTTCAGTAAGTGCATGATACTGCATTAAGGTAGAAATAACCAGCTGAACATGAATGGTATAGAAAAGATACAAATGTTGTAGTAATGTTCTTATATCTATACTTGATCATAGATTAAATATGAATTGTCAATGCTATCCTGTTATAAACATGATAAACAGCAAGCAGTGATCAGTAAAAAAAGGAGTTTAACCTGCAAAACTTGTGAATTAGTAACTGATCAAATTTAGTGTATGTTATGAAGTTCTTCAGTCAATAATTTACAGTCTCATACTTCATGTTTGCATTTGCATGATGAGCTAAGACTAGATGGGCTTGATTTTTGATGTATTAGAGCATGTCAAGGCTGTTGACATACCTTTCTCACAGATGTAAACATGATTAGATTTTTTTTTCTTATTTGCAATATTATCATGGCATGAAATTGCTTTACTTATTGAACTATATCATTTTGTCTAGTTTCAAAAGAATATTAAACATGTTTGCTAATCAACAGTAGTAGTTTAGACCAGGGTTATCCAGGAGAAGTATTTTAGAAGACTGATGTAAAGTTACTGAGAGGAGCTGAATTACAAGTCTCCCATTTGCAAGGCTGTGTAATGAGCCTCATGCCATGTGCAGAAGAGTTGTCTCCTGCAGTTCAGTGGCCACAGATCAAGCTGTAAAGCTCAGATTGACTACCTGAAATCACCAGAAGGAGTAGTATTCAAGTAGTGCAGTTTTAAATGAACAAAATCTGTGAGAGGACAAGGCTGATAAACTCAATTTCTTTTTGAAAAGTACTGATGTGTTCCAGTTCAATATTGTTATTTAATAGCATCATATTTGGTGAATATTTCATCTAATGAGAGCAAGAACACTTTTTTTTTTCTTTACCTCTTTTTTAAAAATTAGTTTCATTGCTAATATCCAGTTTAATTTTGGCTTTGTCTCTTTGGTTTGATTTGATGCTGGAAAATTTTGTTATTTCGTATGTTTAGTCTTTGGTGTAGCCATGTTTTCCACTTGGCTTAGCTCAGTGATTTGCAGAGGTATTGTAACTTCTCAGGCTTTAGTTGCTGATACAGCTAGGCAGTGTCCTCAATTTTGAACCCTTTCTGCTGCAAAGGTAGAAGCATTGCAATAATTTTGTCATCTGTGTAGGTACAGAAACCATCCCAGAGTTGTGATGACACTGAGTCCTAGAAAACATCTGGAAAACAACCATGGAGAAAACATGCTGTAAAATAGTTAGCTCATGAGAGAAGCAGGCAGGCCGGAGGTTCAGCAGAGACTTCATCTTCCCATTAACACTGCATGATTTCATTAGCTTAGTTCAAAAACTTTGCAGACTTTTGCTTCTTTCAGATCAGGCAAAAACAGGAGTCATAAAAGCCCACAAGTGTACATGTCCTTATTGGATGTATGGAGAAGCACGTGTTGACATGAGCCAGTTCTCTTTGTAGAAGACTTTGTTTACTGCACAGCTACTCCCTATTTAACATCACATAACTTAGATACTCCCAGCCAACAGATCCATTGCCATACCCATTTCTCTCAAATGCAGTAGGCAGTCTTCTTCTGTGGGAGGAGCTGCAGGCATGCTGAGCTTGCTTGCATGCACATGGTGTGTGAGAACCAAGGACCAGATAATCGATGACATGCAAATTATGAGAGCTGGATCAATAGCAGAAGACTTTAATGCAGCACTGGTGGTAGCAGCAGTACATGACTCTTTAGAGTTGCCTGTTTGAGAGATAGCACAGCTTCAGTAAATCCTCAGCAAACTTAATTTTATCCTCCTGCATTTTGATGAAGCGATAAAACAGCCTCTTTGCTAAACAAAGAACCAAGACACCTCAGCTAGTAACAGCATGACATTACTGAGACAACCCTGATGCAAATCATGCAACCTGCTGTCTACACAATCCCTGAAACATCTAGTGGTAGACATGCTGGCATACATAAACCTCAGACGTAGGAGTACCAGGCTTTTATCAGAACAGAAATAATTCTGTTGACCTGAAGCTGAACCCATTATCTATGCTGGTTTGAGACAGCATCTGTGCTTAAAGGGAGCACCAGGTAAAAATAACATGGCTGCTGTCAAGAGAGACCCAAAAAGTCATTTTCCATTTTGGACTGAAGGGAGGATTTTCATCTTGGGCTCTGATGTAAAGAAGTAGCAACCTGCTACACTTACTGCTGCAAAGCGTAGATAATAGATTTTTCTACAAGAGAATGCTAGTTTTTAGTGTTTCCCATCCCTCTGCAGTTAAAGCAGGGTGTTTAGCCAGCCCTGTGTTGGCTGGTTCTCATCCATCTCTCTTGCTTATTGTTTGGTGTGTATTTGGTCTGTCTTTTCAGTGAATCTGGGGCCATTGCCTCCAAAAGGTGCACATACTGTTCATCAGAGACTGAGGAGGAGCTTTCACCTATCATAGATTCATAGAATCATCATGATTTAGGCTGAAAAGGGACCTTAAAGATCTTATCTTTCCAACCGCCCATCCCATGGGCAGGGACACCTTCCACTAGACCAGGTTGCTCAGAGCCCCTTTCAATCTGGTCTTGAACACTTCCAGGTATGGGGTAACCACAACTTCTCTGGGCAACTTGTTCCAGTGCCTCATCACCTCAAAGTAAAGATTTCCTCCTAATGTTGAATCTAAACCTTCCCTATTTCAGTTTAGAGCTATTTATTTCTCTTCCTGTCACTACGTGCCTTTGTCATGGCTTTCTTGTAGGCTCTCTTTAGGTATTGGAGGGCTGCTATGAGAAGCCTTATCTTCCCCAGGTGAATAACCCCAGCTCTCATCCTGTCTTCATAGGAAAGTAATTGTTGACTTCTTAAGAAATGCATCCAGTGTGACATCCCTTCTGTCAGGAAGAGGTCAGGGATGTGGTTGAAGCTGAAGGGATTCTCATTAACTAAATTCTCTTTATGACATGGAGAGAATTGGAAGAGTTTGAGTGAAAAGCACGTATTGTCTGTGCATTGCTTTAACATTTAAGTCTGATACTGGAGATTTAGAAGATTGGGACATTTTGGTTTTTTCAGAAGGAAATCTCAAATTTTCTTGTCCATCAAGATACAATTTGAAAATTCCAGTTTTCTCTCTGAGCTTAGGAAAATGCTTCTTGGTACTAGAAAGGAATCAAAACCTTCCCATTCATTCCATTAGAATTGCTAACAATGTTTTTCATGATCTCAGCCAGCAAGGCAAATTAGCCTTCTAAAGTGCTTCAAAATGGAAAAAGCATGTTGCAGATTCTCTAAAGGTTCAGGTACTCATCTTACTACTTTCCTGTTGCTGGGCTACTTGTCTGACTAACACTAGTGCTGTCCTTGAGCAGGCACACAGTTGCATGGCTTCAGGCAGAGTCTTTGAATCTCCAGGATGTGGCAGGAATTTTCCATCATTTTCATTTAAGGGTGGCCACGCCACTTCAGAGTAAGCACCCAAAAATTAGACAGGTACTTTAAAAAAATTGTTGTGCAGTGTGGAAACAAAATTAGTTATAAATCTGGAATATACTATTTAGGTTTCTGGAAAAAGAGATGCATAAAGACATGGGTTACTAAAGGGGGAAAAAAATCAAACAATGTAATTATAGTTTATCTCATGATAAGCTTCATTTTTTCGGGATGGCTTTCTGCACACTTAGGAAGGGGAACTTGCAAGCTAAAATGCAGAGTGGAATTTAGAAGTGGCTGCAGCCAGCATAAGGAATGTGACCATCTCTTGGAAATGGCAATTCGCATTTAGTACAGCAGAAGTAACTTTTGTGCTTGACCAAACAACAGCATTACCCACTGAGAGGGAAAAATGCTTTCATCATGGGTAAGGCAATATACATATTCTTTTCAGGTGTTTTTCATGTGTTGGAGCTAATAATTCCAATAAATAATCAAAGTCAATAACTCTTGATGTAAACAAAAATTAATTAGGTCATTGCAGATGGCTCTTTTCTGGTTTATGAGTGAGACAGCAGTGAGATAAATAACCTTTATCTTTGTTTAAATCCCCTCAAAGTTGGTCTGTTGATTTTTTTTTTTACCATTGTACAAGGTTTGGTGTAGATTCTCCTATTGCCAAGGGCTTAATGACTCCTCAGATATACTGACCAGCATTTAGTGAGTCTTGAAAAAATTTTTCTTGCTCTTTTCTGAAACAGGGTCTTCAAGCACCTTAACTCAGTATGATATGTATGCATAAAATAATCATGGCACCACAGAAAGAGGAATGCTGTATTTGCTGGCCTTTTGTAGCAAGTAAACAGCTTTATCTGACTGTGCACTGAGAATTAGTAGCAAAATTGTATGCTTTACAACATATGACTGCATTTATTATTTACATGATTAATTAGGAGTCATCAGGATTTGAAAGTAAGTTACTTTCTCATGCTATCTCAAAAAAAATATTGCTTGATATGATGCTTGCTTACTGCAATCATTTTGGCCTTGATTAAAAAATTGATCTCTGAACTAAGAATGGAACATATATTGTGCTACACGCCACTTGCAATAATAATTTTAAAATTATAGACTTTCTTTATATTTAAACTAATCTCATCCCTCCTGGCTTCTAGTTGTATGAAATAGTTTTATAGTTAACAGAGAATTTGCATAATGCTTTAAAAAGTCTTAATAGCTATAATAATTTTAAACTACTATGGAGTGTTTATAATATATAGTAAGCTGAAGCATTTAATTGTGTAAAAAGGAGTATAAAGTCACATCTAATCAAAAGAGTAATGGAAATATTAAGTATGATGGTTTTTGTTATTTTTTCCAATTGCATCTGGACATCCAATTTTATTACTTCTTTCAAAACCCAAATGACCATGAAAAATGAGGTTAAACCTTTACTATCAGAGATACACTGAAATAAGCTCTATGCAGGTGTTTTATTTAGTATCCTTTCTGGAACTGCACCAGTTGGCTCTGCTGAGATCTGGTTCTTCCCCCAGTCAATCAATTAGTGTTTTCCCATTCACTTTATTTCAGTCAGGTTCAGGGCTTCTCATATGATTGGTGGGGTTTATTTATTTACTGGAATATGAGAGACAAAAAATGCGAGTCATTACCTTCAATGTGCTATTTAGTCAAGGATCAATCTCATCAAGAGGTGCAGCAGATCTGACATAAAGGACCTGCAGCTGTCCCAGAACAAAACACACATTGCACATAATAACAGCCCCACACAGCTTTCCCCTGTCAAGGGTCCAGGCAAAATACCACAGCATACAATCAATGCAAATCTCCAAGCAAAATGTAATATGACTATTTTTCAAGGATTTGATGTAATTCATCTTTTCAAACAGACAATTTTTTTTTTCCATTTTTTAATGATGATTTGAAGTGGGAAAGCCATTTCTTTGGTAACTGTATAGAATTTTGTGACAGGTTGGTCAGGAAAGCATCATTTTGGTTTAATCTTACTATTTTTGCAAGATTAGGTAAAAATCTCATAGCTGTATGATGAATGTAGCAAGATGCTAAGGAAGAACAAGAAGATTTCTGCCATGCCATACATTTGTGCTGAGTAAGCTGGGGGAGATTCTACTGTACTGTACTATAAATTGAGAATAGAATCTCCATTTTTTCAGAAAATCTGACTTGTAAATTCTACATTGGAACAAAAATTTGATATTTGGCATTTTACATAAAACAGTAAATTCTGAGATTTTTTGGTGGGGTTTTTCCTTAATTTAATCGTAAAATTATCTATGTTGGTGTGATTGGTTTTATTATTTATCCTTAATATTTTTATCATATTGAAGTTTCCTTTATTTGTAGAAGACTGTGAAAATAACTTCAACATTTTTGACATGAAGGGAACAGCTTTTGATTTTAAACAAATGTTTTATCTGTACTCTTTTGAGCAACTTTGCATTGTTTCTTATTGTCATTCTGCTGATTAATTTTCTCCTTGTTTTAATACAAATCAATGCATATTGTTGAAGTTTTCTATTAAGCCTTTGTACAAATTCAGAATCTACATCTTCATGATGTTTTCTATGGCCTCTGTTTGTGGAGAAAGATCAATACACACATATGGATTTTTTTTTTTTTTAATTATATGCTCTTCAACATGAAAATAATATGATCTATGTTCTTAAGCTAGAATCTATTAGGGTTTACCTGGGAAATAATCTATGTAATTACAGTGTAGTAGTCTTGTCTTTTATCACTGAAGGCAAGGCGGGAATTTTTTTAGAGACAATGATGATGTGTTTTATAGCATTTAGTATCAGTAAGTCCCTTAAGGGCTGAGCATAAATGCAAATAAAGTAGGGTTTTCATTGCATATTTGCAATTTATGATCTAGTCCAGTTTCACTTACCAGCAGGAATACTGTAAGGAAAGTGATTCTCTGTTAGATCTCTGAATCCTGCTTTGAGACTGTAGGGGGAAAAAATGCCCAGGCATAACAGAGTTCCTGCTTGCTCCAGACACTTGAAATTTTTACTGTTTATGAAAGTCAAGTCTGAGTACCATTCCAAGTTTTTTCCTTCTACCCATCTCTTGCCATTCTTGTTACACATTTTTGGAAGCATTGTTGGGTGCCTGAATACACACATGACACAGAAGGTCTATTTAAAAGCTCTTTATTGTAACATTCCTTTATCTAATTTATAAAAATTAAATTGACTACATAATCAATAGTATGCTGTAGCTTATAGCTCAAAGTGAATACTTTTATTAGTAACTGTTATGTTCTGTAGTGACTCAGATGCTTTGCTTAGGGTGTAGAAAGGATGTTTCTCCATGCCTTCACAATATAAACAGTCTTACATAAGCTTTGCGTGGCATTGATGCAAGTGAAGAGATTAAGTGATGTTCTCTGTCCACATGGCATTCAGTTCCTGATTGCATGTTGCAACCTTGTCTTTGTAGACAGAATCAGCTGAACTTGCAAATCTTTTCATCATTTTGTATGGCACTGTTGTCATTGTTCAGCAAAGAAAGTCCTGTCTTGGAACACAGAAAAGCTGGGGTACAGGTGAGGATTCCTAAAGTCAAACTGTGTGTGAAAAATTAAAACAGCAGCTACTTCTGCTGGGAATAGCTTTGTAAAATCAGGTCTTGCCAGATGGGTGCTTGGGATTTGAGTATTTTTTTTGAGGCCATGATGGAGAAGGTTTGGAGACATCTCTGATGATTTTCTGCCTTCACTACCTTTTGACTGTATGAGACTACTTATGTGTTTATTTATTTATTTGCAGGAGCTGTTTTTCTGCATTCCCATCTGTTTGACCTTTGAAATACATATACCTGTAAGTAGTTGACCTTCAACAAGCTGCAGTTCTTTTGGTTTTTCAACTGATCTTGTTTATTCTCCCTTTACTACATTTTTTAAGACAAAGTCCATTCTTGCAGAAATCTCCAGCTGAAAGTATTTATGTTTACTGTTAAATTTGACTGTCAGATATTCCAATGAATTCTAATAAGCATACTTCTTTGAGAATAGCCATATCTAGACAGGGAGATGTTTTCAGGTTATAAAACCTTTTTAGATTGTTTCTTTGAATGGGTGGCTCACAAGTAGCTTATTTTTATTATTTTATGCAGCAAGAACAAGAGTGCCTTTATGTTTTCTTAAGACATAACATAGTTGGAAGTGTTTGAAAACTGCATGCTGAAAATCCTCCATTTCTGGCTTTCCACTGAATCCAAACAGTGTGCCAGTGCCTGGTGCTCCAGATACATGCAAATATATGTGCACCTGTCTGCCATGTAGCTCTTCACATTGACAGAAATGTTGCTGTTTACTTCAGTGATTGCCCATTGAAATAATGATAGTACATTTATATTTAGATAGTAGCATCTATTTCAAATGATCCTGAAGAACCTTATTACTGTTAAGACTTCTGTCAGTCATGAGGAATCCCTAGGGATTTCAATGCATCATGTTTGGATTTTATCACAAGAATGAGGATATGGAGATTTGGGGAATGATCTCTTGAGTAAAATTGCATTCCTCATCACTATAAATAGAAAAACCTTTGCCAATTGTTGAACTTAGACATATTTTTGTTAACAATGAAGTAACTTCCAACCAAAGTGGATGATGAGATGGATAAAAAATGGACTGGGCTGGGGTCTGAAAGGGCAGTGGTCAGTGGTGCAAAGTCCAGGTGGTAGGTGGTCATCAGTGCATTGCCTTGGGGACTCACACTGGGGCCACAACTCTGTCATGTCTTTATTAACAACTTAGAAAAGCAGGATGGAGTATCCCAGCAGATTTTCAGGTGATACCAGGTTGTGGGAAGTCCATGCAATGGAAAGCAGGGCTGATACTCAGAAGTAGCTAAACAAAATGACAAAGTTGTCTGACAGGAACTTCATGGAATATGACAGATCCGAGTGCAAAATCCCATAGATGGTCTGAGGAAACCATTAGACCAGCTGGAGGGCCAAACAGCTGGAAAGCTGCTTGGAAGAAACAAAGCAGGGGTGTCCTTGTGAAAAGCAGCTTGAAGGAGAATCATAAATGTGCTCTTGGAGCAGAGGTCAATAGGATTCTGGGCTGCATTAAGAAGGCTGAGAGTGAGGATCCTTCCTCTCTACTCAACCCTGGATCCAGTGGTGGGCTCACCAGTAGAAGATAAATCGAGCTATGCTGGAGTGAGGCTTGTGTAGAGCCACTGAGATAGTGGGAGACTGCAGAATAAGGCGTGTGAGGGGAGTCTATGAGGTCTGTGAGCTGAGGTCATTCAGCCTGGAGAAGAGGAAGAGGGTTTCTCTTTGTGATTACAGCTGCTTACTGTGATTGGGTGGAGGAGCTAGAGTCTGACTTTCCTCAGAGGAAATCAGTAGAAGGATTAGAAGCAATGGGCAGTATTTCAGATCATTGCAATGAATTCTCCAAAACAATCATACATCCATAAATTCCAGATCCATAAATACCTTCCAAAAGTGCTATTTTGAAAGAATTTGGGACTGTATGTATCCCAGGAAACTACTGCTTTCTCATCAAGTTCAGTTGAAACTGCATTAATATCACATACATTAATATGTATACCAAATTATATTCTCATAGTCTAAACTATGAGAATCCCTTTCAATGCCAGGTAATTATTTCCAAGTATTTTTTTCTAGAATGTATGAAATGATTTTTTTAACAAATTAAATTTTAAACTCATCTAGCTGCATTTGTTCATTTGACAAACAAGTGGAGAAGAAAATACAAAATTATGTTTTCAAAGACAATTCAGATTTTTACCTTCCTCATGCATATAGAAAGCTTTGGTATAAAATCATGCATAAGATTTTAAAGAGAGGGGAAGAGAGGAAAAAAAGTCTGGGATTACAGCTGTTATATAATGATTATTAAAGGGCTTTCCAGAGTGTTGCCTTTTAAATATAGAAAAAAAGTATTTACCAGATCCAAATAATATCCTTTTTAGTCCCATTTGCTTTTTAAAAAGGATTCAAATGTTGAAATAAATACTTTTGAAGCCATTAATAGGTATGGTTGTATTAGCAGCATGAGAGCCACAAGGTAGTTACTGTACATAATGGATGTTTGCCTGAACACACAATTACCACTACAGAGAACAGTGTAGGGGGGTGTGCAACACCAGTTCCCTATTCCACTGCCTCTAGAGGGCCCCGGCGACAGCTTCACACTGTCGTTGGGGGTTTAGATGTGTTGTTCTGGGGAAGAAGGAATTGCATAAGCACAGGTTGTGGGTCTGTTTTGAAGATTCTCTGCCCTTTCACAGCCGGGCCCCCTGGCTCCGTGCCATATGTAACTGAGTCCATTCTGCCCCAGCAAGAAAAAAGACCATAGATAAAAGGGCTGGGATACAGAAGGCATGTTCATTTTTCTACGTCCTAACCATGCCTCTTCTGTGATGGGCAGAAGAGCATAGGGTACCTAAGTTAATAAAGTGGTGTTAAAATCTTACAGTTAACATAAGAAGATTGCTGGGTGATTTGTGATATTCTGCTTCCAATAATTTCCAGAGTTAAAATGTCATTTCATTGTACTGCAGACTAGTTTCCTTTCGATGTTTTAACCCTTAGCCATTTTTGGCCTTTTGTATTAAATTACAGCAGGCTACTTTTTCTTATATTAGGTCTACTTTTGGAAATGGCAATACTTCTAGAGAAAATAAGTGTTTTATTACTGCACCAGTTTCCAGACTCCAAGGAACAGAGTGCCTCTCTTATCCTATAGGACAATATATATTTTCCTGTATAGGACAAAGTAATTGTTTCTTAGAGACTCATTAACACAGCTGATTGAAAACTGCAAAATATATCAATTAACTGTTGATAAATTTAAAAATGAGTGGTTTAGTTGCCCCTTTACCCCTCTTCTAGCAAGCACCATCTTACCATTGCCATGAACTCTGCAGAAGCAGCAGAAAAATGCTTAGTACTCAATACTATTATATTCTCCTCTAAATAATTCCTCTGAAATAGTATTTTAAATTCACAAATTTGAGTCCTTATACCAAAAGAAGTTTGGTTAGGACACCACTGGAGGGGGAGTGTTGCGTTCCTTAAAATGTGTGTAAGATTTCTAAAAGGGAACCCCTTAAAAAACCTACAACAATCATCTTTCTGCTTTCTTTGCATTTTGGACTGTGATATTATGAAGCACATAAACAATACTGAAAGAAAATAAAATTTAATAAAATTAATTACTGAAGCTTTTTTTTTTTTTTAATTGTCTCCAGGAAAGCATGTAATTGGCTGGAAAAAACACAAACCCAATAAAACAAAAAACACAAGCCACCAAAAAACACACACCACAAACCCCCTCACAAACATGCTTTTTCCTTACTATGTTTAGATAGATAGTTCCTTTTTAGTAGCTTCCTTTTCATAGCAAACTCAGAGATTTGTTGGCTTATTTCAGGTCCATTTTATGAATACATTAATTTGTTCACGGAACAAAAACTACTCAGTGATTCCCACACACACCACTCAGATGCCACTAAAATTGTCGTCAGACACCACTATTTGTCCTGCTCCCATAGGAGATTTGTGAGAAAACCATGTGGAAGCCATTAACATGCAGTGGCACAAAGGGCATCGAGTGCATGTTTGTGCCTTCAGCATTTGTTTGGCAAAGCCATTTCCAAGGAGATTCCTAGAATAGACTGCAATCTTCTGGTGTGGAAGTTCATGCTGGTGCTTCCAGAGGGATTTCCAATGTCTTTTGATTCCACCAAAAGACTGAGCAGTCTTTTCCTACTGTGTTCAACTTGTAGAAGAGAAACATCATGCCAACTGTTGAGGGGTCAAATTGACTCTCCAGGAATGTAATGCTGTTGTTACTAAGAAAACCTGCCATTGCTTACAAGGTTGGACCACTGTGTACAGACTTAAATTATAAATGGACCTCTGAGATCTCATAAGCCATGGGGATGAGGTTTCACCAGTGTAGGAAATGGAAAGCCTTCAAGAAGCAACTTATACCAAAGGAAAGAGTTAATAATGTAAGTGGCACTTTTTGCATAAATATCCAATATTAAATATGTTTCTTAATGTGTTTTAGAAATGAACTGAATGACTCATTTTGCGGCAGTCCTCATCATTATTGCTTAGTTCATCCCTCCCATGTATTTTTGTCTTTCTCTTATAAGTGGTTTTCAGGCATTTTGTCGTGGCTGAAAACAAATCCTTTGCTATTCAGTATTTCTGTACTCCCTTCCATAATTATATGACTTGATCCATGTATCTAAGTCTTAAACCTTGTCTAATTAAATAAAACTTTTATTAGTCTTTATAATCCACAGTAAAGATCTGTCACATACAACCATCATCACAGTTGCATATTTAACCAAGTCAGAGATCTTCAGTCACAACCAAAAGTTTCTCTGCTTAAGAGGAGTGGAGAGCAGCACAGTCTTGGAGGCTGGATACCTAGGTAACTGCTGTATGGAATAGGGACCTAAATTTGCGGTAATTTCCTTGTGTGATGTTGTCATATTCCATCAAGAGCCCTGAATGCTCATAGGAAAATAACAAAGTGTCTGTTGCACTGCACAGGCTGTCAGGGTACTGAGAGATAATTTAGGGAAAGCTAAGCCTGAGAAGAAACAAAACATAAAAGCTGGGCCACCTGTTGGGGAAAGTTGCCTAGCATTCAGAGGTCTTTCCAGGGCTTTGAATGCTATCATGCAGTCAACATTTACATTGCTATTAGAAGAATCTCTTTGTATTCTCCTTCAGCTTTTCAGTAGAGTAAAACTGTGTTGGGTAGGTGAGGGTTTTTTCCATTTTGACAGTGTGTGAATGTGCACGCCTGATGAATTAAATTTGGTATGCCAGTTCTAGGGTCCCTATTCATTAGTGTCGTCCTGCTGTTCACATTTTATTAATGAAGGAAACCCTCACCCCCCTACCAGCAGACACTTAATTCCTTCCCAGAATCCATCTGCTTTTCATGGTCCTTTGAAAGCAGCTTTTTATGGAATCAGCTTTAACAAAGTCTTGTTTCCATGGGTCAATTAAATACCAAATATTGTCATTTCAGTTACAGCTCCTTTAAAGTGACTCTTAGCTGTGATTAATTCTAAGATGATTTCTGGGGAGGGGATTGGACAACTAAGGACCTATTTAAAAAGAAATTGATTCTTACAGCAGATCATGGAATAAAGGTGGAATATGAACTCAAAATGAGAAAATTAATAAAAGTATGATCATGGAACTCTTCCTTACTCAGGCCTTGCTTAGACAAGTAATCATACTGCTTATTATGAGGTGCATCGTATTCTAAAGATAGATTTTTAATTCTCTTTATGCATGTTTCAAATGTAATCAGAGAATGCACATATATAATTCTATGATTTGCTACAAACAATAAATAATTACTATACACATACTATTACTTTAGGTGCAATACAGTATTTACAATAATATTTTGAGAATACCCATTACTCTTTCGAGTACTGAAATAAATAAATGATGTTTATAGACAATATCTCTTCCAATGACATTTTATTATGTCAGCCATAAGAATATATATTTTAAAAACTCAATATTTCCAATTGTAAGTAAAGTTTTTGACAAGTTTAAAAATCACTTTTTATGTCTTCAATATTATAAATGTGTAAAAATATATTCTAAGTCTTTATTAAATATTAAAAACTTTCACTCGTATGACCCTCCTACTTTTAAAGGTCACTTCTGAGCTTCAGGTTGGTGTCACTACTGAGGTAATAATAACACTTTAATGTATAGTGGGGCATCACTGAAGAACTGGTGGCAGAAAGTTTAACAAAATGTATGTGGTGGGACCTAAGAAACAGTAGGGTTTGCATTTCATTTGTGCTGAATGCCCAACTTTATCTTCCAACTCGACATCTGCTGCTGAAGTTTGGGGAATATGTAAAAAGATTTGCAGTTCACCTCTAACTTTGTTATATAAATTATTGATTTAACCACTGACATTCAGTTTATGGCTCTTGTGTGTTTGCATTGTCTAGGATTTTTTTAAGTTAAGACAACCCAGTTCCTGGTATTTTACATAGTGGGTAATAAATTGTGAACTTTGTCTAAACTGAAATGAGGTGACCCATAACTAAAGAGGGAAAAAAAATTGTATTCAGAAACCACTGCATGTGTGGAACTAGTACTTCAATAGAGACTGATATATCTTCCTGTTTGATGTGAGAGTCATGGCACTTGATATCCGTGAAACACTTAGGTGGTGCAGATGTAACTCACAGTTCTCAATATAGGGTGAAGGCGTTTGAGAGGTGGAGTTGAATGTACAGTTGTGCTATTGCCAGTGGATTGGGTAAAATTCTCTTCCCTGGACTGTTTTGTATGTTTGTACCTGGGCCAGACAGTGGTGGTGGTTTGTGAGGATTGCTCTGGGTTTTGTTCCCATGGTCACTCCTGACACCTGCCTCACAATCCATAGTGCGTGTCTGCCAGTCTCAGCAAGGAACTGCAGTTTGGAAATCCTGAGCCTGAAATAATCAAACATCCTTGAGGTAATTTTGTCAGATACGGTGAATGTTTATCAATTAGATATGCATACCTGTATGTTTCTTCTAATAAAAGAAACAAACCACTCTCTTTTTTTAACATCAGGAATCAGTCAGGTCTCTCTGCTTGTAGTAAAAGCACACAGGGTCTTTCAGCCATTTAGTGGAATGGCATGGATGCATCTTTCAAGTGGCTTTTCAACTGGCATATGGCTAAACATTCTCTTTGTTAACGTGTAGTTCTGTAAAGCTATTGGTAGAATGCTAGAAAGAATGTATTGATTCCATGTTGAGATGGATAAGCAGTGTTGGAAAGTCACCATATCCCAGCCTGGTCTAGGTCATTCTTGTGTTTGTCTAAGCCATTAAATTTAAAAGGGTTTAAGAACAGAGTATGAGCCATGACCTCTGGTACAAATATTTGTATTCTGTTATTACACTCTATAAATGCAGGATATTGTAAGGAGCAAATATATAACCAACATCTTGAGGTAAGATGGAGGATGTATCACAATGGGAAAAAATAGTTTAATCTCTATCAACATTTACACACAAATCCTAATTGTAGACAGGGATATAATAAATAAATAGTCATAAACAAAGGGAAAATAGGACTTGGAAACAGAGGGAGATGTTTTGAAATGTACACAGTGTCTAACATAAACACATTTCACTGTACATTGAGTAGTCCCTGATTATTTATACACTGTGAATGTCTAAAAAAGTAATACCAGGCTGCTCATTATCATAATAAAAATGAGGATTGGTCATTGTCCTAGTTTAGCAGGTGGGGCCAGTTGGCACTGTGTGGGGGTGATCAAGGTCGTGTATTCTACCCCCTCTATTCATTTCCCACAAACAATGGACCAT
>JAWWEV010000134.1:21337700-21413899 GCA_035583235.1 Hafferia zeledoni
TTAAATTGTAGCTCTGACTTATAATCTCTCTCATGTTGAGTTCATTTCTCCTGCTGGTTTACCTTTAAACCAGCACAGTCATATTTTGGATCCAATGACCATAACAGCTAGAATTCTAGGTATATTTTTCTCCTTCTATGAATTTTTGTTCAACACATCTCTAAGAACATGCTGTTTCTTAAAACAGCCTAATACAGGTGTCCAGCTGTTCTGCATGGCCATAGTTTCTTTAAAAAAAAAAGTATGTTTATTAATCAGCTTCTCACTAATAAAAACTAAAAAAGAAATTTCTTGTCTCCCAGCTGTTATGTTGCCTTGAAATAAAAAGAAGAAATCTGAACATTTTGCATTTTTTGAAAAAGTTCCATTTTTTACACAATGAGTTAGGTGATTTTAATGTCACATTTCAGTTTAGTAAGGAAGTATTTCTTTTTAATAGGAGACAGTATGTTGGAATATAAAATAGCAAATATGTTATAAGCAACACATCGCTTTTGTTGCAACATTATCCATAACGATGACATTCTCAAAATTATGTGCTTATTGTATTACAAGTCTCATATAGTGTAGTCCCATCAATAGCCTCAGTAAGAATTTTAAACATTTTTTTATATTAACAGACTGCATTTTTTGAGCAGTTGTATTGATTTGCTTTAGTGGTGAAATACATAAACGTTTTAGCATCAAATACTGTTTCATCCACCCTGACACCTGATCCCATCAGATCTCGGAAGCTCAGCAGGGTCAGCCCAGGTTAGTACTTGGATGGGAGACCTCCTCGGAATACCAGGGGCTGTAGGTTCTAGTCCTGAGGACTTCATTTTCACTGTCCGAGCTCGCTCGGCTGATGAACCTTAGGAGTTAAAGGGTGGGGCCAGTTCTGCGCACACTGTGCCTCACCTAAAAAAATCCACTGTGCAAGCTCGAAGGGCACACCCACGTGGGGAGAGCTCTGCCCAAATCTTCATTCATGAAGCCTGGCCATACTGATTCATTCTCCAATGGAGATTAGATGAATCTAAAATGAAAGTGCAGTGAAATAACTGCAAACTGTGGCCTTACTGTTAGTCTTTGGCTATTGCTACCTCATTGTCTTTTGAGGTAGTGCTGATTTTTCCCAGCTTCCCATTTTTTCTTCTGAGAAGACAGTTCTATACACTTATGGGAATGAAGGTGATGTTTATTCTACAGGTATTTTACAGACAGCTACCAGGCAGATAGTAATTTTTGTGATGATTTCTATTCCTGTTTGCACAGTTAAAGTATGAAAATAATATCAAAAAACCCACAACCACACGAATTTTTGTTGTTCCAATCACAATAAGGCTGTTTACTTTGTAACAAAGTGCTCTACAAAAACTGTAACTTCAAACATAAACATGACTCCGAGTGCCCCCTGCCAAGCACACAAACAAGCCACCTAATCATCAACTAGAAATTGCATTTTAACCATAGCAACCTGAGCACTTACCTTCTGAAATGCTTCATTAATGAAAGTACCAGGTGAATTCTTTGCATCTAGAAAATTAGAGTAATTTAGAAATGTTTAGTATTTAATTTGCAAGCTTCTAACCCATAGGGAGTAATTCACTTTGGTCATTCAGATTGTTTTATTTTTGCTTTTAATTCTATATATTTCTGCATTAATTTTAAGTTTGCCCTTATAATCTCTGGGCAGAACATAGATCTAAACAATTTTAAAGTGATTCTTCTAAATGTTCTGTGCTTCGGGGAGTTTAGTTATTTGTGGGTGTTTTATGTCTACAAATACAAAAATATAAAAATAATATAAAAATAAAATAAAATACAACCATATAAAATGTAAAACATCCAAAATGTTATTTTCATGTAATTATTTATTAGTCTCTCTTGCTAAAAAAAAGACTAGCTCCAGGTACTTCTCTTTGCCTTCCCACATGCACATGTTTAACGGCACACTTGAGAACTGGGACCTCACACTCAGGATTATATGCCAAGAGCACAGAATTAGTCGTGCAAAATGTTTGGCAGCAGCACCAGTTTTATCATCTCCCACATCCCATGATTTATTCTTACCTCTTGCATCAGCAGCATACCCTTAAAAGGAGGAAAAGTAATCTGCTGTCCTGTCCCTCCAAATCCTCAAAGCCGTAAATAACACAACAGTTCAGCTTAGCTCCTGGAAGGGAAATACTGGACAACCAATCATTGCAGATGATTCTTCTGTGCTCTGAAGAAGGCAATGTTATACAATCACAGAATCATTTAAGTTGGAAAGGACTTGTAAGACCATTGATTCCAACTGTAAAGCTAACACTGCCAAACCTACCACTAAACCATGTCCCTAAATGCCACATTTACAGGGCTTTTAAAATATCTTTGGAGAAGGTGTCTCAGCTGCTTCCCTGGGCAACCTATTCCAATGTCTGACCACCCTTTTTTGTGAAGCTCAAGCCTTTCCTTATTTGAAAATGAAAATAGGAAATGTATATTAGATATTAGAGAAAGGTGAATCAACTAGTGATATAACCAGAAGTCAGGTCACAGATTCCACTGTTGTTCTTCTGGTAGTGTTCCTAACTCTTCCTGAAGAGATCATGGTGTTCCTGTTTCCTTGTTTTATGGAGAATTTAGTTCCTTCTCTGTATAAAATATGTTTTCTTTGAGAAGATTTACAGTCTTGCAGGGCCAAATTTTCTAGATCTTCAGTGTTGTGTCTTCATAATGGTGAATGTAAAAACAGTAAAAAATGCATTTTTCCTATGATTCCATATTATAGGGGAAAAAACTATAGATATATACATATATGATAAGAAGCTGTTGCCTGAAACAAGCTACAAAATGGAAAGTATTTGTTCATGTTTCCTATGAAGTACGTGATTAAGAAATCCTGAATTTCCTACACCAGCCTTTGTTTGGACTTTTGGCACTGAACAGAGACATTTCCTTCCCTCAGTTTAGCTTTTCAAACCACGAGAATCTTAAGTGGAGTAGACAATAAGTACTTCAAACGTTTTTAGGAGTCCTTTTTGTTGAGAAGAGAGGTGAACTGTTTTATTTATGCTGAGCCTTGTAGAGAGGAACTGCTGATATTGAAGGTCATCAGTCCAACACTCTCCATTGAACTGTCCTGTCTGGATGAAAAGCGGTCACGTGAGTGCAGGCAGTACAAAGCTTGTCGTTGACTGCATAACGTGCCCAGCTCCTGAAAATCTCAGTGGTGTGTGCTCCCTGGAACAAGGCATGAATAAAGCCATGAAGACAACTAAGGCCTTGTAGCTTTCTTATGAGACATAAAATTGATAGCAGCTAAAACATGAAGAGAGTCTAATCAGAGTGGAATGATGTATCAGGGGAAAACCAACAAGAAACCAAATACATGTGAGGAAAATAAATGAAAGTTACATTTAGATGGCTAAGGAAAAGTGCGAAGATGATACTTAGGCAGCATTTCTATGAATTTTTCATCACATTCTGAGAAAGAAAGCAGTGCAGTGCCACAGCTGTCTGGATTTGAAACTAAGAATCTTGTGATATCTGTGATGCCATGGACCATGCATGGATTGGATGGAGGGTCTCTGCTTGAGAATGATGGTAATCTGGCCTGCTTTATATATCTTATATTGTTACTTCTGCTTCTTGTGATTCTGAAAGCAACCCCATTGCTCACAAAAGAAAATGAAGCAAGAATGAAATTGCACAGGCCTTTTTGTCTGCGGTGTATAAAGCTATATATTATCCTGGTGTTACACAAGCATTTGCATATGACTGGAGAAGCCAACACACTGTGGTGTACAAAAATAGGCAAAGAGCTTTCCCAGCTGAGTAGAAGCACAGAGGCTTTTACACAGCTCAGGAAGAAGCTCAAAGTTTCTCTTGGAGAAAAATCCAATTTAATGTCAGAGCTTTGCTTTCATTCATAGACATTGCTTATTCATGGAGCACCTACCAAAGGCAAAATAAGTATCTCATCACACCTTCTTAGAACCTGGAAATTTAATATACAGATGTATAATATTAGAAAGTAAAAGATTAATCCAGTTTAATGCTGGCCACAATCAGATGTCTCAATATGCCTTCCAAACATAATCATATTCTATAGCCAGAGGTGTTCTTTGTGTTACATTTTAACATATACTTTCATCACAAGAAATTTAAAAGATTTAATATAAAAATTATTTGAAAAGGATTGTACAAGTATTAATGGTTCCCCTGAATTGTTAAACTTATTCCTTGTTAGAGGGAATTATGACATTTAATGCTTGATAATGTCTGAGAGAGAACATAATTTTAACTTCAACTATATAATTTTGTTCTAAGAAACTACTTATTAATTTTAGCAGTAGAGCTTTGAAAGCTTTATGCATTATCAAAACAAAAAAAATATTAGCTGCTGTCCAGGCACATAGTGGTGACTAGTGGTGACTGGCTTAACAAAAAAAGTGGGTTATAAGGCTGTGAAAACCAGTACCCATCAACTGAACTGGAAAAACACAGATGCAACAACTCAAAATACTGATTCATTATCTCCTCAATCTGTAGCTAATTTGCACTGCATAAAAATCAGCTAAGTTAAATATGAGCCTTGCAGATTATCATAGTTTAAATGTGCAAGAAGAATTCCCAGTTTCCTGAGGAAAACTTGGTCCTAGTAAGCTGAAAAAAATGTATCATAAATCTCAGTTTGTCTTCTTACCTGCACTCCTGTGCATATATCCAACTGAACTCTGGTGAACAGTGTCGAGGTTTGGTGGTGCAAATGGGGGACAAGTGTTGCCCAATGCATTTAATCAAAAAACCATTGGCTTTCAGACTCACCCAGGGGTGATACGTGTTACTTTCCTGGACAGTGTGACATTGCACATATTTTTGCATGCCAAGTTGCATCAGGCTGCCATGGAGAGCAAACAAGTGAAATAACAAGTCCCCCTGGCATACTACAGCATAAAATCTGTGACCCAGATTCTCCTAGCTCTGCACATAGCACAGCTCAGAGCTAGAGCAGTGAAAAGACAGCCTTACGCTGCTGGAATCTGGTATACTGGGAGCTCACTAGTGCTGGGATACAGCAGCTAGCAACGACCAGAACACTGGAAACTACTGGCCAGTCCTTTTTGAAAGTGACCAAGGCCACTTACTCATCTGTGCACTTGTGCAAAATGAGGACAAAGAAAGTTCTTTGAGAGAACACCTATGAGAATACCTGCAATGTCTTTGAGGCTGTGGGGACACACAGTATAAGGTATCATTTCTAAACTCTAGAAAAATATGGAGGAAAAAAGGACGTGGCATTCCCCTTCTCCAGTGGAGTGCCAGGATACAAGCAATGTGTTGGAGAAAGTTGGTTACACTCTTTCCAATAAGCCAGTAGTTTTTTGAGACTATGACATTTTTCACCTAATTTCTCATCAAATGTTTTCTACAAGTTGTCCCAAAGTAAAGTGTAAGAGCAGACAGGCTCATCCCTCTTGATGTTACCAACAGGAACACTGTACTTGTTCATTATAATTTCTTTCAAGGAAAATATGAGAAACCCAGAGAGGTCAAACGAGACTTTGGAATCTCCTTGGCAGGAAGTATTGATATCCTTTGTGTAGTGGGTGTTTATGTATTTTCATAATTATTAAGGTCCTGATTCAGAAAGTTAGGGAAAGCTTTTCATAACTTTGAGCACAGGAGAATGCCTGATTTTGCAGTAAATGACCTCAACTAGAATACCCCTAGTAGCATCTGCTACTTCTTTGTATTCCCAGATGGAATAAGCTCTGAGACCCAAGAGATGTTTCTGCTTGATGTGCCTGGCAGTCCAGTGAAGTCAGCTGTAGTTTAACCTTCAGATTTGATGCAGTCTGTGTGACTCACCTATAATAAATTTTTAATATACACGACATATTCAGAGAGTTTTGGTAGGCAAGGCTACAGGCTCTGCCAACATAGCCAAGGGGTTATCATAGGAAGGGTGAGATGTGAGAGCTTGTCAGTATTAGAAGTGCATTATAGTTAAATTTTCTGGATTGTGGTGGTGGACAGTGAGCTTCAAGATTCTCACTGTAAATATAACATACTCTATTTGTCTAAGCTTTCAAACTGCTGAGCATATGGGTGATTTCAGTTACAATATAAGGAAAATAAAAGTTGCACCTTATAGATCATTCTCTACCTATGCATACTGGATTTAAGAAAAAAAAGCTTGTCTCTAAAATTATTCCGAATTGTCCTTGACAATTGTCAAAGACTAATTATTCTGCTAATGTTGTGTGACTTACTCAAAGGCTATTTTTACCATGAAATTTTCCTCACCATGAGAATGCTTCATTCTGCTTCAGTAGTTAATGATATGTCCTTGAAACATAGGTCCTAGGTTTGGAAATTATCAAGGGCTTTTGAAAGTACAAACCACTTTGCTTTGTAACTGAACTGATTCTCTTTTCCTCTCATTGCATTTAACAAAGAAAGTTTTCATAAGCAAACACTGACAATAACCAAAGTGCCAGAAGTTGAAACTTTAGGTGCTTTTAAATACATGAACATATATGAAATAATAATATTGTATGAATTTGAAAATATCTAGATCCTCTATACAAAGATATCAGAGCATTAATGTCCATCCATTAGTAGATTCAAAGCATGTAAGATCATGTTGTCCTTTGTTTCTCTTTTTATTTAGTGCAAGTTTTTGGTTATGAAGGTAGTAGTATCGTGTCTCAGTGTCAACAAACTGCTTGAATAGTGCAATCAGGCATAGCTATGTTGATTTAATGCAAAACAAGTTGACTCTCACCACCAGAAAGCAATTTATAATTTACTTTTCTAATGTGGATATCTTGTAAGATCTTTCTGGATGACAGTGAATATTCATGTATTTAGAATATGGCTTAAAAATTCTAGGGACATTTTGTGAGCAATTTCTGAAAAACGTCCATTGTTGCTCTTACCAAGGAAGTAGAGTCTGTTGCATTTGCTTGGACAGGCCCTACAGTATTGGAGGAAAGCAGATCCGTGGTGCATGTAACAAAAACTTGTTTACAGTTCTCTAATGTTGGGCAAGGATTCCTAGACAAGCTTCTTCATCTAATTCTGGTGAACACACCTGAATGTCATGGACTTCTATTCTCTTAGTCTCAAAATCTTATTTATGTTTCTTTGTTTAAGTGGGGTGCAGGGATGGGGAGGGATTTTGGAAGAGTACATGGTTTACCTCTATCCAATAATTTTTCAAGAAAGAACTCAAGTGGGAAATAGTTGATGATCCAAAAATTGAGTCAGAGTAACTTATTTCTTTGGTGCATTGAGGCAGTATTTTTCTTCAGGCTTGATGCTTTATACCAATATTCAGTTACAAAACAAAGTTTTTAAAACACTTAAAACCAGAGGATAGAAAGAGTGTAGCAGAGAAAGATGACACTGGCATTGATGTTATTGTGCTAATACAAGATCCCTTGATTAAGAGTTTGTCAAGTCCCTTTTGAAGCAATACAATAAATCAAGCTGTCTCTGGAGATGTTTGAAAGGGTATAAGCAAGGATGCTGTACACAAATACCTGAGGGATATTTACTAACCTCTTCTCTCCAGTCGTCAATCACTTCAGCTGGGCCAAAGTGACAGTGTCTGGAGGTCACTTAGTAAATAAGACAGCATTGCCTCTTTCCAGCATTATGTTATATATATATATATGTGTGTCATTAACACCCATATCAGATTCCCAGCTACCAATTCTTATCTTTAAGAAAACATCCTAAAGACTTGGACATCATCATGGAAGCAGAAATTATAAATGGGTGTCTTGAAAGTTTGAAATTAGGAGGAACAATGAGTTGCTGTTGTTTGACATACTTGGTTGCAATTGAACCAGGAATTACAATATTACAACAATATTTTTATTGCAATATAATTACATGATATACAAAGTAGGTAGAGGGGAGCAGATGTTAGGTGTAAGAGGTAACTTTGTTCATATTAGACCTGTTTTGGAAGCATGAGGATAATTTTTGGAGGAGGCCATGTGTGAATTAAGACACCTGAGTTGGGAAGTTGCAATATGAGTAGTGACACATAAAACAGGGGATTTATGAGCCTGAAGTTAAGATAAGCAATATTAAACAGCTCATATTCTGCAGTTCAGATAAATAGAGCAATTCTTGTGTTATCTGTTTCAGATAAGATCTCAGAGAAATGTATCACTGAAATCACCTGTACTCGATACCTCACAGCTGCAGCTATCCATTTGGCACCAAACCACGTAATGTGTTCTGTGGATCTAGAGAACATGTAAAACTGAGTTCCAGTTCTAAATTCCTTCCTACATTGTGTTACCATGAGTCAACATTTCCTTTAGCACAGCAGTCTGGTCAAAATGTTCACGTGTTGGTTGTGTTCCTTGGCTCTGTCAGGGTTAATATTTGTTTTTAAAGGCTTTTTTTCCAAGGTTAACTGTAGATTAATTTAATAGTTTCTTACTTTTCAATTTTTTTTTAAACCACTTGATCTTTAAAAGTAATGATTTCCAATTGAGCTCATGTTTTACCAAAATGTTTGTAACAGGATTTCTATTTTACTATAAGGAGGACCCTAACTGATATCCTAAGATTCTTACAAAACTGTAGTTTTGATTTTCTTGTGTCATCTTCTGTAAGCCAGTCTCTGCTCTGTCCTCTCAAAGAGGTCCAATTTGTTCCTGTGCATCCTGTTATGCCTGGAAAAAGTGGAAAACCTGCATTTAAAATAGAAAGAGTTCTATCATGTCCTAAGCAGCCTAGAAAAACATAGTTTAAGGTAAAAAAGCAAACACCTGTACTTGAGATCAAATGTTTGGGGAACACCTGTGCTTCCTTTAAAAATACCATAAGTACCCAGGTGTCTAGGTAAAACTAGCCCTAGTAAAAGTGAAACCTGGCTTTATGCTAAAAGCTCACTTCTAACTTGCTCCTTCCCAACTTGGAATCCATTGATACAGTCACTGATTTAATTAGAAAGCTTTAAAAATGAGCCACTATTTATTCATGGCATCCTAGAACTCAAACAAACAAAAACCAAGTAAGGTAAGGTGTTGAAAATATTCTTTAAGGTGTTGTAAAAGTTTTATCAGCTGGGTGACATCTATAAGGAAGACAGAATTGTTTGCCTGTGAATTTATATTATTTATTTCCTGATTTCTATTCAACTTCAGTCTTCACCAATTTCTTCCAATAAAAGTACCATGGATCTCCAAAATAAGTTCTGATTTGGTGTTGTGTTCACATTGGCTAGCTTAAAGCTTTAATGTATTTTATTTAAAATGCAAATTTGGCTGAAAGAGTGGAAATAGTTATAAGCCTTGATCACATAGACACACAGACCACCATCCTCCTTTCCAGTGGATGAGAACTCAAGATTTCTAAAAAACTGGGTAGTCATCTTTATCAATAAAATGTTTGCTTGCAATTGATATGTGGAAGGCATTGGCATTTCTAAGCAGCAGTCAAATTTTACTTTCCTTAATCCATGCAAGACTAAAAGAGAGTTCTCTCTTACTCAGGGAGCAGAGAAGGCTGCAGACAGTGAGTAGTGTTGATCAAACTGCCTACACATCTTCTTTTTTTTTTTTTTTTTTTTTTTGAGGAGCCATTTCTTATTTATTGTAATGAACTAGATATGAAGAAGCCATGGGGAGTGTGCTGAGGGTGCTGGTAAAAGATGGTCAAATAGTTGGGATAATCAACAATGTTTATGTTTGCAACAAAGGTGTGCATTTCTTAATTTTAGCCTAAACATTACAGCATTTATGTGAGGATTAATGCACCAAGAAAGAAATTCCTGTACAGTTCTGGAAGTTCAGCTTCTAAATGTCTTATAATCACATTACTTCCATTTCCTCAAATGCAGAAAAATGAGTATCTGAAATCAAAAAGCATCTTAAAAGGACTGTAAATTGTTGTTGATATTGGCATCTACTCAAAGGAAACCAGTTCAGTTTCACTGCTCAGTGATGTGTTTCAATTGATATTCAGACCTATTCATATAGGAAGGAAAAAGAATAGTTAAAGAAGCAAAACTGTGTATATTAATTGGAAAAAAAAAAAGGATAAAAATTATGTTAAAGGTGTTAATCAGCTAATTTGAAAACAAAGATATGTGTTATGGGTTTTCCTAATAGAAAGTAGTTGAAGTTAATGAAAATATCATTGTCTGGAGGAGGCCATTTTTAGTCTCAATAAACTGTTTCTACATAAGATATGAGAAAGAATACAGTTTGATAGTCAAATAGAATAAAAATTCCATAAGGATCAAGTTAGTGATCTCTCTAGTGGGGAGTTGGGGATGTTGGTAGAGGTTCAAAGCAGATCTCAGCACTTGTGATGCTCGTGCCACTTTGTTCTAAATTTGCTACACATCCTTTGACAGGGTTTTTCCTCTCAGTCTTGTCTTTTACTTTCATTTTTACAGCCTTTAGCAGAAAAAGAACCTCTGACTTGGTGGATAAGCTTTATCACCATTCAGTATAGATGTCAGCATTGGTTTCAATATTGTTTGGTCATATATAGCTCTGCAAACCAACAGAAATCCTGGAAATTATCCTGATTTCTCTCTCTTCTACACTACTGTTCCTTGAACTGTACTGTGTGAAATGTGTTGATTTGAACTTTGCTTTTCTAGCTTCCCAAATTGTGTAATCTAATTTAGAAATGTTATTCAGAAACAAAGGTGTACATTAAGGTTTTACTTGTGCAACTTTGACTTGTCCTCAAGCCGTTCAGCTAGAATATTCAATGTACAAAACAAAGTGGTAGTTGCCATAGGAACCTACAGAAAATAATGGGTCACTGGTCCTCAAGAAAGGTAGACCTGAATCTGCCTTTCTTGAATGATTTGAAGTTTTGCAATTGTTTAACAGAAACATGGTTGAGGCTGTATGTGAATAACTTTGAATAGACCTCGAAATACTGTAGTGGTGCGTGGTAACTGGTAATCTTCTCCCCATCCTACCAGCATTCTGATTATTTCTGTATCTGGTTTTGATTTTGTGCTTCATTTTTAATGTCGCAAGAGCATCCCATTTCAGTCAATTACAACAGTATGTATTTTGTTTCTTTCTAATGGTCTCTCATATATTTCCAATGCACAGTAGCTACATGATATCTCTCAATTGCTCGAGGTCACAGGCATACAATACCAAGACAGACAGGCAGAACTTCACATTACAATCTGAATTGCATCCAGCCACATGAAATAGCCAATAAAAGGGAGATCTTATTTCTAAGCTGCATGAGAGTTATCCTCTAGCTCCTCTTAGCTCTGTTAAGACTTTAGTATGTAACTTAATGAAGAGATGGTGGAAAACCAGGAAGAGATCAAATAATTTCATTGTCACAATTTACCATGTCTTTCAAACTTTCATATTCTGCAAATGTAAAAATGGGTTTCATTCATTCCCATTTTACATATGTTCAGTGAAATGAATAAGGGGCTTCATTTTAGTTTCACCATACATTGGATCAGATTAGACATTTGACACAACATTCAAAATGGCATATATGCTAGAATGAAATTATGAAAATTACCATACCTTCTGCCAGAAACACCAGTAAAAATAAACAAACAAACAAATGGACATGCTTTTGTAATGCATATGTGATTTTAAATGCAACAAATTACAACAGCCTTTAAGGTTGTGGTTTTGGAGATAATTACTATGTGTAAGGAAATGCTAACCTTCTAAAGCAGAATATTTTCCTGTATTCGGGGAAAATAATTATTATCTATATACCACACATTCTACAGTATTGTCTTAGACAACAAGAATATCTCAAAACATTAAATAAATAACTTTTACAGGAGATGAAACATTCCAATTATTGGAATTTTGGGTTGCACTCATTGATGTCCTTTTTATATTTACATATGTCTTATGGAGAGCTCAAGGTCTCATAAGGAGAAAAAAAAATGAATCATAAGTTGTCACCACTAGCAATATGTATTTATTCCTCTGGCATTTAAAAACATCAGAGATTTTCCTATGCAGTGACATGCTGTAACAATGTCAGGATCTTAAAAAAAGACCATGACATTAACAAAGCAGAAGGTTGCTTTAATGGAAGAGCTGTTGGTAAAATGCCATTCTCACATCGCAAGTAATTGTTCTTAAGATATTAGGAGGCACTAATGCCTCAGGTGTTTGCTCAGGTAGGCATAACTTGAAAAGAATCTGAACTACTGCAAGACTTTTATTGCTAATCTGTGAAGCATGAGAAGTGAGCAGCTGATTAATTACTCCAATTCAATGGCTGCAGTCAAGAATTATGACAGGCTTTTAGATTTAAAAATATTTGAGTAAATTGCAACTTGATGTATTAAAATCCTTTAAAATTAGCAATTCTATAGAAAAAGATACTACAGATAGCCTACTCACTTTGCTAGACATAGTATTGCAAATAATGAACCTTTACAAATAATTCTTTATCCAGCAATGTCTAAGGGGGGTTACTTTTAGAAGTAGCCCAGGGTTTAAGAAAGCTGCCCAACAAATGGAGTCTGAAATAGTTGTGATGATTTTGCAGTTTGATCTCCATTAACATTTGCAAAGGTAAGGAATCCCTTTAGACATAGTGAAGGAGGAGACATGAATAGGTAATTTAGAAGCAGGTTTGTTCTGAGGTTGATATTTGTGGAAAGATTAATTTGAGGGAGTGCAGAGGTTTGATTAGATGGTCTTTTGGAATGGTCAGTATTTTCTTCATTTGCTGCCTGCTGGAAGCACTACAGGGAAGGGGCTGTTCTCCCACAAGGAAGCTCTTCCATGCCCACCAGTTCCTAATCAAATATCACCTCTGACCTCTGAGTTGTTTTCCTCTTGCACTGAGCAAGGACGGCAGGGACTCGTACACCAGCCCCATGCCCAGCACCACCCCACACAGGAGATGGAAACACAGGCACCCATGTAGTAGCCCTCAGCAAAGAAGGATCCCCAGCAGCTAAAAAGTATTTGAGCTGACACTGTTAAAAAAGTGGGTCTATCACTATATCTTGTCAGCTCCTGACCTAGTTTCAGATCTAAAACAAGTGCTTGTTTTGGACTGGTAGGCAGAAAAAGGAAGTTACTCAAGTGTTTTAGAATCTTAAAAAAAAAAAAAAATCAAAATCAATTAAAAACCAATTAAAAATAATCTGAGATTTGAGGGGAAAAGATTTCAATTTTATTTAAACTTTATTTGCCTTAGAAAATATCAAAACTCCTGTTCCACTGCAGGCAAGTGGGATGTTTTCTCTCTTCTCATTTATTTCAAATATCAGAAAGGGTAGCATCACCAAGAAGTAAATATGTCTAATAAAAGGAAAAGAAATGCTGAAAAATTATATAAGGAAACATACGATTAGTCAAAAAAGTAATATGAAAATGTTGCTTCTGTACAGCTCCATTGTTGAAAAATTTCATCATTCATTGGTGAAGAACCACAAATTCTTCAGTCTTCATTTGATAGATTTGTTATTAATGCTGAGTCCTTTCAGAACCTTTACAGCACGTTTCTAACTAGAACTGTTTGGTGTGCTAAAAAACTTAATTATTAATTTATGAGGTAATAATGCATTTTTAAGAAAACTTACAACATCTCTGCAGGATATTTTTACTCCAGTCATAGACATGTATCTTTATCCCACCTTTTACTTCAGAAGGGGTTTTTGGGGAGTTGCTCTGGTTCTCCCTAGGTGAGAAATTATGTTCCTAAGCACAAAAGAACATGGAAAATCAATCACAGTGTAACCACTGATAATTTCAATAACTTCAAATAAAAAGTATCATTCTTGCATCAACTGTTTTAGCATTGTTTGATTCAACAGGGCATTCTAGTTCCATTATCACTGCACAAAGCTGCCACTGCAAGCTATCCTTTTTAACTGGATTAAGAGATCCTGCATTTTGCCAGGTTAGTTTTTCGCTTCCTCCTGTATCTTAAAATGCTTTGGCTTTTGTCCTTTGTGGCTTTCTTCAATTTTGATACCTGAACATATACCTATGTCTTTATATCTCCACAGATACACAGTTTCCTGCATCCCTGTCCCCTGCAGCCAGTGTAAGTACTCTTTTGCTTCTCTTACTCTTTTGCTTCTCTTACCCACTTTTCTTTTTGCAAGTATATATACATTGTTGTCTCCTCCTGCTCCACCACAAATATGATAATAAGGTTCAGTGGTTAGGCATTCAGAAATCATAGAATTGAAATGAATGATTAATTTTTGCAGTTATCATCTCAAAAATGGTTCTTTGCACAGAAAAGGTCTCCTTTCAGAGTGATCAATCAGCAGTCTCGTGTCTTGTGAAAATCTGTATCTTCACTGTTTGATGGAGCACAGGCCAAGAGCCATCTAAAGCATGGGGTGATGTATAGAAGAGACTGTTCCTCACAGTATGATTTGGAGTCAACTATTTATCCTTTGGAGTGCAGTGAATAACTAACTTTTTCTTACAATGAATAAAATAATGGAAGTAAAAATTACCTTAATGCTGAAAAATTGTAAAATTGTAATGTAGCCTATCCATAACAATTGTGGGGGTTTTGTTGGTTTGGGTTTTTTTTAATTCTATGTCCAGGAGCTTCAATGGTATTGTTACTAAGATTAGTCTGGCATTGAGTGTTAAGTATTTTCATTTAGTAAATTTGAATTAATTACAATTCCTTAAAAAATTAGGAGATTTTGGATTCATTCTGTATAAACTCATTGCCAGTGAGTCAGTGTGGTAATTTTGGGATGGATACATTGTAATTTTCATGCACATCAAAATATAGAAACACTTTTAACTGCAGCACAGAAACAAGTTAATTATAGAGCTATCCACAACCTTCCTGTAGTCTCTGTGTGTTTACAGAGAAAGAGATTATAAATTCATGAGACTGTGCTTACTGTTATTTTTTTTACTGTTATTATTTGAAGATAATTTTCTAATATACCTGGTATACAAATAAGCATTTTTGTATTTTCTGGGATTGCCAGATGCTTGCCCCTTACTTCCCTAGATACATATAGCCCTTTTATTTCCCTGTAAATTCATATGTACCTGGATAAAAGCTGTTTTCTAGCTGTATATACATTGTCCATATGGCTAAAAACCTGTTAAATGTTTGGAAGATTATCCAGAGCAGCAGTGCAGTTAAGCTTTATGTTCACTGAAGTGTCATTACTTTTTCAGGATAGTAAAAATCAAGGAATATTAAATGGAAACAGATAAAAAGGTGTTATTACAACAGCTTCTTAATTAGCCAGTCTGATTTCCCTTTTGATCTTTTCAATTAGTCAATAAACTATCCTTTAAATTATGTTATTGGCCGAGTACATCAGGAAAAGCAGTTATTTGAAGGATTTTAACAAACTCTTATCCATTTTTACAAATGTAAATGTACTGTAACCCGTAGCCAACTGACTAAGTAGCCATCTGCTGTATAGATGATCACAGTGATTATGTGCAAAGACAGCAGGTCTCTACTGTAGACTTTATTTTATTTATAAGGCTATATACATTGGCTTCCATTCTAATTAGATTTTGCACAGCTATAGCAATGTAGGAGGTACTTTAATAAATGCTCAACAGTATCTATGACTCTGCCAACTTGGCTTAATATAATGAGATGTCCTTTACAGAAATGTACCAGAAGGGATTGTAAAGGGATTGTTTACCGCTTGGTCTTACAAGGAGTTAACCAGGACTCTGTAATAGCAGAGGCTTGCAGATGAAAATCACGGGCTGAATTTTGACTTGCATTGCGCTATAAAACTCAGAAAGAACAAATCTGTGGCAATACATGGCTTTACATATTAATCATCCCTCTGGATGTAACTTCTTTTCTCAGATAACACCATCTCAGATTATTTGCAATGGGACCCTAAAAAAATACTTTTGAATGTGGAACCAATAGCTGCATGACTGTGTTGACTCTTTACTGCTCTGGAGGTATGCAATTCAGCTCTCCAAAAATCACCACTTCAAGAGATGGTTGCAGGAGAGCAGTTTTGATGAATATACAGTGAAATTGTAATGATTGTTCTGTGTCAAAGCCAATAAGCCTAGACTTCATGTTTCTGTTTGGCTAGGTTTTATGCTAGAAATTCGGATTCTTAATGAGGACAATTCATCTATTAACTGGAGTAATTATACAGTTTTGAGACCCTCTATCAAAGAGATTCATTTTTAAGGAGACAATGTCAAGACTCTGAGGACCTACATGTCAGTTCTGTTAGATATAATTTTTTCCAGAATGTTTGTTATTCCACTGAAAGCCATGTTTATAAATTTTTCTAGATGTCATTGAAAATTTCAGTGAGGGCAACATTGTGCTTCTGAATGTGAGGAAGAAAATACAGTTACACATAAAAATGGGTAACTGACCAGACAGAGTGAAAGATCCAAAAGAAACAGTGTGCCGTAGTTATTATATTTTTATGTACTATTTGTTTTAGTAAGTGAAAAAAAAAATTGTCAGTGTGCTACAGAAAGGCAATGTCACTTCCACAGTGATATTCATATGAGTGAATTCTTCATAATAGCTCACCACAGACATTATTAACAATAGTAAAACCCATTCACATAATTAAAGGTGTTATTTTTCCTTTAATTATAGAAACAAACAAAAAAAGGTCATATAAAAATATGTGCAAGCCCAGCAATAAGAGTTAGATAATAAACACAACAATCAAACCTTCAGTCTGAATAACACTATTCAAGTTGAGCATGTCTAGATACTAGGTAATAGCTTTAATTTACATTAAAATAGGTTTAAAAACTGCATTACAGAACTGCTACATGATAACGTCATGTAGATTGTCAAACAGGGAATAAAAAGGTTTAGAACGTTTCCTACTTATTTGTAACTAGCTAAATGGCAGCATCTTCAGCTTGCCAAGAGGGAAGTAACACCACACACATGTGATACAGTATGATAGAGTGTAATCATAGCTGAGACAAAATATAAGCCTCTTAAAGTAACAAATACCTGATTGGTTTAGCACTGCTGCCAAAAATAAAGACAGGACAGGCTGCTGGGTAATCTGGTTGTGCAAGCAAGGAAAAAAAAAAAAAAAGGAATTAAAACAATGGCTCAACTGTACGAAGTGGTGCCAGATTATTAAATTTTAAAGACCATTATATTGATTCAAATAATTTTTCCTGGCACTTTTCATTGTCTCGCCTTTCAAAACTATAATTTTGTGATAATCTTCCCAATCAAATTACTTCTTGGTGTAATTATGCCTTTTCCACTGTCAGAGTTTGACAGGCTCTCTCTAGAGTGACACATTGTATTGGAGAGATACAGAGGGAGAGAGCACGCTGAACTCTTCCACACAGTGACAGGTTCAGTGTGGCACAATGTCAGCATGTAGTCTACAGTCCAAGGCCTTAAAAATACACCCTGTTCAAAGACGATCAATTAATTTTATAGCTCTGTTAGTTTAATAGACAGGTTGGGTTTGGAGAAGGTAAGAACTGATGAAGTAAGAGCAGTTCTTTATGCTGAAACAGCTTTTCAGGAGAGAAGGATTTCCCTAGATATATTTTTTGATACATTGTTTAGTTAATTTTTTTTTCTGTAAGACACCAACAAGTGGATTCAATTCACGCATTTTCTTGTTTCCTCCTGCCCCCCTCTGTGTCCTCACTTTCCAGCTCAGATAACTCTTCAGCTGTTCTGAAAATATTACCATGCATTACAATGAGGAAATTGAAAGTAACATCTGATATTTAACAGCTTTCTGGAACTAGGCAGAAAATTAACAGGTTAAGTGAGCAAGTATGCTTCAAAGAACAAAAGTGGAAAATAGCATTTTCCAAATCCCAGGAGCTGAGTGCAAATTCTTATATTATTGCAGCTGAATGAAGATGTGGGGAGAGGTGTGTGTGTTTGTGGGTGGAATTGCATCAGTGTTATTAAGTGCTTATGATTCATTTTTTTCTGTTTACTGATTTATCTCTAAACCTAGCATAATTAGCTTCACCTCTGACACCAAACTCAAAAACTCCTTAGAAGGATAGATTCAAATGTGGGCAGCATGCTCTCATCTTTCAGAGACAGGAAATATTATAATAATCAGATTTCATCTGTGAATCCTTAGGCCAACACTGTAAAATCAGAGACTTTGTATGAACATTAGGAAAACCTGTGTGTATTTCATAAGGAGGAAGATTCACTGTGCTACAGGCCTGGTTTTCACAAGTGTTCCAAACAGAATTGTAACTGAAGTTGGTGGGAGTTGTAAGTGTTCAGACCCTCTGAAAACTGGCCCCAGGGTTTTATTCTTGGGAAGTAGTAGGAAAACTGAGAGAAAATAAAGTTCCTCATATAATAGAAAGACAGGATTTTTTTTTTTTTCCAAAATACAACATGTTAATAATTCATGCAACATCTTGTTATTATCATTGGAAATCCGTCACATGAATCAAAAAATCCAAGTCTTTCATCTTCCTAGGAAAACATTACTGTGAGCGACAGTAGATATTAAGTGTTTAAATGCCAATTTCTGTCTCTGCATAACAACTTCAATATGCCATTTTCAGTTTGCCCATTATTATATTTCATAATGCTCATTATGCATTATTATACATGTATGAGGTTTGCATACATGCATTTAAGCCAGTGTGTTCAGTCCATTGACACTGAGATGTGTCATCCTTGATGTATGTACAGTCCTTGGCAAAGGTCCTGGGTAGATTCTGGCTTTCACGTCACAAATTCAAATATGCATTAAAAGAATATTAATAAGTAAAAATTTTGGAATATTCTGAAAAACCTATTGGTTGAAGTTTATTCTCACTTCTGAGGTGAAGTTAAAAATGTCAGTTTGTACCCATTTGTGGATTATATAAAAAGAAAACTATACCATGTTAAAAGAAAATATGATACTTCTCAGCTACTGGATTTTATGAGTCAATACTAAGAAAACAGATAATGATCTCTGTCTCCAAGATGCAGAATCACTGAGATTTGTCCACAGAAAAAGGAAAAAATTACATATTTATCTGCAAAACAGCAAAATAACAGTATCTAACTGTACAATGATCTGTGCATTTAACTGATAGATTTGCACATTTAAATAATAAGTTGGTGTTTTTTGCTTCCTGATCTCAGTTTGACAATAAGTATATCTGAACTGAAACATTTCAATTATAATGCTGACACCTCATGGCTTCCTTACTTTGACCTAGAATGTCATTCAGCAAAAGATTCTCCCAGCCGTGCTGAACATAGTTGCTGCTCAGTAAAACATTCTTCCACTGATTAAGTAGGAAAAGAGTGTGAAAAAGTTGTCATAAAAACAAGCTGTGATTGAATCTCTCAGCTCTGAATTCTCTTGAGTTTCATGTAGTTTCTTTTCTTGCTACAAACCATTTTGCTTGCCAAACGCATCAACCGTAAGCATCTTATGGAAGCTTCATAATGGAATGCCTCACTTTCTGTAAAGATACATCTAGGTAAAAGGAAACTTAAATTTGCAGAGATAATAGGCTTGACCCTCACTTTCATCTCATGCAGGTCATTAACAGAGTTTGATTTAGTGGCATCAATAATCTTTCTACTGTCCTTCCAGTGATGAGGGAATTAAGTTCCCAAATCAGCAATTTCTTTTGGACAGCGCATCAAGCTTTTCTATGAAACATTTTATATTGTCTCTTTAAGATCATCTATTAATGGAAAGCAGCTGGCACAGTGATGCATCAGATGTAGCAAGACTAATAGGTATTACTTTACATCTTCTTCTCTAAAGGATTTTTACATTTTGGCACAGCAGTCAGGTGATTTTCGAGAGATGATGTGATGGGTTGGTGGAAGTTCTACCTGATGTAGCAGATATAATCTACATTTTCCTCTAATAAAGTAGATCATCCACCATGATTTAAGTAGAAATAGAGAAAAGCCATGGGTTTTCATTTTCCTTTTTGTGTAAGTATTTCCCTTTGGATAATGTATAGTTTTTCATTTCCACTGTTACACAAATAAATGATCAGTCACAAGTAATAAGCCTCAATTATTTAAGCTTTAGTAAAACCCTTACCAAAGTACTTCCAGATGACTCATATTGTATGAAATTCTCTCAGTAGTTGCTCATCTGTTACTGATAAGGGAGGCACAAAATAAATCATAGCAATATGATTTGGGTAAAAATTCTCTAATGCACCTAAATGGTAGAAGATCTAATTTGTAGGGCTTTGAGCTATGCAATTATGCGGTCACACACTGACTAGAGTGTAAATGCAGACTCAAGTAGGATTTAGCACTTTATCTTCTTACAAGCTTTTGAAAACTCTGTGATATTTCTCTGCAATTTTAAATGTCTAAATACTTTTGTAAGTCTTGGATTGTAGAAGTCACAGTGTAAAGAAACAAAGCTCTGCAGTATTGAAGAGTATAGGATTTGATTCAAGAGAACTGACGGGCTGAGATTTATGAGTAAAGTATTTCTGACATCTAAACACCAAAAAAACGTTAGGATCAGGATTTGCCCAGGTTCCTAGTGTTCAGTTGTTCTGCATCCACATGGTCTCAATCTTGTACTGAGCAGAGAAGATATTATCTTTTTCTTAAGTAGCCTTATTTCTTTTTCTACATGGTATCAAGGAACCTAAAACAGAAATCCGTTCCTTCCCTTGGCTTTTAGTTTAGACTGTATTTCTCCTCCTTGTTTACAGTTTCCTTTCATAGTAAAGCTATCACAGATCCTGATTACAAGAATATGTTTTGTTTATTTATAAGCTTTCAAAAACTGCTCATCATTATTTTTCTCATCTCATTTTGGCATTAATGAGCACTTTAATATACTTTGGAAAGGGAGTAGAAAAATATTCTCTCAGTTCTGAAGATGAAATGAGGTACTCAGAGGTGGAGGAATTTGTTCTAGTCACACAGCCAGGCACCACATCAACAGGATTATGAGCCAGATGTTTACATGGCACCCCCCTCTGCAGCACTTGAACACCTAACCAGCTTCAGTGCACTTGCCCTTCATAACACTCCTGTGAGATAAGGAAGGTCTGTAATACTCAGAGTACAAATGAAGAACTGGGTTACAGGAAAACTAAGGGTCCAATGCTAAAGGTACTTAGATATATATCACCTTGAAACTTTTCAGAAACATTATAGAAAGGAAGTAGCTGGAGCAGGGAATTAAACCTAAGTCTCCTAAGCCTTGAGCTAAAGCTCAAATTGCTGAAAAACTTTCCTCTTTCTACTTGGAAAACTCCTGCTGCTGCATATCATACACAATCTGGGTCATATCCCAACTAAGTTTATTTCTTTTCTCTATTGGCAAGCTACACAGACACCCAGGCAGAGACTGTTAGCTAAAGAACCTGATTTATTGGGATCATCTGCAAAGGTTAATACTCACTTAGGGAATACCATTAACAGGTTGGTCGTTCACTGTTTAGATGGTCGTGGGGATTTCCCTAGCAGACATTTTGTGACACCTTCTTCACCTGGGTCAGCAGGCATTCCCTGAAATGTTGGCCAGTGAATTATTATAATTCAACCTACCACAGTCTATCTGCATGACCACTCTCCTCTATTGACTATCTCAAGCTATGTACAAAACACATCTTATGAAAACATGTTATGAATATATATCTTAAGCATCTGCAAAAAATTAATAAATACATCTGAGCATAATAGCTGGAAACAGGGTTTTCCATCAGGGCGTTTCTGTCAGTCAGCTCATGCTGATGTCTGTGTGAGGTCAAGATAGCCTTGCAGGTTCCTTTGTTTATGCATAACAAATCTTACCTGAACAGAAATGTGCTGGGGAGAAATTGCTACTGCCCTACCAATGACTGTGTATGTGTAGGCACAGCTCATACACCCAGCTGCATTATTGTCAAAACTACTTATAACATTTAAATCCATGGGTTTCACCACAGTGTGCACCAGCATATGTATTTTCACCTTTTTATCCTTTAAAAATATCTATGTTTATATCCCTGGTTTTGGAGGGCTTCCTGTCAGACAGCCATTGTCTTACTCAAGGCTCAGCTGGTCCTTTCAGGGAAGCACTATTTCTGCAGAGCCCAGGTTTTCAGTGGTGCCTGGGAGAGCAGCAGCACCTGTTCTTTTGGCAGAAGGAATATATGGAGAGAATAAGCAGAAAGAAACCATTGTTTTCTATCAAGTTTTTCCTCATGTTATTTTTTCCAGATGAATCAAATAAACAGAAAAGAGTGTTGTATAACTGAATGACCTGTATGTGATTTTGCATATGTGTTAATATATATTGTTGGAGAGAGGAATCAAATTTTGTGCCAGTCTTCTACAACACAGTCTTTGTTGTTCATGTTTTTCTGTTCAGCATATTTTATTCAAACAAACAAATAAATAAATAAAGGTGCTGAATTGAGCTTATTACTCCTCAGACCTCAAAAATTGCTGTTTTCCTAACTAGAAACCAAGTAAGAACTTCAGAACTGAGTCTGATGGTTCTGTAATTATAATGTCATATTATCAGTATGTTCTTTAAAATGTCAACATGAGGAGAAAAAAGGCTATGGGATATTATTTTCTTATTATTGCAGTGTTCCTTTGAATACTGTAAAAAACATCAAACACATATTAGAAACAAAGGCGGACTGGACTGAGTAAATGAGATCATGCTGAGGTCTTTGTTGCTCTGGCTAGAATGTTTTTGATGTCTGAACGAGCTCAGTAACTGGTTTTATCTTTATCTGGGACCACAATGCAGCCTGCAGCATCAACATGGCCAGCCAGCCAGCCAGTAATCGTGGCCGAGGTTCTGACCTTTCCAGATTTCCTCACAACTAATAAGCACTTAAGTGAGAACTGTTTTTTCCTCTTTTAGAGACTTCTCATAAAAGCAAAATACTATGCAAAATCCAACTACAGTGGTGTTTGACTTTTCTTCTTCAGAAATTTCATTATAGAGTGAGTGAAGTCAGTGAAGAAGCGTTTCTTGGTCAGCTGCTTTTCACGAACCACAGGCATGGTTGCCCCTCTCCTCTATATTACAGATTGGCCTTTGCAAACGGAATACAGAGATTTTAAAAAACATTGTAGTAAATTTTCATTGTAGAAATTCAATGTCCAGTAATGTTGCATCCACTGAGAAATATCTGTATTTAACCACAGGAATTAATTTATAGTATCTTTAAGGCCAGCTGATGTGCAAACTGGTTAACCTGTTTCCTCTGGTTGCTGCATTCCTGGTGAATAGTTGTCACTTATTTACTATGACTTTCAAGGATATCATCTGTCTGCAGTTTGGTTTCTCTGATGGCTTTTAGGTAGAAGAACATCTGTCTTTGATTCTTAGGGATCCCTCTTTGAGTCCTGTATCCTTAAACATTTGCAAACACATTCTCAGTAATATTAGGCCTCCAGGGTTCTTGCTTTGCTAACTGATAAGGTCCACTTTAGTGTCTTGTAAAGTATTCGTATAGACATAATAGTCTGGCCAAAGCTAACATTTTCTCTGGATGTTATATGATGCCTTGAGTGCTATAGACCTAGAGATAACAAAGGTAAAAGCTGATTTCAACATGAGAACTGAGAAAAGGCTTTCAAAATCTTTAAGAAAGGAGGCTTGTCCAACTGCATAAGGAAACACTTCTTATATGTTTAACTCTCAGCTTACAACTTACAAGTTTACAGTGATTTCATGATCAAAACCGCCTATGCTTTACTGGAAATCTAAAATTTCTTAACTAAAATCCAAGTATCCCTTTCCTACACTATTAACAATAACCACTAGAGAAGACAGCAAAAGAAGCTGTAGTATTGCGTTCCAGTGACTGCAGCTGGACCTGCATGTGAGAATTATGCATAAGAAATAAGAGATTTGCTTTGAATCTCTTTATCATCTATGATTGTTTATGACACGGGTGACATGTCTTAGACCTCTCTTTAAGTGGGACAAATGCTTCATTGAATAAAGCAAGCAACTGAAATACATAAAACAAGCTTCTGCCAACACCATGTCTTTTCAAATACTTGCAGTTTTTTTGTAAATATTTGTCTTTTCCAAATTAAACATTTTTAATTTACTTCAAAGAATTATTTCTTGATAATGCAGATATTTTTTCCTTTGCTTCTGTTACTTGCTGTTGAAGTATAGATTTGCACAGGTCCTAAACGTGTTGAAACATTGTTGTTCAACATAGAAAAACTGGCTTTGAATAGAATAAGTGATTTCAGTTGAAGACTGTTTGAGGAGAAGAGGAAATTGTGGAAGCTTTCTTGCATCCAGACTGGTGACTTTCAATGACTGTAGAGACTGGGACATCTGCTTTGGAGTAGCAGTTAAGGTAAAAAGTTGAAAGAGTAACAAACTTGCTCTTTTTTCCTGTGTTCATCACTCCTTGTCTCTCACTTCAAGGTAAATCTGTAGAAATTACACTGAAACAAAAGTTGTTGGCCAGAGTAACAGAACTGACAGGAGTTCAGCATCCATTACTAATGCAGACGCTTTACATCTTCCTTCCTTAATTTTGACAAGGAGGACCTATAGTAATTTTTATCCAAAATTGCTTTTCTCCTTCCTAAAAATTATAATTAAGGGGAATAGAGGGGATGAAGGGGGGAAAAGAGAGAAAAGGGTCCACTTCTGCATTCTTTTTAACAAGTATTTTTCCTTCTGAGTGTGATTAACAAGGTTATGATCATTCAGAATTATCACTAAAACTTTCACAGAGAATGCCATTTTAAAAAATTTTTTGTTATTGTTGTTTCTTTGAGAACCTAACTTGAGTATCAGGAAGGGCTGCAACTATCCATTCTCAGCCATGGCAATTCTACATGACCATTCTGATACCCAGTACCTGTGGCCAACTGTGGAATCTGTGGCTAGCTCCTCTGGGTGATGATAATGGTGCCAGAAATTTAGGAAGGGGAATAGGAAACCCTTCTATGAAGTTCAAGAATAATTTTGCAGTTACTGTGTTCAAATAGTCTTTTGTTCACTCTGGGGATATTTGCCTGTACTTAGAAGCTTGGGGTACAGGTTGAGCTTAAATCACAAATGCACTGTTCATGCACCTTTCCACAGGGTTCATTTGTGCAAACAGGTATTTGATAAAAATCTTGTTTGCACACATACGGTGCAGGACAGTTTGCAATTGCACACAGACTTTATCACAAATATCACAGTGCCTCTTTGTATGAAATGAACACCTTTGCAAGGTAAGGAACACGTCTGTTAGAGGCAACTTGGCTGTTCTTTATTTGTGGATTAAGAACAACAGGTACAAGTAAAAGGCAGGTATTTGTTACTGGGCTGGGATGAAGTATAGTGACTACAGGAAGACAGCTATTACATAATATTAGCTCAGTTGGTTAAAACTTGGTTGTAATAATACCAAGGTCATGGGTTCAATCCCCTATGTGGGCCATTGACTTAAGAGTTGGACTCAATGATCCGTGTGGGTCTCTTTCAACTCAGAATAGTCTGTGATATGAATATTCTGAAGTGTGCCTAGGTATATAAATATTTTATATTATGATTGTATTGCATATTTTCATTATACGGTGAGGATATACTTGGGGATACAAGTACATTGCTAAGAGATTATCTCTTTTAATACAACCCAGCCAAGTTATAGGAGTTGCCTGTGTGACAATGAGCAAGCTTTTCCATGAGATAATATTGCAAGACATTCTATGGGCAGAATGAAGCAGCAAATGAGGGTAATGCATTGTTATCATTAGAGAAAGAATAGAAATTATTTTGTTTAGCCCTTCCAGAGGAATTACTTTCATGTGGTACAGTCAATAGAGAGGTGGAACTGAGTGTTTCAAACTATGTTGCCATAAAGGCAGGCTGTTGTTTTCTGTAGGCAGTTTCACGGCTATCCCAGAATTAGGATGTTTCCTTCCTGGTTTCTGTCTGCACTTTTGACCAGGCCTGTTTTGCTACCTAGGAAGAGTCCTTGCTGACTGTTTGTTGGTGAACCTCAGCAATGAGTCACCTGAATTTGCTGCACACTGAGAACTCATCTGGACTGTGTGCTAATTCCAGCTCCAGACCCACTTTCAGGGACCGCAGACCACGTATCCCCTGTGTGGCCACATTATCCAGCATTGCCATTTCTTCTGCAAATGGGTAGCATCAGTCTCATTGCCTCGAGCAAATGATGCCAGAGACAAAAAGTGATGGTGTTTGTGGATTATAGCTGTATTTCAAAGTTTGGTAAAATTCTCTGCTGTTTTAATGTCCATCCCAGAAGATCATGTAATTTCTCTTATGAGGAAAAAATCATTTGCACCTCCTAAAGATTCACCCCCTGTCTTTTTTTTTTCAAAGATGACAAGATTAAAGATTTAATTGCTTTTTATGGTTTAATGCCAAGATAAGGACACGGCTTTTTCACTTCCCTGTTCTCCCACAATTCCTCTCACTCATCTGATGTGTCTCTGCAGTGCAAAATGCCAGTTGTTTTAACCTTGTGTAATAAGACACTTCCGATAACAGTGCTAAAGACAGAGAAATGTTTTCCTTGGAAGTGTAATTTTCTTTTTCAACAAAAAATTAACACTACAGAAGACATGTTTTCTGGCTGGCTGGCAGCAATTAATCGGAAACTCCTGAGTACTAATTCACTGGAATCAGTTTGGAGTGTGTTATCTGATTTATTTTTAATTGAGTGATCAGACTTAATTTCTTTGCTCTGATGAAGTTACTAATGTTTCCTGTTAATTTTCTTTGGTTTGAAGAGGAAGATTTTTTACATTGGTGGTTTTTTTTGTGTGTTTTGGGTTGGTTTGATTTTTCCCATAGTAGTTACATCATTGAGGTTCAGGCAGTGCTGCAGCTAAGAGGGAGAAATAACCTCTCTTCCTGTTTTCAGCTGTTCAGGCCAGGCAGCTATGCCCTGAGTCTAATTCTATTCCCTTGCCAATCCCTGCTAACATGAGCAGCAGGAATCACTTTCTGCCTTCTTTGGCTCTGTCTTTATCAGCACTGATGCTTTGAGGGCAGTAATAAAGAAGTGCTATCTTAATGACATCAGGAATGACCTTAATGGACTGGAGATTGTTAGGAGTAACTGTGATTAGTTTTGGACTGAGGGTAGGGGATCTCATGCACATAGCAGAGAATAAGCCAGGGAACTAGTAACTCCCTAGATGAGAGAGCAAAGGGAACAGAGAGTGAAAGGATTCTATAGAGCCTTAGGGAAAACAGCTTTCTTGAATGAAACAAAATTAGTTAATTTTCTTGAAACTTCAGGATTTTTTGCAGGTTCTACTTGTGCAAGTTTGAGAATGAAGACAAATGTTATAGGAGATCTTGATTTTGCTAGTACCAATTGATTCTGTTAGTGTTATTTTAATTTTTATAGCAGAAAGGTTCCTTCTCTCCTTTCAATTGATAATTGCTTTACTTGCATTCTCAAGTTCCTTTTATGGCATCTTTTACCCAGTACACATACAAGAATTTTTGGTTTTTCTGACTAAACCTCTTCTAACCATGTAGACCCTGTGCTGATATCTGAAGGTGGATTCCTTATGTCATATGAATATGTGAGAATAATATCCAGCCTAACAATAGATCCAGCTCTCCCTGAGTTGATATGCCCACTTTTTCCTTATAATTGAAGAGCTTTGGGTTGTCATCACTTCAATTATCCCCCACCTTACAAACAGGCATAGGCCTAATAGGCCTAATTATTTTGCATCAGGTATGTGATTACTAGAACTCCTGATGTGTTGACAAGATTAGATTTATTAAAAAAAAAGAAAAGTAATACCCAAGACATTTACTTTATTCTTTTCCTGTCTGAACTGCTTTAGAGGTTTTGTGCTGTCACAGAGTAGAAATAGATCAAGGAGAGAAAGTACAGCATTTCAGAACCCATAGTTTCCCTTTTTATAAAATAAATAATTACAGACAAATATATGTTCTTCGGTATAAAGTTGGGTGGCTTAGGCACTTTAAAGTGTAGACATTCATTTTGGTTTTTCCAGTCTAAATCTGGCTGAGTGAGGCTTCACATGAAGATAAGCTTTGGGCTGGCTTGTAGGGAACAAATTAGTGCTGTCAGCTTTGTTCCTTTGGCTGAATTGCTTTTAATCAAGAGCCACGATCACAAGTGTTCTTGTTCATCAGAACATCTGAAAGGGCCACTGTCAATTGCGAATTGAGTATGAACTATGTTCTCCCTCTTGGAAGAAGCCTCTTGGCCACAACTGAGGAGACAAATGAGTGGGTCATTGTGTGGGGACAGCTGCATAAGCTCTTGCTGTCTGTGGGTGAGGAAAAGGCATAAATCTCCAAAGATCCAGTCTGGCACCTGGCCTAGTGATTCCAACCACTTGATATTAAGAGCTATGTGTGGGTTTGGAAATCAAATATCTCCTCTTTACCAAAGCTACCACTCCAATGAAAAGTATTGTAGCCTGTCTATATTGTTCACTGAATTGGTTACAGTGGGCTGAGAGGGGGAGTGAGTAAGAATATACTTGATGATCAAACCTATTGCTAGCTCTGAAAAATCATGGAAAATTTTCCTGTTGACCTATTTGTCTGTGAATTTAGATATATTTATTTAGGATAACCCTGCACTTTAGTAGGGTACAGTTTGGGGCACCTCCCACATGGTCTCTTATCTTTTCAGTCTATCACAGGGATACACTGTCTTACTCATTTTAATGCATAGTCCTGTAACTGCTTCTTCCATAACCTATGTACCTTTGCATATCACCTTGAAATTTGGCCAGCAGATTTGTATGTAATCTAGAAAAGAGGTTACATCCTAAATTGATCCTCAGTTAAAGCATGATAGTTGTTACATCATCTTGTACACTGTCATAGGGAGCTCCTGCAGCTGCAGAGTGGTGAGAATTCAAACACTTAGGCAATAAGTGAGCAAGGAAAGCTGTTACACTTCAGGAAGTGACTTAGCATTACAGATTCTGAGACTGAAAATGGTCTACTATATTTAATCTTGCCTTCTCCCCTCTGAAAGTCAAACTCTGACTCCTTTACTTGCCTCTATTTTTCCTTTTATCAAAGCTGGGTTTTCAAACATGACAAGCCATAACCCCTGTTCTGTAAGTAGATCTAGAACATACTTCATCTCTCTGAAAACAAAGTTTTATTTTCTAATTATAGCATATAAGTGTACAATAACCTTTCATCAGTAGAAAAAAAATTGATCTAGAAAAAAAGGTGGGGTTTTTTTGCTAGATCATCTCTTTCCCACACTGACTGGTTTGAAGCTAGCTTTTGTTTCATATTGAATCTGGTTCAAACAGAAAGACATTCATTATTATCCATCAGCATTATAGTTGTCATCAAAACCTGAAGAACCATAATTTTTCTTTGACATCAAATAATCCACAGTTCAGAATTAAAATCCTTGATCAGTTTTTTGTTGGATTCTTTTTTCCCTGTAACCTTGTTATTTGCTTTTGAAGCAAGAACAGTTACATGTGTAAGAAGATGAACATATACTTTGCACATGTTTAGTATCCTTTAGATTCATTTGATGAAGTTCCAATCACAAGAAATTCTTAGAGGATTTTCAGTGGGGTTGAGACTTGCTAATCCTTAATGAAAGCCAAATTGGTTTTATTCTGAGACAAGTGTATGAAGACAACAATTGGGTACAAGAAAAATTAAATTATGACCAAATTATTCAGCTCCTTCCTCACCTTGGATGAGGTTAATCAAACTTTAATGGTTCCCTGGAGTCCAAAACCTTGTTCTTTTAAGTGTTAACAGTTTGAACTTTTGAGCTTGACATGCTGTCCCTCATACTAAGCAGCTGTAGGCATCAGGCCTTTTCAAGGATTACTCCATAGAGTAAAAGACCACAGCATGAACAAGATGCTTTGAGGAGACTGGAACCAATAATGCTGGGTTTGCTTTGCATGTATAGTTTATAATAAAGTAAACGTAGTGTAGTAATGGGATTGAGCATGTACCAAATTTTTCTCTGCTTCTGAGATCCTTAATGGCCAGTGAGTTTGAAGTCAAATTGTTCTTCCGCCTGACAGGGCATTGACCATCCATCTCCACACAGCTGCCCATGGTATTTAGACTTGTGCAACTTCATTTATCCATGTTCTGAAAGGTTTCAAGCTGAAATTGGTCTGTTAGTTAGAAACACACATCCAAATGCAGACAGGCATGCACATGCACAGACAGACAACACACATGATCACATCAACCTGCTGAAGCAGGAAATGGGTAACAAACAAGGACAGTATGGGCAGAGAAAAGATTATAGCTGAGAAATTCTGGGACAACTGCAATCCTTGGGGGTTTTTTAGGTGTTGGACAGGAGAGAGTCTAAATGTGTTTCAGTCTGGCTCATCAATACATTAGTGTGATTTTATACACTCTTTTTGTGTCTGTCTTGGCCAGGACTGACCACCTCATACAGTGATATCATCTGATCCCCACTGTGATGGTATCCAACTTGGCAAAGGTTTTTCTTTTTCCAATGAAACTGCTCTCTGAACAGCATGTTACCCAGCATGTGTACAAATTTCTGGATTTTGTCTTCAGTGCTCTCTTATTACTGATGTCATTGTTTTAATTTTAATTTTTATTTGGGAAAGTGCCACATAAGATGGTCTCAGGAACTGCCCTAAAAGTTAGTAGCAAAAGCACTTCTTCTGGGTAACATTAAAGAGGAGAACACACACATCCAGTTCTGTGTGGCTTAAGATCAAAGACCTGGGAAATCATCAAAAGCCTTTTCCACCTTCTTTAGCCTTAGGGACTCTTCCTGGGCTGCTTGTGAGCTTTGGCAGAAGTTGTTAGCATTATGCATAATGGTCTTCCTCAGACTTCCCAAATTATTTCGAGTTTAGTAATATAATATCACTGTTGGCTATATGTAAAATTTCTTGCCATCATGTCAGGGCTAAAGTTACAGGAAGCAGAGGCCCTAGCACTGCTTAGAGTAACTCCTGCTGTTTTCAGGGTTGTTGTTTCTGAACATTGTGAGTTCCTGTGGGGCTTTTTTGATGGTTTGGGTTTTTTTTCCTCAGTTCTGCTTAGCACTGGAAAAAATAAAACAATTTAAATTTGATTCACAAAAGCTGTAATTCCATATTGCCTTGATATTCAATTTAAGATAGTGTTCTGCTGTAGGTACAGAAAGGGTTCCAGGGGTCAGATGTGATAGCAGCTGTGACTGAAACCAATAAAAGAAGAATGAAAGATTTATTCACTGATAAGTCACTTTTCTTCAAAATAAAATTATCCAAAATCACTATCTGTTGGAACAAGGAATGGATTTCAAAGACCAGAGATTAATAAATGTTCTGTTATACTGTGAACGGTTTTGTGTCTCAGTATTTTTGTGACAAGTTTATTCAAATCTGTGTGTAGATCACACTCAGAATTCAGTGATGCTGTGTAAGACTCAACAGGTAAACAGATGTAAGTGAACATTGCAATTTACCAGTTGTCCTGTGATTTCCAGCTCGTTTTAACTGTTTAATTCTACTTAATACCTAAAATAACACATATTGCTGCTTTCATTCCTATGAAAGAGGGTGTGAGGAGATTAAGCTTTAACTTTTGTCCAGAATTTTTTCCCAACCTGATAATAACAGGATGAATGGATAGGCATTTACAGAAATGCCAGTTTCAACTACTTGAAGGCACTTTCGTGTCTTTTTTTTCCCACTTCATTCTTGCATGTGTTTTAGCCTTTGCCTATATGACTTTGTGTCATCACCAAAGTAGACATCCAGCTGGTAACCCACTCTGTGCATTGAAGTACTGTGCAAACAAAGCATTTGTGAGCTGAACTTTGCATCTGAGGAGTGGAAAACATGAAGAAGTAATAGAATATTTACATATTTACAAATACTTCCCACTGCCTCCATTTATTCAGTTCACTACTCTTTGCATTCATCTGGGCACCAACCCAGACTTACTCAAATCACTAGTCTAAATCTGTATGAGTCCTCTAAAGAACAGGACTTCAATCCTTATCAGAGATCAGAAATAAGGTATATGCATGATTAAGCAGTATTTTCAGACTAGCTGAGCTCCAATGCAGTTACCAACCAAACCTGAATTTATTGAGGTGTAGGAACATGCTTGGCAGGAATTTTGAAGTTACCCTAAAAGAAAGGAAGTCTAACATCAGACAGTCTCCTATGAAAGAAAGAGGAGATGAAAGGAAGCAAGGAGAATGAACACATTTCTGCTTAAATGAGCAGTGCTAAAATGGGGTGATGACAATGGCATGACCTATAGCTCTTTAGTAATGAGAACATCCTTCATGTGCAGTGTGTGTTTTGCCTGAACTGGGCTGAAGTCAAGCACTGCCTCAGTAGGCTTTTAATGCTATGGTTGTCATACAGATTAGAGAGGATGGGTAATGTGCTGGGTGTTAGGTTTCTGAAGTGACTAGGTTTAGGTAAGTACCACAGGATGATAAAACATGGAATTACCAAACAGAGCTATTGATTATTTTCTTTTTACATTCCTGCATAATTTTCATGGCTGATGTTTGGTCTGTAAGAAGTTTCACATATGGGCTAGAAATTCCATTCAAGAAATTTGGGAATGTTGAAACAAGATTTATTTATCAAAACAACCAGCAGCTCTTTTCTATTTAAAGGGAGCTCACATCATATCATTCCTGTTGGTGACTTACAGTAGGAAACCTCTCATCTGTGGATCGGTAGGCACCTGTGCTGAGCAAGGATGGAGAAGCCCAGTGCACTTTTATATTTTAAATTCTGACAGACAAGTCCTATTCAGACTTGCAGTGGGTCCCAAAAAGCTCCTTGTGCTGCTTCCCCTTGTAGCAAAGACATAGGCATAAGTTTTACAGTGATCAGAATTTAGAAGGCTCGACAGACTTAATCATCCTACTGCAGTGTCACCATGGTGATTTCCATTTACAACCAAAAAAATATTAGTCTGATTTAGTCGTGGTTCTTCTTCTTTTCTTTCCTTTTTTCCTTTTATTTTTTTGCTTGCTTGCCTGTATGGAAATTTCATGGTGCCACAAAACAAGCCCTTGGGCTACACATTAATGTAAACTTAACATTCATCAGAACGTTTCTAGGCATTGAAGGCAACTGGGCAGGGGGAGTAGTTCACGTCAAGTAAATTGTCTTAGCTTGCAACACTAACTGGCTTTGTCCAAATTCTCTGTCGCGATAGGCCCCTGGAACAAGTCTACCTGCAAGTCAGAGCTCAGGACCCCTCCAAGAAAGTGCTAATTAGAGCTGGCTAAATTTGTGTTGGGGAATATCATCTGCAATTTTCTAACAGAGGGTCATATGCCAGCACACTCTGAGGTGTACAGAGGGGAAGCTGAGAAACATTTGAACTAGCTGACTGTCTACTGGGTTTGCTCTATTTGTCACTGTCTGAAACACGTTTCTTACTCTGGGTGTCATATGTGAACCCAAAGGAACAAAACCAATTCTTAAATTTGGGACACACCCACTTCCTTCACAGTGAATAGTCAGAATTCAAACAGCTACAGACCATTCTGCCAGTTGGATTTCTTTCTGAGAAGTTTTGTTCTTTTGCACAGTAATATTGTCCGCTTTCTTCTTGCCTGTATTTGTTATTGCTGTTGTTGCTGGTTTTATGCAGTGACGTGGTTTGTATCTGGTATTTGGGAAAAGTGAACTATTTCAATCTGTGTTTTAAAATGAAAACCAGCCTTTCCAACAGAGGAGGAGAGAAAGCAGACAAGAAATGACAGACCTCCACAGAAAGGCCTAAGGTCCTTACGGGCTATTTGCAGTACATACAGCTTGCTCCATAGTATTTAAAAAGCACAGATGTTAAAATAAATCATCCCTTGGGTGTTCTTTTGCCCATTATACAGCATCAAGTCTCCCATTTTGTCTCTTTTGTGTATTTAACTTACAACTTTCATGACTTGTTACAGTTTTTCTCTGTGCATACGGACATTGCCAAATGTGTCTCTAGAGACAGTAATTGCATTTTTTTAATTCATTTTAGTAATGCTACTTATCTTTGGAAATCCTTATGCAGATACCACACACTGGCTTTTCTCTGAACAGAAGGACTATTTGTTTTATACATGCATTATGTGGAAGAATATGACACAGTGCATGATGGGTTTAGATCTTAATAGTCAGAGATGTCTATAAATAAAAAGCTCTTGCAACTAATGTTGAAGCTTATTGCCTATCCTGCCAAGTAAAAGGCCACACTGTGATGAACACTATTTACAGGACAATAAGATCAGGAGGCAGCTTTGTATTAAAGCCTCAGCTAACAGTTTTTCAGGCTTTTATAAGACCCCTGATCTTTCTTGCTGAGTTATGATGTAGGCTACAACAGGTTTCACATGAAAACAATTTTTGACCTTTCCATGCATTAAATAGTAACCACAGATTTTTTTATTGTAGTTAGATTGTATCATTAATGTATGTCAATTCGAACACTGCAGCTCCCTGCTAACACTTTAATAAGCAATTTCTTCCCCCGTGTCTTATCATATATGTAAAAAAAAAGTCTCTCCTACAGAAAGCTCTCCTAAGCCCACTCAGGCCTTCACAAACACAACAGAGACAGATTTTAAGAGTCTTGCTTTAAGTAAGGTACTTCTTTAACTGAAGTTGTGTGCCATGCAGGTGTCTAACAAGTCTCTGGACATCAGAGCACAGTGTTCCTGCATGTGTTCCTGACACATAGGGAGTAAGATCTGAAATAAATTTGTTTTATTTATTCTCTACCATTAGTACAAAAAGCTAATTACAGAAAATTAATAGAAAACATCAGTCTTCACTTTTGTCTTCTGTGTAAGATGTAAGGGTACTGCTCCCTAGAAAAGAAAGGTTGATAGTAATTTATTCATTTTATAAATCTAGCTATAGGTGGAACAAAATCATTCATTTAACTACCTGTCAAACCACTAGCACACCACTTTCTGAAAGGGATCCAAAAACTTGTCTTTCCAACAAACACCATCAGAGAGATATTTCAGCTCAAGTGAGTCACTGTAGCACACACACCAATTCATTTTGTGTGCCATTTTCTAAAGGACCATTCTGTGAATGTTAGCTGGGATATGGTGCCACTCAGCATCTTGTAGAAGTGCCTTTATTAGAAACATGCAACTATGAAAACATGAATGAAGGGTATGAGAAAGGATAATGCATGATTGCAGCATTGATTAAAAATTTTAAAGCTTGCTTAGCTTGGACCTAGGGCTTGTAGTAAGTAAGGGCCAATAACAGGGCTTACAGTGGTGGAAATGTTGTTATTGGTTCTAGCTTGCAATTTTTTTTCTCTGCTCTGTTGCAGTCTTTTTAAGAATATACTTCCAAACCCATTTCATGGAATGCTATATATTTACCTGCCAGACATACATGTCAAGGAGTAACATGTAGTCAAAACCTCAAATAATGTATTAGATTAAGAGCCCAGGAAACCTTTGGCTCCCTAGATTTGGTCTTGGATTCTTCTGCATTGATTTTGGTGTCTGCTGGTGAAAGAGAGCACTGTGTGCAGATATGATTTACTGTGTTCTCTGATGACATTTACTTTCTCTTGGGCCTTTTTTCTTCCCTCTGTTGCAAGCGGAGAAACACAAGAAAACTGGGAGGTCTTCAGGACTGAGCTAGCAACTGGAGAGAGCTGAAATTGAAGTTGTGGTACTATCCTACCACTTCCTAAGACTGTTAAGGCCAGACCTATTGATGCAACAGCCTATGCTAAGGTCTTTTTAAACTGCCATTTCCTGATTAAATAAATCAGGAAGTATAAAAACAAATAAAAGCAGCAATAAGAAAGAAACCAACAACCCTTAGTTCACAAAAGGACGGCAAGACTTCCCTGTAACAGAGAACCGGAGAAAAACAGTAAGGTGAGCCTGAATATTTCAAGAGTTTTGAAACAGCCCTAGGTTACTATATTGTGCAGACCAATTTCTCAAGTGGAGTAAACAAGCACAGTGCCCGTGTTCTCAGCTGAGCTGTAGCAGTGTCACTCGATTTTGACCTGGTTTATTCTCACAGTACTGTTTCTTGTGCTAGCTATCCATATACGCTGCTGTTGTAGAGTTCATTAAAACAGAAAGATCTGCTACTTTGGTTTAGTGATTTACATCCTCTTCATATGCATATGGAAAAGCAGGTTACTGTCAGGTCTGTATCATACAGGAGGTTGCACTGGGACACGTGTCTGAAAGAATCACACTTGTTTTTCTCCAACTTAGAGTGGTCTATAGTTAATGAACCTTGTGTGTAAACCAGTTCAACACATGAGTTTGAAGTCCTCTAATTCACACTGAAAATCAGCTAAGTTGTGTGTGCTTTGTAAGGGCTCGGTAGGTGCTGGGGGGTTCGGGATACCTTTTTTTCTAAAATGTGAATGAAAAGTTTACATTTCAAACATCTCAGGTATTAAATTGTACTGTTGCTTGATGAGCTCCTTAGATTTGTTCATTAATCTTCCCAGTGCAAATATATTCATTGCTACAAAAAAAAAAAACAAAACAACAAACCCAAGACAAAGCCAAACAAAAAAACACAAGCAAACAAACAAACAAACAAAACCCACACCAAAGCACAGAGAAACTGAGGAGCACAGATGCCCTTCCATCTTCAACTAGGTAGGTGTTGTCAAAAAATTCTAAGATCGCTCAATTGACTTGTCACTGTCACCCCTTCCCTTTGACAGAGGAAAGTGACCATTTTGGTTGAAGAGGAAGTATGTGACAAGAGTGCCATTTTTTCTGCTTTCGGTCTCATCAATGATTTCATAAAAAATAGAATGATCAAATGAGGAGTCCTTTGGTGGCAACTAGTCAAGCAACAAGTGATAAACCCTCAAGAAAGTCGTCATGAGGAACTCTATATTTGTGAGTACTTTGTCCAGCATCAAGGATAAATCAATGTTAATACAAATCCTGGCACTGAATAGTGGATAACATGACATCATTCCTTATATACAGGCTCTCTAAGAGAGACTCATCAAATCATGGCAATCTGCCTGGCCTTAATGTCGAGAGAATTCCATGTAGCTGTACTACCTCATCTTCCCAACCAATCCAGGTCTCACTGGGAGGAGAAATTAAATAAGAATTTTATGTTCTTCTGTTCTAAAAGGAAAGAACTTTTTTGCCTTTATTAATTACTGATTTAGGTTTTCTGAGTGTGTTTTGCTTTTCTTATCCTAATAACTCACTCACACAGATAATTTGCCAGGAAACTTGACAGACCTGGAAAAATATCTGCAAAACTCCTTCTTTTAATTATTTTATTTTTTAGAAAGCTGTTTATAGCAACTTTGGCACACTTCTGCCAAGAACTTCAAGTATTAAAAAGATGCTGTGTTTTGGAAAATATAGTTGATATTCACTGATATAATTTGACATATCAAAGACTACTGTAAAGTTTGCTTCATGTCAAGAGCATATTTTCCTCTAGCAGACACCTTTTGAAATGCTGCACTAGATACGCATGCAGGAGAGCTTTCCAACAGAAAACAAAAAAAAGCCTGGAAAGATTTGACCTAAAAAAGAAACACCTGCCCTGCTGAGAGCTGCCTGGCCTTCAGCCAGCAATGCAGGGCACTTGTGAAGAAACTGGATCTTTCCCACTTCCCAGGTCCCACTTGTGTAAGCACTGGGCGGGGGTGCCTGGTGCCTGAAGAGCTTTGGATGGGCTTTCTCACCCTTCCACTGTACACGGGGCTCTGGCAGCCTTCTGAGAGTAAAAACAAGGAGTATGCATGACACAGTGCTTCGACTGCGCTGCTTGTGTCTCGTGGTATGGCATCCAGCAAACTGCTTGGCTGTGCAGGGGAATGGCAAAGGAGAAGATGAATGTGTCCTGACAAAGGAGCATTGTTTTGGCAGTGTGCAGCCTGTAGGCTCCCAGATGCTCAGAAGCCACTTCCCGCACCCCTGCTGAAGGGCTGTGTTTCTCAGCTGCTCTGTAATGACTTATAGCTGCTGAGTGCCATCTTCCCTGAGATCCCAAATTGTAGGAATGCTGACTCTCAAATTGGAACTATGCTAATTAACTCACCAATAAAACTTTTTTAAATGTGACTTTAAGTCAAGCATGTGATCCTTTCTTCCATTTATTTTTCTTTTTTTCTTTTGTTATTGTTTAAAAAAGCATCTGTGTGAGAATACATGTTTAGCTGCTAATTAGATACCCGATGGCTAATATTGTTACAAACTGCTAAATACCAGATGGAAATGACAGTGGTATAACAACGTTCTGATAATGAAATATCATTGACCAGCAAAAATACAGGGTATTTTTACTTCACAAGGGACATGGAATTGCTGTGAAAAACACCTTAGTTTCCAGGCTGTCTCATCTTAATAGATGGAGGACTAGAGAGAGTCGATCTTTTTTTTTTAGTTTCCCTTTCCTTGAGAGTGCGCTGGCTACAGTGGCAGCTGCACAGATGCAACAACAGCCAGAGTGGGTTCATTTAAAAATTCAAATTAACAGAAAACAGATACATTATTTGTCCGGCCCTAGTTGTTACCCAGTTCTGCACAGAGGCAGAGTCTTGAAAGTAGGTTTTGACAGGTACATAAATCTTGGTCTTTTTTTAATGTTTATCTGTTTATTGAGGACATAAAAGGGTGCTGACAGTGTGCTGCTGTGCCATGTAGGTACAACCCAGCCCAGGCAAAGCTGCCTTTCTCTGCATAGCAGGAAAGTGGTTGTAGGCAGAGGAAATTAAGTACAAGGCTATCCCTATCTGGGGCATGGCTTGAATTATAGAGACTAGGGATGGGTATGTGTCTTGTGGGGGCTGAGGAGGCTCCTATGCACAGATATTTTTGTGTCTGATTTCATTTTGCACACCCTTTCGTTCTATAACCCAAATCTGGATGTAGCATCATTTTAAAACTTCTTTTTCTCTTTCTTTCTTGTTGTTGTTGTTGTTTTTTAATAGAAATGCACTGGACGAAAGCAATAGATTCTTATCGCCACTCTAAGTGGGCAAAGGTGATGAAATGCTTATGCACCATGCAAGAACGTACTGAACAGCTCAGAACTTTTATGCAATTGCACTACATGTCATACCCTACACTTTGTTGGTTGCTGTGATGGATTTTTTTTTTTTTTTTAACTGATTTATCAACAATATGCCTGATCATGAATTGCTAAATCCTATGGCACATTGACTAGTGACTCCCATCACAGATTGACAGGAAAAATGTGCATCTTGAAGTTGGTCATTGAGTTCTGCTATTGCTTGATGATCTCAGAAATACTGGAGTATAACTGTGACAATAACACCAGACTTAAAATGTCTGGTTATAACAACAGGTAATTTAAGAGCAGACACATGCTTACTGATGTATTACACAAACCTACCTCAGGCTCCACAATACAGTATTCTGGGCTTCACTGATCCCTGCAGCCAAGGGACCTCTCCTAGACTTCACTGGCCATGGGATCAGAAAGAAACCTTTACTGAAATGTTCAGTATGGTTAAAAACCGTACTGAAACTTGCCAAAGACTGTAAGCACATTTCTAAGAAACACCCATTTAGTGATAAGAGTCCTCAAGAAATGTTAAGGATAGTTGGCTTTTTTTCCTGCAGCACTGTGGGATATCAACAAAGGAAGACATTAAATGTGTCACGGATTTCTGTAAGCTGAAAATATAAATGTTTCATTTAGGTCTTTGCAAATTATTTAATTTTACTTTCAAGCTTTTTCCTTCTCATTTTAGTCTCTCTCAAGAAGATTCATAACTAATTATCCTTCCAGGTTTTCATCTTGAAAATGTAAAACCAGGATGCTTTGCCTGTTTACTACTCTTTCTCCAGTAAAACAGAAGTTTAAAGTAATTTAAAGCAATGAAATTTATCAAAAGAACTGAGATCTGCAAACTTCTCAGTTCAAAAAAATTGACTTTTTTTCAGAGCAAAAACTTTAAAGAGCTTTTAATCAAGAATCATGCTGTTTCTTGTATTCTCCATACTCTGTTGGTATGAATTTTGGGTTATCATTAAAATTAAATTCCATTTAGAGTGAAAGAATTCTATATCTTTAGAACTGTTGCAGTTTCACGGGTACTTTACATACCTGCCCCTTTTTAAATTCATGCTTTTTATGTTAGGGTGTTTGAAGGCCCATCCTTTTTCTACAATACCTACTCAGTGAAGCACAGCAGCAATACAAAATAAGGTCCTGAAAAAGCTACAATTTAGTAGCTAGAATCAGCACTAAAAAAGAAGGCTTTCTTTGAATTTGTTGTGTTGTAGTGATGCTTGCCTGTGCCTAAATGATATTGACTGTTGTTCTTATTGAAGAGGAAATAAGTATGTGCTTGGAGATACTCAGACAACTATTCATCATGCTCTCTGGCAAAAGAAAGAATCCTCATGCCAGAATGCAAAATCCAGCAGCAGCTACAGTTGCAGAATGTCAGAAGCCTGTATTAGAAGACTCACAGGCTAATCAGAACCCAATTTCCAGGCATGATGCACTTCTTCAGAAGCATTGCTTTAGGACACAACTCAATTCTCAGAAGACCACAGTCTGCAACTTAATTCAAGCATTTAGGGGGAAATGAGGGTGTTAAAAATATATATTTTGTTCTTTATTGCTTTCTAGTGAAGCTTTGGTGGAGTACTGGAGTGAATAATGATAACGTTTGTTCTCAGAATCTGATGCTGGCTCAGTCATTATGACAAATCAGGATGAGGAACTCTGCTGTGAAAAGTGATAAAACCATCATTTTTTATAAGATAATAGTGCATATTGTTGCTTGGTAAACCCACTGTTAATATCTGTAAAGGCAAATGACTATTGCTCGGTTACTTTAATTTGTTGAGAATCATGTTGGTTCATAACCACTGACTCAAATCTGACTGCTGGTACAAAACAATAGGTTAAACCTATGTCACCAAATTTGTTGCTCTGTTTGCAGTCAATTGGGAAAATCGACTATAAGAAACAAAGAAAATACGTACAGACCACCAAGTGGAGTCTCAAGGGTGTCTAGACTTGCAAAGCTTACACAGTAGGTTCAGAGAATCACAACAGGCTCTAAGGGTGCTGAAAAAATAGAAATTATCCTAAACTATATTCTAGCTATACCTTGATCTTCTTGGCAGCATATGGAATATGATTTCCCTTATCTAAGGCTAGCATATCTATATTTACCCCCAAATATAGACAAATACAGCAAAAGGTAAATAAAACCAACTCTCAGACAAGCACCTTTTCCCTTGACCATGAAAAGTAGAGTAACTAGATTAAGATTAGCACCCATGTTACAGAACACGCCCTCTGTCATGATGACTCAACCTCTCATCCTTTTTTCATAGACTTCTATTATTTAAATTTTCTAATGGGAAACTGTTTCTACAAGATAGTGCCAAAATTACAACAATAAAAGAAAGTAACCATTAAACTATTTCATTCTTAACTGGATTTGAAAACACTACAAAATACTTGTTATTACTAGTTCTCATTTACTATTAAAAGATTCCTATTCTTCTTATAATGACTAGAGGAAAAGTGGAACATAATTTGAGTTCAATAGAACCCTGGGAAAAAAAAAAAAAGCTTTATCTAGAAAAATGAAAGTACTCCTTGGAAACAAAAGCTAATTAAAAAATTCTTAAAAATGCCCTAGAGAGAGACAAATGTACAGATAGCAGTCACAGTCTGTTTAATATTGGCAAGTATGTCTAACATGACAAGACATTCAAACCAACCTTTGCCTGTACAATCCAGCATCTGGCATGGCCATAATGATTAAACTTCATAACATTGATTAGAAATCTTATGCCTATTAAACTAAATATAAAACCACATCATCTTGAAGTATTACTGTTATTTCCATTTATTGATCAATGCTTCACAATTTTTTTTATTTGTTGATTTCATGTCTTTAATCTCATTAATTTGTGAGAGTATTTAAGTGATACAGCACTAATTCCATATGCTTCCGTAAAGACACACAGGAAAATTCTTGGTTCTCCTTGAAAAAATGTGTTAGCATGAATGGTTAACAGCGCTAAAACTGAAAGAAAAATTATTTTTTATTCAAATTTTTGGGCTTTTTTAATAATATTATGTAATAAGAATGTACAACATCACCTTATAGATGTGTGTGAAATGTATTAACAGGGTACCTTATGGCTTACTATCTCTATGATTTTATATCGAAATGTGGAATAATAGTGTTAATACATTTTTCTATCTCTGACCTCCATTTTTGAGTGAGTAGATGTAATAGTGTGCCATATTTTGAGTCTCTAACAAAACATGTTTCCTTTGCCAAAATAGCACCTACAAGTTATCTGTAGCCATCATGGCAAAAATCAAGTCCGTACAGTTCTTCTCATTCCCCTCCTACAGAAAAATAAGCCCTTCTTAGAAAAGCAGTAACCATACTCTGCAGTTTATGTAAGGCCTGCTCCTAGTAATACAGCACATAAAATTACATCATCTCATACTTTGTATCACTGTAACTCTGGCAAAACCAGTCCTTAAAAGGGATAAAACTCTTCAACCTGAGGAAGCCCAGGTGCACCAATTAAGCCTTATTAGCCCTGATCAGCTTCACCTGTGCCTCCCCACACTCACAGCCCCATGTGCTTTATTTAAGCTCAGCCTGAAGGTGTTCCTTTTTTTTGACCTGTGCTCTGTGGGTGCTGGTGCACTCCTTGAGCCAGGGCTCACCCTGTGAGCTGGCTCTCTGTTTGACTGCAGCCCTGCCTCATCGTCGTGGTGCTGCCTTACAACCTGGGCTCTTGGCTGGACTTGGCCACTCTCTCCAGGGCTGCACTGCCTGCCTCTCTTTGGCACTGTGGGATTCCCCCCTGCTTAGGGAGCAGTGCTGCTCTGGCTGCTCCCTCACACACTGAACTGAAAGGGATTCCTCTGCCATGGAAGGTGGTGTGGACGCTGGGATTGACAATGCTGGCGAGGAGGTGCAAGAGGTACTTTCATGTTTTTCTTAATCTTCTCTGTTCTCAAAAACGTATTAGCAATTTAAGATGGCAGAGTTTGCACAACGCACAGCTGGGAATCCCATTTATTTAGTTGTATGCCTTGAAAATACATAACTAATTATTCTAGCTCTAGTACCCATTTTTGAATATTAGAAGACAAAATTTTCTGCCCCTCATCAGGTATCTGATTGCTGTGTTAAAACCTGATTGTACTGCTCTGCAGACTATTACTTTGGAGAACACCTATCTGTCTCTTTACTCAGCGATACGTGGATAGGCAGATGGGTCTCTACCTGTCCCCCTATTTCTATATATCTTTGCATATTTGCATCTAACAAAGCCTGTTATTAAATAACTGTACAGAATTAATTTCTTTATTGTTTAATATCACTTTATATTAGACATCTTGTAAGGAAATTTCGTCCTACTTAGACATTACATTTTTTTCTAAGATTAATGCTGATAAACACACATATAATGATACATTTATTTGGGACTTTACTGCCAATTACTGAAACCCATAAAATCTATTATTGCTGATTTCTTAAGACATTCAATTGGTTTTTGAGATTTCTATGAGCTAAAATTGTTGTAATAATACAACCCGGTTAGTGATGACCTTTAAAACTGCAGTAAATTGATACTTGTGATATAGGATGCTGTCCACTTTTGGCAATAAGCAAAAGACATCTCTGCAGGCCATCAGAGTCTCCTGATTTTTTTTTTTTAATTTCCTTGTTGTTGAAGTGATAAAAAACAATACAGCAAAATGAAGCTTCAGAGCCAGATACCAGGTATAATTCAGCAAAGAAGGGAAATGGAAAAACTGCTATACTGTGAAGAACTTAATTGTGATCATTGGCTCTGGAGTTTTACCTATAGAGCAAGGTGGGGAAAAGGGAACCAGAAAAAGAAAAATTATACTTTTCAAGGTAAAAACCCATTTTCAAATTCTGTATTCAGTCTGTGATTCCTGTATTTGAGGAAGCAGCTCAGCTATAAAAGTTTTTTCCTAGTACAATAGTGCTGTAGAAAGCACTCTAATATGTACTTCTGGTCACTTAGCAATGATATGTACAGACACTGCCACTAACCAACGTGGCACACACCCTACTGTTGGTCATTTTGCTGTATCTCTGCAGTGATGGAGCTTGCGACATGCATGGAATAGCTGTTGCTGTGTGCATGCAATGCTGGAGTGCTCACTGGAGCCAATTCTAGTTATTGCTAGGTTTTAATACAAGTATAATACTATGTGCATTATACTTAATGTTTGGAAATAGATCCTCTATGCTTTTTGTAGACCTTCTCCTTTTTAAGGAGACATGGTGAAATTCATTCCCAAACTTCACCTTTCCTGAGTTTTATGTGTTCAATTTACCTTTGACTTTTAAGCTTAGGATTTCACTGAGAATCATGTCTACACTGCTAGCAGCTGAAGCTGGGTGCAGGAAACAGGAAGGCTCTTGTTCCAAACTGTAGCCTTTCTTGTTTGCAGTTCTCAAGTAGGAAGGGAAAAGGGATTGAGCAGTAACAGGTCACACATTCAAATCAGATTGCAGCGATCTGTGCTGTTTATTCACAGAGCAACATGGCAAACTATATGTAATAAAAAGAAAATATTCATAAATCAAGCAAGTTGGTTTCATGTTTTATCAAATAGTACAGTAGATTTCTTTGTACCTTTAAGAGAATAGTTTCAGCATCACAAATATTATATTGTCATTCTGGAAAGGAATTTTTTCACAATATCAAATAAGAAGAGACTGGGAACAGTCCTTGTCCTTCAAGGTATAAAAGTGAAAGAAAAATCCACACCAGTATAGCTATGAACAGCTTGTTCCTGGAGTTGACTTTGGAATCACATGCAAGTCAGAAGCATGTTGTCCAATACTTGTCCTTGTTTGTGCTGAGTACTTCCTTTCTGTGCCATGTAGAAATGTAGCTGCGAATCACGTGTACCCTAAGGACATACCTCTGCTATGGGATGTACCCTCATGGTTATGAACAGTCTCTGACTGGGCAGACTACTGCAGGTAGTAGCTGAAGTCCAGTAAAACCATTTCAACTTTGGGTTCGGCACCAAATGGTCAAGTTTGTAATTAACCTTATGCAAAATTATTGGCAAATCACTTCACTAGTCTGTTATTCTGGGTTTGTTTGCATTCTTCTTTCCAAGATTGCCTGTATTTGAAGTCTTCTAGAGTAAACTTTGATAGTAAATATGTGCCATGCATCACAAAGTGATTCCAAATGCACTTCGAAGCGTTGATACTGGGGGCTTATGCAATATCTGTTTATAAGTTTCATTAATAACAGAAACAAACAGCTGGCTCCCTCTTAACTTCTGCACATGTTTGAAAAAAGAGAGAAATATTGTTGAAAGAAGATCCTCCCTCCCCACTTCCCTGTCTTGTTTCTGTGACTAATAGTCATGAAAGTGTCAGAACTCCTCTGCAGGTAGTATAGTATGGTAATGCTCAAAAACCAGAAAAAAAAAATATATGTTGAAAGGCCATGGATAAATTTAAATGCTGCTGAGAAGCTGGATGTTTTCAACGTTTAAAATAACCTGCCATGTTTGGCAAGCTCCCACTGGCATTCATATTCACTACTTCAGTTTCATGTAAAGCCAAACAGCAGCAAATCATTTCAGGCAATATGAGCCTTGCACTGAGGAAGTGCTGGTGTCCCCCATCATTAGTAATTACTAGAAGAAAGTGAAAAGCAGGCATTGATAATTACAGAATAGGAAAAAAAACCCCAAAACAAAACACAAAACAAAACCCAAACAGACACCACTCTATTCTCATTTCTGTTTGTGTGTAACTCATAGGGTTTCTTATAGGCCCAACCACATTTTGCTAATCTTAGAGTTTATAATCCCAAATATGAGACAAAAGGCACCTGAAGGGAAAGATAGAGGTTGCAGTGGCAATGCTGGCTATAAGCTTGATTAATTTAACAGATAATGATCAAAGAGTTATTTTAACCCAAGGAAAAAAAAAAAACAAAGCAAAACAACAAACCCCACCCCCCACCCTCAGCCAAACAAAGAACTAGTTTTTGTTAGCAGCTAAGGAACACCTGAAAATGTGTAGCACTTGTTTTCCTAACTGGTATTACTTTTGATGAGATATTTGACAAGAAATAAGGCGGGTAGTTTTATTTGAGTATCTTCTGTTTGTGCTCTAGGAATGGCTCTGGCATATTGCTTTGGTGTGGATGACATGGATGCAGTCTAAAAAAGGAGGAGAGCATTAACACTTTGGTTTCAAAGGACATAAAATATTCTTTATGAAAATTTACTGGATTGCTGCTTTTGGAAGCTGGGCATAATTCAATATGCAATGTGATGTATTCCCTTTTAAGCCTGCCTGTAGGCATGGTAGTCCTTATGCTGAATTACATGTATACTTTAAATTCTTGAACGGTTGGGGCTTTTACCTCTAGTATTTATTACTAATTTTTTACATTTATGTTAATATTTCTAAGGTAAATTTATTAAAAATATTAAACATTAACATCAATCTATTGAATTTTCAACACTTTTTAATAACTCATGATATTTTTAAAGTAGTTCTACATATGATATGCCTTTGCTAGCATGTACACAGATGAGATTTATAAAGTTAGCCACCCATTTGTAGAAAAAAATAGAAAATGAAAATCCTTTATTAAAGATGCCTCTGCAGATACTTCACAGGAGAGGAAAAAAAAGCACAAAAGATAAAAGCAGAGAGATTAATTCCACAGACTGGTACTGAAAATAAAAACCTGTATTTTCTGCACAGATTTACAAACTGCAGTGGAACCCTGGGATTTAATACTGCATTTCTCCATGTTCTTAATGGCATTAGCTCTTTATGAATCCAGAAGCCAGATACCAGACTGTGCAATAGCTTTATCAAGACTGAGAGTTTCACAATAACAATGTTTGATTATATTTGTGAAATAATTTACTCATCAAACAGTGCTATTAAATGTAGGATGCCTTTACAGCACTGTTTCTATTGTTGTTTTCACATTCTATTTTACTGGTGATAAATCATTTTGAAGCAATTCATTTTTTACACATTGAGAGATAGACAGCAGATCCTGAACTCAGCAGGTGACACATTAAATTCAGAGACATGTCAGTCACTTTTAAAGCATACAGCTAGCTCCTACAGCAGATCACTCCACTGGAAAAAACAGTTTCTCTGCAGTTCTCTATCCATGTCAAACTGAAATAGTATTTGATTTTTCTTCACCTTGATAAAGAACTTTTTATGAATATTCTGTACTTTGTCATAGAGCAGTAATAAAAGACAAACCAGTATTCATATCAAAAGTATGGAATTCATACCTTGAGAGGCTGAACTAGAGCTTTTGATCAATACCACCTTGATTATCCAGTATTTCCCAATGGGATATATTTGATAAATAAATGTTACCTCTCATTACAGTAAAGAAATAGAATGCTTCAGACATTGACATCCACCTTTGGATGTTAACTAGGATGTTAGGAATAAACTTCTGAAGCCTTCAGTCTGAGAAAACACAGGCAAACTTGCCCTTGCCTGGAGCTCTGCTCTCCTGCAGACTGGAACACTCACTGCCGAATGGAGCACACACCTCCAGCACTGCTCCTCAGGGCCAGGTTTGCTTGTAGGAATTTGTCTGTTTTGATAAAACATACATAAGTAAGACTAACGAAGTAGGAAAATCCCAGCAAAGATAAGGTTTCAGTGGCAAACTATGATGTTTGCAGTTCCTGGCACACAAGAAGGTTACCTGTGTCTTCATTTTGACATGTTCAAGGAACTACTCCTGCACTCAGGTTTGCAAGCCTGATTTATTCAGACTGTTCAGTGTCTTTTAGCTTTATGCAGCCAAAGTTAGGCTGTGGCATGCAGTTATATTGGATTTTAAGTTTTGAACTGTCCATAACAGTCAATGTTAAGTGTTAATTTTGCATCTTGGCCAGCAAGGGATGATAAGCAATAGCGGAAGTAATTGTGTGTGTTTCTGCTGTCTCTGCTATTTAGTGTTAAAGTTTGGACTGCAGAGGACTGTGTGAATCTGAAAAATTTCTCTGGATCTTTTGCATCTCTTATTTCAGCTAATAATTTTACAGTATCACATGTTTCAGGGCATCACTATTGGAGTTTTTTATTGATGTGAGGCAAAAATTCCAAACACTGATGAGAACCAATGTGTTGTGAAGGTTAATTGTTGTTTGCTATACATCAAGGATATATAGCAAGGATGTTCAGACTTCAATTGGTGATGTCCTTTATTGTAATTATTTTTCTAGTGGGAATATTTTTTTTTCCCTCTGATGCAGCCTTTCTCTGCTGGAAAATTTGTGATGAGTGTATTTCCTTTCTTTGATGCTAGTCATTAAATTTAACTATAAATGGGAGTGAAAATGGACACAAATGTGACAGATGTGACTTTCTAACTGACATTTGTGGTAGAAGCTCTTTGTATATTTTTATAACAGGACACCAGTATTTCCTGTAAGTAACATGACGGCTCTTGTCAAATGCTTACCCAAAAGGTCAGTCACATAGTCTATAGCTCTTGTTTTCCCTTGTTGGTGCTGCTGCATGTTCCATCTTGGGGTGAAATTAGAGAGAAAGCAAGTACTGAAGCCAGGAGACCTCTACTTCATTGTTAAAAGATCCCTTTAAGACTGTAGGGATGGGACTTCTTGCGCCTGGTGTAAGGTGGGCTCAAAGGAAAATGGCACAGCATCCCTGTGAGCGCTCTGTTTGTCAGGTAGGCATTTTGGTGTATGAGGAAAGCCCCAGGATGCTTTTCTTTATGCAGAAAAGTCATCTATCTCTCTTTACAATCTCTTCAAAGTGCAGCATGTACTCTTTAGCCAGGTATGATAATCAGGTCATTGTCACATGCTGATACTGTGTTTCCTGGAATGTGTTTCTAATCAGCTAAAGCTCATTGAACACTGAACATGAATCCGAAAAAAGTCTGTATCTGTAATAATTCCATATTTTGGATTTTAATACATGGATTTAAATGTTATCTATACCGAACCTGTGCATTATTTTCTATATCCATCTTTTCCTGTTCCTCAACTCGTTAAAACTGGGCAGGACCTGGGGATGAGTGGGAGGGCAAAGCAGAAAAGTTGGGGGTTTTTTTGTCATTAAGCTTTATCCATACTATAAGGGAGGTTAAATGTCTCTGTTCTGAAAAATAGTTCACTTACAGAACTGAAGAAAAGCTTTCATAATTCCATTAGAGAGATGTAAGAGATTCTGCAGACAAACAGAATTGTACAATCTTTGGTCAAATGTTCAGAGTGCAAGTAAAGATAGTACAGCCAAGCAAGAGCATGAAGGACATTCCTTAAGCTGTGGAAGCAGTGTATGGTACTTGCAAAGATTTCTAAATGCAGAATTGAGAAGTGGAGGTGGATGCATCTATATCCAGTTTTTGTGATTTATGTTGACAGGGCATATGCTACCAATGCTGGGAATTATTTTCCTCCTGACATAAAGGTCTCTCAATAATTGAAATTTGACCTGAGTGTGAGGGATTGGTTGGGGAAGCTCAGTATTATCAAATTTTCCATAAATTTCTTGAATGGATTGACCTTTAGCATCTTTTTAAAACTCTGTTTCCCACTGCATCTCTGTGATGGCCTAAATTTATATCTCTATCCCTCTGTAGCAGGAGCTGGTAATTGAGTGTGTGCTCATGCTTTTCTTCTCCCCTCTACCTTTCCATCTATTTCTGGAAACATCGGTCATAAGTGCACAGTTTTTAGCTCCCTTTAACAAAAGAATTGGTGAGATGAGTTCCATCTAATGCATTGATATTTTATGATGAATAAACCTTAACTTACTCTCTGAATCATTAAATTCTTGAGCTTTCTTTTTGATGAAGATATTGAACTTCGATTTTCCTTTTTCTTATTTTGTTGTTGCAAAGTAGCAAGGTGTTTTTCCTTTTAATTGTCACAAATCTACTGCATGCCTACAAACAATTTCAATACAGTGCTTCTCCATTTCTGGGGTTCATGGCACTTTCTCATGATCAAAATATTCAGTAGATGTTTCTATATGGACCAGGAATTTCTCCCTCTGATTGTTGGTTTTACATGAGTGTGTACATGGGCATCCCACAGATGCTCTTGTAATTTTTTAGTGAATATCTCCCTGAAACAGAAATACGAGTTTACTTTTTTGAAACTGGTTAACTGACCTTCTCCTTAAATTTTGATCATTTCTGACTGCTACTGAAAAATCCTTCATTTTAGCTGTATTTCTAAAGAATGAAGAACTTGTGTTTTCAAAAAAAAATTCTAGCAGGTTTGTGCTGGTTCAGATTCACAGGCATCTCCAATATGGTCCCTTCTTTGGGATTTTCAGACTTCTTGAGGTGTGTCTGTGGACACATGTTTCCCATTAGTTACTTGCATATGGTTGACGTCCATGGGTACCTTCTGACTTCAGTTATTCTTGCAATCTGTGACTCAGGTTATATAAGGGCAGTAGGAATGATATGTCCATGTCCTTTAGTACAATATATAAATATAGCTATTTATATATAGCTATTTCACAGATACTGTGGACACTCATTAGGCAATAGCACAAGACCAGTATGAAGCTAAGCCCAGAAACTAAGCACACCACTTGAAATACTAATATATGCTTTTAGAGTAGCCAGTTTTAGAAGGCTGAAAATAGCTATGAACCGAATCAACAGGGGGAGAGAATGTAGTCAGAAAAATGAGAATGATAATGGAGAACTCTTTAAAAGAACTTCCCGTAGGTAATGATGTGTCTTTTAAAGTCTTAACAGAAGAGCAGTGTATACAGATTCATGTTTGTTGTTTCTGGGAATGTTCAGTGCAGATTTACATATTCATAATTTTGGAAGGTGAAATTCCTTTTTTTTTAGTTTTTTTTATATTATCTCTTTTTTAGCAAACATACAATAATGTAGTTTTTGCATAAATGTGTGTAAAATGTGGTTTTCTTATTTCTGAATATATCTGTTGGAGTTAGTTTTAGTTATATTTTTGGTAAAAATATTTGTAGACAATAATGACAGTATGAGAGTTGTGTATTGTATATCTGGACTTCTGTAAGGCCTTTGACTGTAAGGACTGTGGAGTGCTGGTGGAATTTATGCTTTTCTATATCTACACACAAATGAATTTGTATATATATAAGGGAATTGCATTTTTAAAGTCTTTATTTGCAAGCCAGCAAACTGGCAGTCTGTCTCAAGCATCATTCATAGTTGCCATACATTTCCTATTTTCATTAGTAGTACATAATAGAAGAAGAAACCTCATATTTGCTTATAAAAGTTCTATAGCTTTACTTAAATTGCTTGTACAGTTGCTGAAAGTTTAATATATCTTTGTTCTAGCAAGTTTTGCTCAGGATTATGAAGTATTTGGTAAGAGCTTGATTTGTCAAACACTGATTGATATAAAACTTTTTTTAATATCTTTCCCTTTTTGGGGGAGAGATCAGGGAATAATATTCCCGGTAAATAAAAGGAAAATCTGATTTGTTTTATAGTGTTGCTAATTGTAACATATTATTTTGTTCCTTAAGCAATTATTTTAAGTATATGGCAGGAGACATCCAATGTGGCCATTCCTAACTGCATCAGTGGTTTGCCCTATATGTTTTTCAGCAACCTATTTTGGTGTAATTCTACTCTGTAAATCTTTTACAACTGCTGTTGCATGTTTATTATGACCTACAATACAATTCAAATGTTTTATTAACTATAAATGTTAGTTGTATATGATCCCCTTCTGCAGATTTTTTTTTTTTTTGCATATTTAGGTGGGGTTTTTGTTTGTGTTTTTTTTCTCATGTTTTTTAGGAACCCACGTCAGTGATCAAATGTCTGTGTAAGGGATTCAGATCTTCCTTATTTGATTTTATCCTTTCTTCTGAAATGAATTGAAGATGTTGAAAGGAAATAAGAGAATTTGACAGTTTTCTCCCTGTTGCTTTTTATGCAGGATAGTGACCCATTCTTTTAGTAGTTTCAGATCATGGTATTTAATTTCTAGTTTGATATATTCCACATCCTGCTGACAAATTATCAAAATTAATATGAAAATTTGTTCAGATTACCTTCCCCAAGCCTCTCCAGAGAATTTGGCAAGCATTATTTAAAATCTAAGCATTTGTACACAAATTACTGTTTAAAGAAGCCTTTCAATTGCTGAAAGCATTTTTTATATCAAATGAATACATAATTTGTGTTCTTGATTCTTATACATTTCTTCTAACATTTTGTATTTCTGTAGACACAAAAATACTTATTTCCAAGCAGTAAAGAGTATTAAAATTAGTTTTTAACGATAATCCACACCAGCTTTCTTTTCTCTGTTGACTTTTCCAATACTATGTGGTCGTTTTCACTGGGTTTTTTTGCATTTGTACTTTTTTGCTTTTATAATATTTTTATGTGGGGCATTTGTATTTACCTTGGAATTATGTGTCATTTGTGCTCTCTTATCTGTTCTATGTAGTATTGCCTCCATTTGTTCTGTATTACAAATGGGTTTTTTTCAGCTTGCATATTCCTTCTTCCTCTTAAGCACGCTTTATCCTATTTAAAAAAAAAAAAAAGGCAGAGACAGACAGACTTGTATCACATTAGTATGCTATGGCATAACTTTTGTTGTAATATGGTCAAAGTTACTCTATGGCAAGGACTGCAACTAAATCTACTCTCCCTGCCCTAATAAATCACTCTAATGTATCATGGGATCTACAGCAGGAGTTCACCTATGTCTGGTAGACCTGAAAAAAATATGATTTCCTCTGTTGCAGAAAATGTAATTAGTGGTTAATGGTTAATGTATCAGTACATTCTTAGTTTTCTTCTTGTTTGTTGAATGGATATTTTATAAATCTGATGGATGGGGGGAAATGTCGATATTGGAAAAGGTACACAGTATCTTATTTCATAAAAGTAGTAGTGTTCTAAGAAGATGGTTTGTTGTCTTGCTAATTAAGCATGCCCAAGCATAGATATGTTCCTTAACTGGAAAAGGAAATCAAAATATCAAGCAGAACTCTCATGGGAGACATAGCTTTAATTAAACTGCAAATCTTCAGGGAAAGAGACCCTTTTTTTCATGTTTGAAACTTGTTCTTAGCTCACCTGGATTGTGACCAAGAATCCTACTTTGTTACTGCAATACCTCACATGATGGACTTGGTCCTAAATAAAATGTTTGTGTCGATGTGTGTGCAAGTATCCTAAATGCCTGGAACTGGGAAGACCAGAAGGCAGTAACATCTACTTCTGTGTGTCTTTGAACTACCCAAAATCGCGTTCTGACTACCCAGTTTATCATTTAACTCCCTTTAACTTCTGCTCTGAATGTAATGGAAAATGTGAACAGGCTTAAAGGTGGGTGAGGATATAAATATAGACATATATGCATTGAAGCAGTGCTTCATTACTACGGCAGATTATCATTCAGGATAAAGCAGGACTTTCTAGTTAGCAAAAGACACCTTAGTTTTACTGCGGTGGGCTTATTGCTGGTCCATGTCTACTTCCCAAATTAGTAGGGGAAGGGCATCTTCCCCTCTGAGAGGCAGAGTGTCTTCATCATCACTTTCTTTGAGCATTAGAGCACTATTGCAGCCACCTTTACAGGACTGTATGTCTGTGCTGAAATATGTGGGTTTAGGGTCAGATCTGCAGCTGTTTTGCACAAGAATGTCTGGGCAAAATGCCATCTCACTGAAAGGCATTTTCTCTCCTTATGAGGTTATTCTCTTTTTCTCCAAATCATATCATCTTTTTATGCCTGGAAGAATTTACACCAAAGTCCTGCTTGTGATCATGTGGCTGTGTTGCACCATATCAGGTTTTAATGGAAAGCATTCTGTACACTAAAGAGGAAAGATCTTTGAATTTATATTCTTCTGAAGAACAGATAGTAAATGGAAGAGAGATAGCTTAACCAACTCTTTACATAATTTAAATTAAGAAAATATTCTCTTTTTCATAGCCTTGTTGTGAATGTTTGGTTCTTTATTGAAATTTCTGAGATAGATTGAAAAATATGAATAATTGATATTTGAAATTATTACTATTTTTCAGGTAAAGTTGTTTTTACCAGGATTTCCATAATCCAGAAAGAAATACATTATATTTTTCATATAAAACTTCTAAAATGGATTTTTTTCTCCCATGAAAAATGCATTTTAGAAGTTTAAGCCAGAATGTCACTTTATCTAGTCTTCTTTGACCCTCTGACATGTGCTAATTTGAATTTATTTCTAGGATGTAATGATTTTACTAGTCTATATAAGCAAATTATTATCACTGTACAGACTCAGTATAATAGCACTTAGTCTTATGTAATGATTTATCATTTATTTTCCTCCACCTTACACATGCTAATTCACAAGGTCTGTTTGTGCAAAAGAACAGTTTTATTAAAACCCAATTTATAGGTAGGTAAACTGGGGCACACAGAGTTTGAGGGCTTTGCCAGCCAGCTGACAGCTAGTCAGCTTTAATGAGGGATAGATATGCTCAGACTGTCTGGAATTTCAGTTGGCTTACATATATTATCCCATCAGCTGAATGTAGTTCATATGAATGTAAAGTCATGCAGCTAAACAAAACTCTTCCATGCTGCTCTGTGTAAAAATCGTATCTCCTGGAAACAGGTTTTTTTACTGTGGTGAAGGAAGTCAGGGCTTAGCTATGTGAGGTACTCCATTGAAAAATTGGAAAGTTTTACTTAGATTTGCTGTGGGACTAATCTGTGTTATAGATGTAACCCATTATATAGTACTCTTGGTCTTGATGGTAGTGATTTTCCTCTGTTCTCAGTTCCGGCAAGTTATCTTTCACTAATCTCAGTCATGTTCCCTTTAGAGCGTTGCTGGTATACTGGTCAGTTGTGTTGGCTTGGTTTTTATGAAGGTTTTCCTGTCATTTGCATGCTGCCCAATTTTCAGAACTTGTATATGCATAATATTACAGAGCAACACAGGTGCTTACGCTCTTACTGGAAGTCTTGACAACAGGTTTCTGCTTTGCTACTTATGTTATTGATAGGTAAGAACATCTCTGAGTAATGCGCAAATTTTTTCTGGGTTCTCTGCCAAACCCACTTTGTTCATAAGTCTCAAAATCAACAGCAACTCTAAAGCAGTTATTTAGAACAGCAGTTGCTCATATGGCATTGTTATGTACCCCCAGTTACCTGAATGCCAGTGTTGTGGCTCTGCTGTACCCAAGATCTACTGGGGTAAAGCTGGGCAGGCACATTACAAATTGAGACAGGTAAAATATTACACTTATGTTATCCTATATCTCACAGTTCCCTGCAGACTGCATTTTGTCCTCAATTACCATTTCCCCTGCCAATATCCACTACTAAAAGTGCTAATTATGGGTGAGAGAAGAGAAGGGAATGTACTCCAATTCTATCTGCTGAATTTAGCTATAGCTAAAGCAGTTGTCAGTTGAATTTGGTCTATGCTCTGTACAGAGAAGGAAACAGATTAATTCAAGCCTTCTGAGGACAGTGTATTGAAGTGTATTGAACTATGTACTGAATTTACTAAAGGAAGAATATTTGTCAAGTGGGGTATTATTCTGATAGGATTGTAAAACACACATTGAGATATTGTATGCAATAGATTTCTTTTTTTATGTTTTTTGTTAAAAAAATACTAAATTGTAGGATGACATGGAAGTTTTACTCAATTCTTTCAGAAAGGATAGCAGGTTTTAGCAAAGTTTTTTAGGGAAAGTAACATATTGCACTCTTTTCCTCTGAGAATGATACAAATGCCATTAAATACACAAACGCTTCTGAGATGGTTTCAATACACTTATCACTTCTCTTTTATAAAATATCTGAGTGTCTCTTCTTGAATGATTTTTAGGTTGAAACTGTTCACAAAATACTGTCCAGGTTTCCTTGGTGTGCTGTCCACAAGTCAAAAGACAAAGGAAACACTTTATTAGTGTTGATGGGTTTTTTCAATAGGATATTTTATGCTCACTTCCCTAATACTTGTGATTTGCCTTAGGTGGCTCGAACAGACCTCACCAACCAAAAAATCTAGTTCTTGCTGCAGTAGGTATTAGAGAAGCAAAGCAGATCATTTTTGTATTCCCCTGGGTCAATGAATGCCACCTCAGGTCTGCCTCACTAGGAGCTGGTGATGCCATCAAGAGATATTAAATTCTGTTTTCATCTGCCTGAAATGTATTTAGAATTTGACAGATGTATTATGAACGTTAGTTGTTCAAGGCTACTTAAGAAAGTCTTTCTGGAGAAAGAGTTTAGCAATTTGGCTTTCCATCTTGGAGATACTGTTTGGTTTGGGGTTTTGATTTTTTGATTGTTTGGTTTGGGGTTTTTTGTTATTGTTGGGGGTTTTTTGAGGGGTAAGGTCTTTTTGTGTGTGTTTTTTTGGGATTATTTTTTGGGGGGTGGAGGGTTGGGGTTTTTTATGTTTTTGTTTGGGTTTTGGTTTTTGTTTGTTTGTTGGGGTTTTTTTGTATTTGTTGTTAGGTTTTGGTTTTGATTTGGTTTGTTGTTTCTTTTTCCCCTCAGGAGTCTTATACTAATTTCCTGTGTCACTTATAGCCTCCATTTTTCTTAGCTCAGTCATTAACTATGTTTTCTGAACTGACTTTCAGTCAAAATCAGTTGTATATCACTTTACCTTCTGAAAATGTTATTCAGTTCATATTGTGTTCTCCTTTCTGACAGCAAATTCAAACCATGAGAGTTTTTAGTAGTATTTCTTATCCGGGATCTTCCTCTTCTGCTACCTCTGAACCCCACTATGGTTGTACATTTCTATAGTGCATTATTTGTAATTTTGATTGTTCACTGAGTTTTAAGAATCATTTCCTGGAATCCTACTTTTACATGAAGATAAGTGGGAAAATAATATTGCATCTCTCTTATCATAGTTTGAATTAATGATTAATGACTGGCCTGCAACTACCTATCTTTATTTTCTGTATTCTAACTCCAGTGAAGCACTCCTTTTTCCATGTCTTGCCTGCCCCACCCCATGATGGGGTCTTATCATGGCATTTTCTTTTCTTCCTAGTGAGAATGGTTCAAGGATATGACTATTAAAATTTCTGGTGATAAAAATAACTCTTGGAATGGACCCCAAACTGTGGTTGAATGCTAGAGAAAATTAAAGATTTAGAGTGAACAGTTTCGTATCCTGAAAAAATGGGAGGAAAACTGAAGCCAGTAAGGAACTTAATGTGGCAGCTCTGCAGGAGTCAAATCTCTTCATTGGTGGTGTAGGGGCTCTTGGTGATGAGTCAGCCCTGTGAGAAACACATGAACTATATTGGCTAGCATCAGCTGGAATACAGCATTTTTCATGAAAGAATTAGCCACTTAGGTACTGGCTGGTTTGGTTTGGTTTTTTGGTTTTTTTTTCCCGTGGAAAGGAACTAAATTGTCATTTTCTTATAATGCAATCTCCATTTGTGTTTTCTCCTTGCCTCTTAGTTGGTTTGCATGCTCCAGGCATCTTAGAGTGAATCTTTTGCATCATCCTGTAAACTAAATTCAGAGAGAGAAGGTCTTTCTGACCTTGAATTCATCATTCATATAGTTCAATTCTTATAGTTAATTCACTTACCCCTTCATCTTCCATCAAAGCACAGAGAAACCAAGTCCATGAGCCTTCCCTCTGCAGGTGCATTCTGCACCTCTTTGGTGATACAGGGAAGAAACAAAGAATACTAAGGATTAAATTGTGACTATGCAAGTCTGAAGAAAGTTGTGTATGCCCTCCATGCCTGAGTAGATGGTAATAACTGCAAAGAAGGTTGCTGAAGTTTAATTGGTATTTCTACTATTGTCCATTGAGGTAGACAAAGTGCATTATCTTCCTGCTGCTGACACACAAAGGTCATTTGCAAGAGCCACTGACTCAAGAAGTAGTGCCATCACTAATAGGCAGAATAAAGCAGCTGATACTTGGGCATGTTTTTAATAGCTTTCCTCAAATTCTGTCGGCAGCTTCAATTTCATTAGTTATTCTAGAGTTCTGACTCTCCAATAGAGTTTATAGAGGCAGATCAGGATTTTCAAAAACAAAGTTTGAGGCAGGGTGGGCACATTGACAGACACTGATTCCTCTGACAAAGGGCCATTTGCTCTCTTCAGGCAAGTTTCAGTATTTGGTAATAGTAAGACCCTGTAAAGAACAAAACACTAGTTAATGAGGTCTGTGTTTCATTTCTCTGTCTTTATATGGCACCCCATGGATCTAAACATTTTGATATATTATTAAACATAAAACTGACAGCAGAATTCAAGCTCAGTAATTATAAAACACTCCCTTATCTCTACACAGCTCTAAGTATGTAGTAGGATAAACACTTAAGAGAATGTTTCATCTTCAACAGAACAGACAATTTAATTTCAGTCTTGTATGATATATCTTCCTACCCGTGGAGTACCAAAATGCTTTACAGAACAATCAAGTAAATAGCAAAGTGAATATATGGACAAACAGCAACCTGTATCATGCTCAGCTAAGCTAAATCACAGTTTCACTCCACAAAGTGGATGAAATCCTTCTTGTTAGTGAAGAGAAAAAACTTGTGGATTTCAGTTCTGTTTGGTTGGTTTTGTGCTTACAGCATGGAACAGTTTGAATTCTTTGCATGGAGTTTGAAACAAAGATGCAAGGAGCATAAATCAAAAGACTATGAGCTTGATAGCTGGCTATGTTGCAATACAGTGCTAGACTTACAGAACCTATAAAGGTAACAATTTAAAATACACAATAAATGAAATAATAAAAAGCTTTATCACATGTACTAGTTTTAAAAAAAAAAAGGCATTTATGAGGCATGTTGTGCACCATTATTTACTATGTTCTTGAAACAGTCCAAATAGGACTACTGTTGATTGAGATACTGGTACGGTCATGAATCTTCATGCTTAGAAAAGAGATTGGTAGCAATGAAATACACTGAGAGGGAGGCGAGACCAACCTCAAATGTATTCATGCAGATGGAGGTACCACAAGTTGGAGGGAAAGTCATAAACTTCTAAAATCTACAGTCTAAACTCTGGATTGGCTAAAAAAAAGTGTAACTTCAGAGTGGCTTGTTACCTTTATATAAGAATGTGCCACAAACTGTACGAGGAGGGAAAAAACTGTTCCTAGCAGATTATTTTGTTGGACATTGAGAACTGCAGTTTACAAATGCAGCTCTGCAAGCTGAGCAAGTGCAGATGGGCAGCACAGTGCAGTCTGTGGGTTGTGTTATTGCTGTCGTGTAGTTGCTGCTATGAAACAGCAAAAATACACAAGCCTATCTTCAAAACTAAGACTTTGCAAATGAGCTGACGTGAAAATTCTTGATTATTCTCCATGTGCCATTCTCAGGGAAAAATATTCTCTTTGGTAAATTAACAGAAGAACCAAACTTAGCATACTTACCGCACAAATGCTTTTTACTGGTATATTTTGCAAGGCTCTTTGGTCTGAAGGGACTCAGATGAGTTGAGAGCCTAGTTCACAGTGACTTTCAGGTGGCACCCAAAATACAGGGCTTGATTATTACTGAACTGTTATACCTATGTAACTGATGAAATGGATATTTTCATACCTTGGTTAAGCCAAACCTTACTTTAAAGTTATTGAATTTCATGTTATTTTTCTTTGAAACCACACAAATCACTACATTGTTTTATTTGGCTGTGTTATGAAATCTTAAACTACCTCCCCTGTTGGACATGCATGAGCAGTATGCCATAGGAGAGGAAAAAAACCAAAAAAGAAACAAAGGAAGTATATTGCTGATTTGTATCTGTAATTTCACATATGGACTGTAACTCTCCTTTTGAAATAGAGCACAAATGTGAAATAAGAAACTGCTAACACTATATTGCTTTATTTTGGTAGTGGCCTCAGTGTAACACCCCATATACTAGATGTGTAGTCATCTGCACTGTAGTGCATTGCTGTTTGATATCTGATGGGCAATTATGTAGCAGTCCTAAAACTGATGGAAAAAATGATCTAAGCTTCATAGAAAATTTCAAATGGTGTCACTCTTCTGTGTCAAGCTGTCTAAATTTTTTGTGATTTGCATAGTTTGTCTAGAAGTCACTGTGAACGTTTTTACAAAGATTCGCTGGATATGAGTAAATAAAAATTGACTTGAGGGGTTAAGGGTTAAAACTAATGAAAAATTATTAATAATTTTATGTGGGAGTTTCTATCTATTCAGCACTATTTGAAATGTCTTTTCACTTAATAAGCAAATTGCTCATACTTTTAAAACAGATAAAGGGAAAAAGTTGGAACCTCTAGAAGGAACATAGTATCTCACCTGGCAACTCAGAAATGTGCCAAGTCATGCTTCTTACTCCATGAAGTAGAATCACCTACTCTGCTTGTGACTGTTTAAAAAGCTACTGCTGTTCACTTAGAGGATAACGATATGAAAATATAGTTAATTATGAACCAGGATTTGATACATGCTGGCACCAGGAACACTGCCCTGCTTCTAGGACTGGTCTTGTAAATTTATATAGCTTGGCTTTAAATTCCAAGATCTCAATTTATAATTTTAGATGCCCAGCTAAAATACCTAGAGATGGATGCTGAGGTGTCTCATGTCTTTCATAATGCCTATTCTGTTATTCTGTAAGATCATTGCTCATTTTGATATCTTAAACTCTACTGAGTCAATAAAAACTGCACACCACTGTCTAGTGCTATAAATATTTGCAACAACTTTCTCTCTTCTGGAGTGGTTTCTCTCCTATACAGAATTCCTAAGCTGATATGTGTTTTTTATGATTTCTGCAAATGCCTACAGTGGAATAAACTGGGATCACAATACCTGTTTCTATTTCATGCTACATCATATATGAACACAAACTTTTGTTTAAGGCAAGACATTAAATGATTCCTTTTAGTAACTAAAACTGTCTTATTTCTTTGGACATTAGTTTCTGTCAATATTCAGTTTTCCAACAAATTCTCAGCGTCCACAGGTTGACTTTTTCTAGTGGGCATCAACTAGACAGCATTGCACAGTATGAGAGGCAAAACAGCAATTTGAAGCTGTAGAAATAAAATATGAGGTAACAAGCAATCATACTGGTGATATATGGAATGATGGTGCTGACAGAATGTGCCATTTCTGAACCACTCTTGGGAGAAAAAAAGAAAAAAGCTTTTTTTTTCTTCCCCCCTCTTTACACTACCTACTGTGTTCATGGTAATATGAACTTCTCTACAGGATAAATTACTAGAAACCCAGTTTCACTACATTAATTTTTAAAATGTTTATTGTTCCTTTTTGAAATGAAATATATGTCTCAGGTTGTATTTCAGCCTTTCTGTACTGGCAGTCAGATCCTGGCATATGATTTTATAGCATTACTGTTGTATCTATTAATCAATTATGTATTTTTAAAAGCATTTAATACATTAATTCTTTATTTCTCATTAAGATCTCCTTCAGTAATTTCCTGGAGTGGTAATTGTGTAAGCATCTCAGCAATAACAGTGACACTAAACAGTAATTAATACTGCATAAGAGGCCAGATTATTTGGTATTATTTCTTCTTGATTCTGAGTTTTCTAAATATTTTATAATTTTTAACTTTGCAATGTTTGAATTAATCTGTTTCCAATATTCTCTATTGCATCCTGTATAAAACTGTACTTTTCCCAAGAAGTTCAGTGAATTTTAAGTAGGTAAGAAATATTGTTGTTTTTATCTATTAAATTAAGGTGTAAAGAAAAGTTTGTGATGGTTTTTTGTTGCTGTTTTAAATCCTAAAAATAAGATAAATCTGCATTTTTTAAATGTATGTATTTAGGATGAAAAGTCCTGAATTATTGAAGGTGACCTTTCCTGACATCCCTAGATTTATAAATGGAGCCATCTTGCCCTTGGCTTTTGTGGAGTCTCACAATAAATGTGTTTTCTAATAAAAGCAAGTATAGAAGTTAAAGGGAAGTTCCTGTTGTCCTATCAAAAGAACAAAACTGGTGGCAGATAAAAATCTGGGCAAATGCAAGCCCTCTCCTTCAATAATTAAATAGTAGGAATAGTTTGAAAACAGCTTCAGAAGAAATAGGATCACTGCAGAGTTCCTACCTGCTCTTACCTTGAATTTTGTTTAGGAAAGTTGTTTTCAGTATGATGTAGGATGACTTTTCAGCACAACCACTACTGTAATTTGAAGTGAAACAATCACTAAAATGTAGCAGAAGACATCCATCTTTAAAGCTTCTAGCCAGTGTGAGGGGAAGCATCTGCCAATAGGAATTGAAAATGGATGCTAACTAGCAAACATAGCAATAAAAATATGCTACAAAAGCTGAGGGTTGTGTTTTGGGGGTTTTTTTAGTACAGAAAGAAATCACATTGGTTCAAAATCAATACTTATTGCTGCTGGATTCAAATGACTAATTTCTTGTAGTGAACTGTACACTCTTAATCATGAGTCTAAATGCCTCACTGCCAAAAGTATGCACATGATGGGCACTGTGCGGCTTAACAGCAGTTGTATTTTAAGATTTGCAAATGACTATGCACTTAAGAGAAAAGGTGACCTCTTGCAATTATTCTTCTTGATTATAAAAGCATTGTCTGCCAGGTAGAGACCACGTGCTTTTACGTGCTGGCCTGTTCTTTCCATAAACTATTCATTGCTTGCCATTATATTGACGTGGGTTTAGAATTCAATAGCATCAAAGAAGAATGCCACTTTAATCTGAATTTTTTGCTTTATGTCTTGTAAACTGGGTTAGAAAACAAGTGCATATTCTTTTTTGAAATGCATGTTAGTATACACAAGTATGACAGTCTCAAATTACTGTCTTTAACTCATGACATTCTCGTTAGTTTTTTAGTGTATATACCTCATAACATCACTGGGGAATGTTTGTTGAGTGGTATCTCTTATCTAGCTTTTTTTAATGGATTGCTTTGGCAGTTGTATTTCTTTGCCAAAAAATTTATTGAACTAATAAAAAATTGAGGAAACTATTTCATGTTCTAATTAAATTCTCTGAATACTCAATTTCAGAAAGTTGTTTCCTGGTAAGATTTCCTATTAAATTCTCAAGCAATTCCTGCTATCTATGAAGTAATTCTTGCCATGTTAAGGAAAGCAGAGAAGCATGGTCTTCAGTTAGTGTACACCACTGTGCCTTTGTTACTTCAAAGTATGGGGTTAGTTCACCACACCTACAGGTGTGCTCTAGTGGCAAATGAAATGCTTTCCACTGAACTGCCGCTGCCTTGCAGGGAACAAAGCAAAGCTATCAAAAGATTCAGACAAGTATTGACAACTGCCTGCATAAACTGCATGTTCCATCTGTGCACTAGAAGTAAAAACTTACACCATTTCCTGACAGAAATTTTGTAACCTTGTACACGTGAGGTTATACCTGTGCAACTGCTTATTGCATTTTCTGGATAGCTGTGAGGAATGAAGGGCACTGGAGCTCTTTAGTCTTTTTTTTTCCTCTCAGATATGTAGTAGGCTGTGTGTACATATATTTACATATACACACACATACCTAATACATAATCAACTGAAACCAACATCATTACTGCAAGAGTCCAATGTTTCTTGTTGAAAACAAACCATGAATCAAATAATTTTACTATTTAATGTTTTTGGATGATAGTATTTGCAGCATATCATCCTCCAGACTTTTGCCAACCCCCAGTACACAGAAGTTTTTGACTGAGGTATTTTCTTTTCCACATGGCTTTTTTTTTTTTTTCTCTAAATGTGTTCTAAATTACTTGTTTGTTCATGGTTGCGAATGAGATGGTGCAAGAGAAAGGGAATATGAAAGGCAAAAGCTAAAATAAAAAATCAGGACCAGCAGAAATCTTAACTCTGTTGTTAGCAGTCTGTAAACACTTTTGTTGAATGTAGTTATGCTTCTGAAAAACTGTTTTGCTATGGTTCATAGGTCACAGAATAATTACTGAGGAAACTCAGTCAAAAAAAAAGTGAGGTTGGTTTTTTTTTATTAATTTAGTCTGATTGTGAATTGTGCATATATTCTCAGGTCTTTTATAAGAGCTGAAAGATCATCGTGTTACAATGTTCCATGGTGCATTTGCAAGAGCAGTATAGCAATGGCAAAATGTTGGTGGGCAAGATACTTAAGGCAGTGTATCATACCCTCTTCCAGTGAGGTAAAATGCCAGGCATCCTTCATTAACCTGCTTAGTCTTTGGCACTTGACTGTAGTGGGGACCTCAAAACTGGGCAACAGTGACAGGGTCTCTGAGATGGTGAAATAATTTCTTTTGATCTGCTGTCTTTCTTGTGTGCTTTACTGTAGCCTTTATTTCTTGTTCTCAAACCTGTTTGCTGGAGTTTTTTTCAGAAAGTAAATAGTATTTTTTCCACCGAAGCTGATGGCTTTGGATAGAATAGTCAAATTATTCTTTGATTATCGTTATGCAATTCAAATACACAGACCATTACAGACTTGCTGCTAATAAAACAGGAGACTCTTTTCATGAGTCTAGGATCAGCTCACTCAGAGGACTCCTGCTGCACACACAAGAGCCCAGGTTTTTACATCCTCTGACACAGTCCTCTAAATACCATAATCTTATTAGAATTTTGCTCTGACCCTACAGGCTCACTCCTGCTATTTTCTTGTATGTGTCTCCAGATGCTGTGACATTGTGTGTCGTCACACCCCCTCCAATTGTGTGCTTTCTGCACACCAGTACAGCCCATACTCGTGCCTCCAGCAACTCACAGTACCTTTTGTCCTTCAGCTTTCATTCTGTTGTGCCTACACCCATTGTCTTGGTTTGAGCCAGCAAACTGCCAAATCCCCCAAGTACAGAGAGAAAAGCCTCTTTCCGCCCACCCAAGAAAGGAAGGAGGAGAGGGGGGGAAAAAACCTTCAAACTACGTTTATGCTACCACCACATGTATTTTTACAGAAAGAAAGAGAAAATTAGAAGAGTACAATCACGTGCAAACAAGTTAGAAACAACAAGAAACAATTCCCCACTTCCTAATGAACACATAATTCTACTATCTAAACTACAAATTACTTTAAAAGACTTAGTCCCCAGGGAGACAAACCCAAGCAGAAAGGAGAGAACCAGAACAACACACTTTCCTGAGATAACTCGTGAGCCAGTGGTGGGCCTGGTCCTCCCCATCCCCCTGGGACAGCATTGTGTGTCCTCCCAAGAGGAAGGCTAAGAAGCGACTGCCTAAGCCACTCCTACCCAGGCTTTTACTCCTCTGGAGAATGATGTCGTAATATGGTATAGAATACAATATTATTGGCTAGAAACTGTGAGCTCTTAGCTCAGCCTAGCTCAAGTCAGCTGACAGCTCCAGGCCTACTCCTAGATTTAAAGCCTAAATTTAGGCTCACTTAGGTAACCCTATAACATTCATGCTTTGATCTTTTATATTTTTTTCACATTTGTCACCCTCGGAAACCTGAGCATCAAATTCCACATCCTTTGAACTGCATGATTCTGGCTGCGCACCCTCCACTTCTGCCCTGTGTCTGCTGGCAGGTGTGCAAGCCCTGGCTCTAATCCAGGTGCCCAACAGGTGATGGTTTGACTGGGGCCATGCCAGTCTGGAAACAGTTGCTTTAGCAAGGGAAAGGCACAATTTAGGCCAATTTATCACAGGACATCAAGGTGCTGTGCATCCTGTCTGCCATGGTAACCAGCCCAGGACAGGCTTCTGCACTTTGTAGTGAGTGCTGAGTAGACTACTAATGGTCAGTTTGATTTTTATTTAACATGGATAAGACCGAGTGATCGGGCGGTTAACAGGAGGCAGCTGAAGAGTGCCAGGGCACTGTAAGGTGGGTTCCTCTTCAGGCTGCCTTGCCCAGGGAGTGGCTCAAGCAACCACTCCTGCTGGGCACAGGAGCCATCTGAACTGCATTGCTCCTCTGCTGCAGGGAAAACCATCATATGAGCAGTGACTGAACTGGTACCAGCCTGCTGGGCCTCTGCTTCTAACTCCTGTCATTGGCCTGATGGGTGACCTTGGCTAAATCTCTTAATCTGCATCTGTGTTGCTTTCCCTCTGTGTGAAATCTGGGTAATATTATCAAATTGCTCGGAAAGCACTCTTAAGACCTAGTCATAAGTAGACAATATAAGAGTTAGTTCTTTCTACTTCATCATTAATTTGCTTTCTTGTCAGTCATCATGTCTAACTTTGGGGCTCACTTTCTTCACTGTTACTCTGAAGTTTATTCCTGGTGTCTTGCATTTGTGTAGCTAAGCTATAACTTTGGATGTTAGTACATACCCAGTGTCTAAATGTAAACTCATTCCTATTGCCTTTGCTTTTTAGAATAATCTTTCTTCAAGTGTTTTTCATCTCCCTAAGGACTTTTATAAACTCTCTAGTTACTGAAGTTGCTATTTTTCACTATGAAATAGAGCAAGAGAACACAGAAATATTACGTTGAGTGTCTGCATGAATCTTAGAATATGTCTTCATTTTGTTTTCTTCTGAACTTGCCCTCCAAGGTGATGAACAATCTTGTCTTGATGGTTTCAAATTAACTGTTCATGTATTTAAGTGTTAATGAGGTAAATATGTGCTTTATTGGATTGGCTTCTGCTGGACAAAACCCACTAAAATTTAGGTCTTTTGCTACACTGAGATGAAATTCATTTCATACTGAAGATAATGACTGAAGTCACTGGGGCAGTATTTAAACGCTTGCAAAATTATAGATTTAACTTGTATCTATCCAACCTTCTGTGGCATTGATGATAGTGTCAGGGTTTTTTTGGTTTGGTTTTTTTTTTTTTTGGAGGGTAGAGGGGAGGATAGTTCGGGGGGTTTTGGTGGTTCTTTTATTTGGCAGTCTGTTATCTGCAATTACCAAAGGACATGCCTAGAATTTTTTTCCATAAAATGATATGAATCTAGACACCTACCTTATATGCATAATTTTAGCCTAAAACTGGTTTTTACATCTTTTGGAAAAATAGAGGTCTGTAGCACAACTGCTGACACATCCTTAACTATAACATTGCTACTAGGCACTGCTATAATACAGTACATATTTCTTTGTGAAAGAACTGAAAGCTGCAATAATAAAGCTTAACTTTATGGTATCGAAATTCGCTGTGTTCGTACCTCCAGGGAGAAAAACAATTAGAGAAGACAATCTACCTAAATAGTCTGGGAAACTGAATTGCTCTGTCTATGCTTCATTACCCTCCCTCTTCTCATCTCACACTTTCCACAAATAGCATGATTATGTTTACCTGACATCTTCATGCTTCCCTGCTGAGCAGGCTGAGGAAGCCTCGCAGCTGAGATCAGCAGTGCTTTCTATGGGGAACGACTTAGAGTTTTTATTTAAAGGATCCAGTTCTTGGGCCATTTCAGCAAAAAACTTCAGAGTGCCCCTGAACTCTGGTAGGCAGCAAAATACATGAAGTGCCAATGGGTATATTTTAAAAAGCTACCCTTGGCAATAACAAGTGCTATTTTGGCAGACATTATGTTGATGCATCCTTACTTGCTTGATAGAAAGGCATGGTCTAAGATTCTAAATGTAAACTTGTTGACCTTTGTAAGTGGCAGAAAGCCTGACAAATTTTTCTTGAATGTGCCTCTGAGCACCAAAACAAGAGTCAACCCAAAGAGTGGCACTGAAATAAAATGCCCTTTTATGGATAAAAGCCTTAATACAAAGGCAAGAGATCTGGAATAAGATATACTGTGAATGTTACCAGAGGGCTTTTTGTTGACTACCTTGGAGAACTGAATCATGAATTCAGAACAGCAACAAGACTTGGGAAATACACAGGTTGCCCTTATTAGGAATGGGTGTTTTATTTTTCAGACTTCTCAGGTAATGGAGAAGAATTCAGGACTTTCTTATTCTGGGTTGCCAAGTTATAAATCTGAATAACTAAACTAGAGATAATTGGACACAATTCTTCAAATTAGAAACCAATATTACATGTGAGAATTAATGACATTTCATTATGCATTACTGTCTACATTATTAAACTATGACTATATTAGTCTTAGAAGCAGCATACAAGTCTCTTTTTCTTGTAGCCTCTGGGATCTTTCTCTAAATCTAGCTTTAATCTAATGCTGTCTGAGTAGCAGATTAACTGAACTTGGATTCATTTGCATTTGAGTTTGAAGCACTCCACTAGTCAGTTAAAACGGTATTGTGAAATATGTAGATACCTGTCTATTGACATGTTAACTCAGAGTCTGTATAATATAGGCTTAGTATTAGTAGCCTAAACCCCTGCTCCTACTCGTGATTTCTAAACATTTGGAAAGACATTGACTGGAACAAAGTTTTGGTGCTTCTGCTTTTCTTTCTTTGTTTTACAATGGGCATGACCTGAACCTGCTCTTCAGGTGCCAAAATCATCTTCTGGTCTCAGAGTCCTGAATATCTATAATTAAAGCTTTGTTTCATGTTTTCAAAATGTCATCAAATTGAAAGCGTGGAATTAATAGGCACTCTGGCTTTTCTGCCCTTTAACTTATACTTTCTCTTGCTTGTTACAGTTAAATGACTAGGCAGCTGTCCTGATCTTTCCTTAAAACCTGGACTATGTTAAATTGAAATCTGAAGGTTTGCTGGGTTTTTTGTGGTTTGGGTTTTTTAGGGGGCTTGGGGGGTTTTTTTGATTGTGTTTTTTTTTGTTTGTTGGTTGGTTTGGGGTTTTTTTTACAAACAGCAATATCATGGATCCCACTTTCACAGTAGGGAAAGTCCTAAGCCAGGCTAGTTCAGATCAGAATTATTAACCTCAGTGAAGGCAGGATTCCCTTTCTGACTGCCTGTGAACTCATGCTCCATCATGTCAAAGCTAAAACCTCCTGTAAAGGCACAATACATTGTTGATATTGCTGGCCAATAAACCTGGATATGTTAGCAGTCCTGCATTAATCATTTTAGGTGTCACATTATTCTTGGAAAGGTGCATAGAGAGGCAGATACCTTACAAATTCATATTCAGAGGACCCTAGAACTGATATTCCTGATTTGTTTTAGGATAAACACTGTAGGACCTAGGCAACGGTCATGGTCTTTTTTGACCTCATACAACACTAACGACAGTGTGGTTTGCATCTCCAAAAACTCATAAGGAAAGATGTCTCAGTAGACCTACAAATAGCAAGATATTTATTCATTTCCTGTGCAATGACCAAAGCCAGGCTATTGGCCCTCTGTGTGTGTTACAGCAACAGAGTAAAGGGTAGCTGTGGCAATACAATAAACTAATGTCACACAACTTGATCCCATTCAGTAACAAAACTGGAGGTCTGATCTAGGCTCAGATCCCTCAGTCACTAATTCGAGTAAAGAATTTAACAGAAAATAGTATTATTGCATGTGTAGCATACAAATAGTCTTTAATACTTTTCTATAAACAACACAGAGCAATTTAAGGGACCAGACTGTCAGCTATGATTTGTATGTCTGTGGCTTCTCTATTCTTAGTGCTGCTATAAAAAATAATAGCCAGTTATAGTTTCAAGGGGTTTTCATGCCAGCTAGCATTACCTGGACCGCAGTGACTCTTTGGACTTATGCCCTGTCTCCTGTCTACAGATTTTGCCTTCTAGTGCCAAGAAAGTATTGACAGGAGCCAGCATTGCCTTTCACAGATTACCCTACATCTTGGGAACAAGCCACTTAAACAATTTTATTAGCCTTTCCTCTGATTTCTTTCCTGTGCAGTGCAGGTTTACCAATCGGGAGTGTGGACTTTTTTTTTTTTTTTTTTTTGTTCCCAGTGAAGGTTATTTCAGAAGTTATCCCATTACTATCATTGGATTTGACAGCACGTAATTTGTTGAAGCTTCTTGCTATCCAGTGAAGAGTGTAGACTGCAGAGATCTCTTTACATAAATGGAGTTAACTTGTGTGAAACTTAACCCTCAGCTGTGCAGGGAGTAACCAGCTGAGAATCTACATCTTAAGGTGGGAGGGTGAGCACTATGTAAGGGTATGACCTAGCTCTGAAACAATGACCTCTAGAACTAGAAACCACATGGCCACCTTCGGGGAGTGCTTTGCTGACCCAGTTAGTCTTGGCAGAAGGCAGCGCTGATGTAACTTCACTGCTTTTAGAAACCAACCTGACACTTTTGTGTTGTGAACTGCTCTGCCAAATGGCCATAGCAGGTCATTCAGGAGTAGCTTGAAGATTTGTGTTGCAGCACATTTCACAGCGTTTGGTCTACCTGAAGAATCCTTCTCAAAGGTGTGTACTGTGTTAAACTAGGGATTGGTTAGACGCAGTAGACATTTCTTGGGTTTTTTTAATGCTATTAAAAAGAAATGAGAAGGCAAAATGGGGGGGAGGGGCGGGGAAGAAGCATACCTTGCCAGCCCTGTTGTTTGAGAAATAGTAATAAACAAGTTCATTATTAACAACACAATAAAAAACCCTTCTCCACTAAATATATTGGGTCAGCTTTGTGATGAGTGTCAGTTTGCCTAGTTCCACTGATTAAAGTAAAAGTGCAGTGATTTACACTTGTGTTGACTCAGCACACTTGCCCTTGTAAGTAGCCTGTGATAAAATAGACAAATAAATAAAATAAAAGCACAAATCCTGTACTGTATAGATATTGCTTAAATAATTCATTATACCTGCAGGGATAGAGGTAAATACAAAGAAAACTGCTTGCCTTTTGAAATACTAGCTAGAGCAAAGTCCTTTCTTTTTTTTTCTTTTTTTTTTTTTTTTTCCAGGTTCAGGTAACTCATATTTTCTTGCTATATACTCTTCAAGAACTTATAAAGTGTAAAACTCTTTAAGGTCGCCCTTATTTATGCAGTAAAGCTGACATAATCCCATAGATCTAAACACTGTTCTCAACTTGAAGCAGTGAAACAAATGTGGCCATGCAGCACATTAAACTGCAGTTTGTTCATTAAGTCAGAGAAAACTCTGTGCAGTTAAACCCCTGACCAGCTGCTTAATTCTGGCTCACTGTTGTCAGCTTGCTCAGCTTGCTTTAGTGCTGTGATGGAACTGCACTTCAGCTGCATCACAGACGTGGCCCTTGCACCTGAATTATGCTGGATGGATGTTAAGTGCCATGGAGGCTTAATGTTAAATGGTTAGTGTTTATTGAATAGTGAAATAGAGATGGGGTTTAGATAAGAAAATTATCACGCTGCTTTTAGGTGCACCCCATGTTTAGAGACAAATGGCACAGCTAAAAGGAAGCTGATCATCCTATGGTGCTGCTAGGTGAGAAAAGCCATCCATTCAGAAAACAAAATGTTAATTTATGTCTTTGTAAAAACAATGGAAAATATGTGTATAATATCAGTTCAAGAATTTGAGGTTCTGGGGTGGGTTGAGTTTTTTTTTGTTTTTTGCTTTTTGGGAGTTTTGTTTTTTGCCGGTTTTTTTTTTTCATTCTTTGCATGCCTGAAGTGTTGATTAGCTTATTTGTGGTGGGTTTTTCCATGAAATATGTATTTTCATATTGAAATCTACAGTGCTTTATATATTCTATTAAACTAAGAAAAAAAAAATCACTCTTAAGATCCCACCCTGAAGAAGCCAACTCATTGGTGAAGAAAAGAGAAAAAGGAATAAAAAGCTTTCATTGATGATATGCTCAAATTATTTTTGAGGAATTAGAAGGTCTCTCTCTAAGTATAGGGATCTCATTGATTACTCCATAGTTCTATACAAATCAAACATAGATAAATCAGACTTTACCAAAGTCATTAGAAATACATCTCCAGTATGCTTTTTAGTGATACTTGACATGTCTTCAAAACCATATGCAGTCTCAGACCTGAGTGAGTGACTTGCAACACTTATGTTTGACCAAGAGACTTTTTCCTGCCTTGGGCTGAGGGGAAGGAATTCAGATGCTGTGAGCTCTAATGGATAAATAGATCCTGCCACATCCTCTCAAACAGTTACAGAAATGATGGGATAAAAGAAAACTTTGTCCTCCTGATAGTGGGAGAGAAGATGCCATGTGTCAGTGACATCATACATTACCACAAATGAAGTTCATGGCAAGATGCTGTAATTCTTTATATTTGTGACTATTTTCTCTTAGCAGTTCTTATATAGGTAGGTGCTTTCTAAGAAGTAAAGTGTTTAAAATGGAATTTTAAACCTTCATGTAAAGGTTTAAGTACATGCTGAATAGCAATGTATAAAGAAGTCTAAACTGGTATCATTTATATATCAGAGCATAAAAGAAAGGATTTGAAAATGTATAGTTTAAGAGCTACCACATTGGTTTAGACCAGCATTTTTTCTCTAAAGGTGTCAGAAATATTCTGTGGCAGTGGAGCCCATAGTTTAACTATGGACTGTATGAGAAAACATTCCTTGGAATTTGTGTGAACGCCCTCTGCTTGTCACATTATGAATGAACAAAGACCCACTCTATCTGTCATTCAGAAATCTGCAGTTTTCTCATCCTGGTCCTGGCTGGGATGTTTTAGTCTGTTTTGACTACTTTCAGGTGGAGATGGATGAATCCCTCTGATCATCTGCATGGTCTTTATTGTGCCTTTTCTAACTAAAGAAGTTAAAATATGCAAATTCAATGTGCAGGGTACCTGCACAGCGTGATTGCATTGTGCCTAGTTTCCAAGGTGAGCAAAAGCAATGCAGACAGGGTGCTGAGCTGAGGTTAGCTAAGCAGCTGAACCTTAGTGCCTTGCTAACACCATCACACAGCCTTTGGGTTTGGGGTGGGTTGTAATAACTAGGAGGCACATGGGCAGAACTGCTCCCAGCTTTGTATCTGCCTGCTGTTGCAGTAGGCTGATGTTATCCACCATCAGATAAGTTATGAGGACAGAGTGCTGGGGCAGTTCCCTGTGTGAAAGTGGATTAAATGCAGTGAGATAAGAGTTCTTAAACTTAGAAAACTATTAGGCCCCTGATCCAGGACTGTTGAGACTGATAGGAAAGTATTCCAAGCATTGTCTTTTTGTCTCCCTCTGTTTCTTTCTCTACTGTTGTAAAGGCAGTACACTTAAATAATGGATGGGAAATCTCACCTACGTTTGAATAAAAGAAAAAGTATTTCATTGACTTGACTTTGGCTTGGATTCACCTGAGGATATTTAGTAACTTTTTCCATATTCCCATTTATTAAGGAATTACACTATGCTGCAAAACAAGGTCACAGTAGCTGTAAAATGTATACGTTTCCAATACCAAATACATGTTACCTGTAAATAATTACAGGAAATTTGCATATTTTTATAGAAGATCTGCCCTTTCCTCATCTGGTAGTGTTGCTGCCAGCATTTTTCTTAATTTTTGTTTATCTAACTTGCTCTCTGTTAGGATTGCAAAAAAGCAGCTGGAAAAGTGGTCCCACTTAGCTGGCCCAGTAACCACTGAAGGAATGAAGATTTGGGTGTAGGAAGCCTATATCTTCACTTTAAATGTGGTTTCACTTCAAAATGGTGCAATATCCACAACATGGAAGACATTTTCTTCCTGACAGGTGGTAATGACATTTCCATGTGCATAACATTCAGTAGAAGCCTTCCAGTCCTCAGAAAAAGAAGGCAAAGGCAAGGCAAGACAACAAAGATGAACAGATGGCTCAAGGATAAATGCTGTGAGGAAAGTCTGAGGATGAGTGACCATCAGAAAGCATTCATGGAACAAGAGTTCCTCCAGACTGTTGGACTCCAGTGGAGTAGCTGGGCTAGTAGCCTTCTGGAGGTGAGCTGAGCATGGCTGATAAAAATACTTAAAAAGAGGGAGCAAAATAAGGACATAACAAAGGGTGAAAGATACTGATGAATAGAAGGATGAGTATCATGTCATGATGAAATAGACACAGTGAAAGGAAGAGAAACATAAACATAGATATCTTGGTGTATTTTAATACAGGAATAGATTGTTAGCAATACCACCCTGCAGCAGAAAGGAAATGAGGGCATTAGGGAAGTTTGACTATAATAATTATAAAGACACAAATGATGTAGGTGAAGACAAATCAACTGAATTTAGTGTAACTGTGAGAATATTTCCTGAAGTCTGTAAAGTCTGTTGCAAACAAAGAGGCTCTAGTGTTCATGACAATTTATAGAGATATTAAAAGAAAACAGAAAGCTTACAAAAAGCGTATAATAGAAAATACATCTATGGTTTGTTTACGTGCACAGATCTAATGAGAACTGCTCTAGGTCTAACTTGTGGAGGTAATTAAAACAGGAAGTGAAAGACACCTATGTGGAAAAGAAAGAGTAATGACAAGGGAAAGGTTTGATATAACTCAAAAGTAAGTGAACTAGTTGCCTAGGATATCTTTGAGAATTATTAATGAGATTGTTGTAGCACATGAATGCAGGGATGGATTGGGAAATTAACCCTGCTAAGTCAAAAGCACAACTGCAAAACCTGACTCCATCCAGTTCATGGGAACCCTACATACTGTTCATTCTAGAACTGGGACAGAAGTACATAAAATCACAAATATTGCTCCCTTTCTTCCTAGTCTTCCTCTTTAGATTTTGTTCTGTGTAACACTTTTGCCACTGGGGCCTTCACTGGAGTTTTCTTTCACGAGTTAATCTATTTTCCTTTAAATGAAAAGGAGCAATGCCTATGGGTTATCTAAAATGCCTGTCTTCTTAACACCTCATGGCTTACACCTCAAGAGAATTTACATGAAAAATAACCAACCTTCCTGAAGTTTCCCTTGAACCCATATTGAATTTTGAAGCACCATCTAACAATAGGGTTTGTAGAATTTTAGAGAAACACAATGCCTGTTTCTATAATTTTGTCCTTAGAAATACCATTTCAACCTAGATTCAGTGTTATGAAGCTTTTATCCATCCCCTCTCATTCTCAGCAATGTCCTGATCAGTCTAAGCAAGGCTGACTTCTTTAAATCTCTTCTCTTTCCTTTCTTTGAGCTCTGTAACAATGCATTGTGATCCACTGTTCTCAAATGACTACAGTCATACCCATAGCAAAACATTTCCTTACCAAAAGTATCCCCTTTTTCAGAGTTAACAAGACCACCCTCAGGCCAGTGTAGTGGCAGAAGTACTGTTTTATGGGAGTCACTCATTCAGGCTGAAATCTATTCTTTTGTAAAAGGCAAGCATAAGCCTCTGGGCTTGTGTGAGCTATTTGCAATGTGTTAGTTTTGGGCTGGCCCCCTGGAATATTTTCCTCTCTTTCAAGCAGTGACTATACATTTTTTCTGAATCTGCACTGCATGTTTCATACATGTCTCCAGGTACTGGTTGCTGTTATTGGAATATAAAGTATTATAATATCCTGGTTCTGGCCAGGACAGGGTTAATTTTTGCAGTAGCCAAGAGAGACCTGGCTAGGACACAGAGGTTGTTCTATATCATCTCACATTATGGCCAGAGAACGGGGTGAGGGGAAATGGTCCCTTCCAGCCAGGTAGCGTGGTGAAGGTGGTTGGGTATTGCCAGTTCTGTGGTGAGCAGTTGTGTGTGGGTTGTTTACCTCTCTTACCCCTTGTTATCACACTGTGACTTGTTACGGTTCATTTTCTTATTCCATTGCTGTTTCCCGGAAATTCTTCTCTCCAGCCTGCCACAGGGGAGGGGGAGAGGGAAGTGAGTGAGCAGCTCATGATTTGGAGTGTTTTGGTGGGAACACCAAGTTGGGGAATACCATTCCTAAACCACAACACATAATATTGCAGCCCTTCATGCATAGTGGGTCTTCTCAGTCCTTGGGGTAGGGACCAATGTTTGGCATTTCTGATGGAAGAATGGGAATTTGGCAAAAAAAACCCTCTGAGAATTCAAAGACATGGGTCTACAAAATGGAAGTATCAACTTTGCTCATGCTGATAAGGTCATGACATAGTGAGGTCATGGAGTAAGCCAGGCTGGCGTCTTTCATATAATGCATATGTGTTCCTGCATTTGCTTTAGTAAATGTTTGCTTGCAGTCTATCAGCTCCCTCATGTTCCGCTCCATTCTTGTAAACATTTGTCAAAACACTTTCATTTTGTGGTTGAAGATTTTGAAGTTGCACATAATTTACAGTGTCATTTTTGTAGTGAGCTACATAAAAGTTCATTAGCAGTTTAAGTAATTTAACTGGTCGTAACTAGGTGGTGGTACTTGTTAAAAAAATATCAAGTTATGTTTGGCTGATGCCATGAAAGAGTTGTCAGGCTGTTCTGCAGCTTCTCCCAGGCAGTCAGCAACAGGACAAGGGGGCACAGGCTCAAGCTCTGCCAGGGGAAATTTAAGTTGGACATCAGGAAAAAATTCTTTCCAGAGAGAGTAATCAGGCATTGGAATGGCCTGCCCAGA
>JAWWEV010000134.1:21413999-21442579 GCA_035583235.1 Hafferia zeledoni
CTGAGTGCCATGATCTAGTAAACGGACTGGAGTTGGACCAAGGGTTGGACTTGATGATCTTGGAGGTCTTTTCCAACTCAATTGATTCTATGATTCTGCCTCTTCTCAGAGAACAGCCTGTGTGCACAGGCCTGCACACAAGGGTGAGAAACACAGAGATACTTCCTTTGTATTTTGACTGAAATCCAATGTCTTATCCCCAAATAATGTAGACCAGGGAAAAAAAGTCATAGTTTGCCTCAACAGCTAAAAGGCAAAATTTAAAATTTTATTTTCAATTTTTGAGTCTGAAAATAAGTCTTATTCTGGACCCTATAGACTGTGCATGTTTCCACATATTCATCCCCATCTCTCACTGATCTGTTTTCAGGATTGTGTTTTGTAGAAATTATGTGGAATGCCTGAGAGCTCTGCTGGGTCAGGAGCTGCCACAGCTACGGAGGGAGGGAATCAAGCAGGCAAATTTATGACAGTTTGACATTGCAGATAATAGAGGTCAGTCCTTCCAGTCACAGTTCCCCTGAGATGAGTGAGTTTCTGCTGGTGAATGTGGGAAGAGCTAGTACCGTTAAATTGTCCCTTTGCTGCAAGTGAAGCATGTGGCGATAGGCTGGAAGAAAAGAATTCTTTTCATTATTGCGAGACAAATTCTTCTCCCTTTCTGATGTGGATGAATGATGAATGATCCCATTCATTTCAGTTACCTTACTTGCTGCTGGAAGAGGAACAGGATTTGAATTTCTAGAATAAAGCTTTATGTTGTGAATGAGCTGGAATGAGATGTATTAGTGCATCGAGATGCAAGACTTCCCTTTCTGGAGATCCCACAAGTAGGATCTTGAGGGATTGTTTACTGCCAATACTGTTTATGACATCTGAGACCAAATAAATTTAGTCCACTTAATAACTGATTTTGTGCACTAGTTCAAACGAAGATTCAATACTGGTTAGTCTTTAGGAGTACTGATGAGCCCTGTCCCATTAAGCTGTTGCATCTCTCTGCCTCAGGCACTTTTCCTAGCAGTTGCAGGAGCTAATGGTATGCAGTGTGATGACAGTATTGGTGTGAGGTTTATAGTGTAATATTGGCTAAGAGGTTTGAAACTGGGACTTGGGAAATGCTTTGGAAGAGCAAATTAGTATTTGTGTAGTCATTTTCTTAAATGTTATGAGAGCCTTTTCATAATTTTATGACAATCTCAAATTTAATAAACTATATTGGCCCTTTCTCAGAACTGAGGATAAAGGCCCAAATAAACAAAGTAACAACAGTTCTCAAACTAGAAATATGGCTTTATTTATATGTTTGTTTTTAATTAAAAGTTAGGGGCTTTTTTTCAGTTGAGTTTGTTCTTGGAACTTCTTCCACTAAAAGTATTCTAATTAAAATGTCAACAGCCACTCAACCTACTGCTGTTTAAGTGTGAACTGCCATATTTCTTAAATATCTGTTTTTGAATTACTAGTGGAGAAAGAAAAAAGTAGAATTCTAATTTCTGTAGAAAAAGAGGTGAAAATAAAATCTCTATTCACTTTTCCTTTTTGAGATCTGGAGTGAAATCTTTGTTTCACAGATATTGAAGAAACAACTTAACATAAAAGGTTGACTGTGATGTAATCCAGTGATAACTTGCTATAAAGAAGTAAGAAACCAAAGGGGAAAAAATGTGATTTACATTAAGCTGAGCTGTAGCATCAGCTACAACTGCTTCTCCTGCAAAAATATGGGGTAATTGATTGCTGTGGTCTTTGAATTTCTACAGATGGTAATCATAAAATTTAAACAAGTAAGTATTGAAACTAGAGGAAATTATCAACCTCTTTTCTAATTGAAGACAAAACATTAAAAAAAAAATCTTTTAAGCTTTTCTTTCTAAAAATTATACTTCCATGTACAAACCCCTGTTTAATGTGCCACTTCTTTTATGTTTTCTTATGAGAAGCAGTCTCGTGCTTGGCTAGATTATATGCCTGGGAGCCAAGAATGTGCCAGTAGCTAAAATATGTGCCTGCAAGCTAAAAGTGAGAGACTCTACTCTTGCATAATTTCTTCTGGAAAGAAATGATAGGTGAAAAGAAAAAGTGTGTGTGTGTGCAGTAAATATACAATAGTTGCATTGTATATGTGTTTATACACTGTATGTAGCTGTGGAACAATTCCTTCTTGAAGGATAAATGAGGCTCTGAACATGTTTGCAAACATAGTGATTCTACTGGGGGGGAAAAAGGCTACCAAGTTTTCTTTCCATAGCTGAACTGTGAATCCTCAAGGTCAGACAGCCAAACCACAACTCTGCAATTATCTAAGTCTTTAGACATCCTCACTTACTCAGAGAACGTTGACTCTTACCAAGATATGGATTTCTCTCCAAGGTGAGAGAAAAAGTGCAGAGTTGCTCTCTGAGCCCCAGAATTGCACATGTGGTTTTATTTTGTAGAAGGTTAGTTTACTAGGCTATAGTCTACTTGTACACACACTTTTTACTTGTGTGCTCTCTGTAAAAAATTTCTCTCCTTTTGGCCTTGAACAAAAGGAGAGAAGAATAATGATATTCAGGTGATGAAATTGAAGAGCTAGGCAAAGAATAGCATTAATTTCAAAGAGCTCCCTTCTTTCCCTATCCTCCTCTAGGGCTGGAATTCCAGGTGTGGGTCCTTGCACAGCAACCTTGTCATCCAACTCTCACAGCCAGGCTGACTCCTAAAAAATGCAGTTCCTCTGAACAGCGAATATCAAGAACAATATTCATGTCAGTGTTTCATTCACTTATTTTGTTGGATCATCATTGTTTTCAGGGCAAATTAAAATTTTCAGGAGTTCTCGGCATTTTCTAGGAGAAAGATTTAGGGCAGAAGTAGTAAAATAAAGCCAGGAATTAGGGAAACTAGAGTTCTTGTCTTCAGATGACATATCACACACTGCCTTAATGACTACACATGTCAGGAATTTCCTGTGGGGTTGACTTTAGCAAAATTTACAAACTCTCAAAAATTCAGAAAGTGTTGAAAAATTAGGAAATTACTTAGAATGAGAAAGAGTAAAGATTAAAAGAACATTATGTTTCTTATGGAAGGCTGTGTGCTTCCAAAGCAAAGCTACAAAAATCCCTGCTATCTATGGGCTACTGATGTCTGTCTGCCTCACATTTGTTGTTTCTTATCCACTTTAGTGTAGTGTTGAGGGGGGTGTTTTTCTTATTTTACCCACACAGCAATTATTCTTTGAAGGTATTCTTTACTATAAATATTATTCCCATAGCTCTACTGCTTTTATAGGCAAGTTTTTGTGATGGACAATCAGTATTAGTGTTGGATTCTCTCTTTTGCACTTCTTAAGAATTTTTTTTCTTGTTACTTGTCTGTGCCTGATCTTCTCTGTAATTTATATCCACACTTGCTAAAAGTTTATTGGCAGAATACTCTCATATATTACAGTCACAGTTTTGTTTTGTTGCACAGATAGTCTTTCAGTTACCTTTTATTTTTTAAAATGGGACATAGAAGGCCTTCTTTGGGTGCTTACTCAAAAAAAAGATTTCAAAGAGAAGAGAGAAAAAAATCTTTGCTTCGATTTCTTACAGTGAAACTGCAAACAAAAAAGTGAAAGAATAAGTGTAACTTTGTATAAGAATATTGTTAAATCTCACAAAAATATTAATATATCATATGTGTGTTTGCACACATATATTTTCCTGAAAAAATCCAATACTATTGAAGTCAAAAGTTTAAAATTCAGGCCTGATCTGCAGCCCAGCTGAGTTTTCCTGTTGGACAAAGTACTGGCTGGATCAGGCTCAATCAGGCATTTTTTTATAGTAATGGATTTCTATCTTTTTCAGCCAAAAAAGGGGAACTTAATTGTTTTTGTAAATAAATATTACCTTATTGATTTGAATCAGTAAGCTGTGTCTGCAGGAAATTGATATACTGGAAATCTGTATAATTAATCTGGGGAACTGGAGGTGAGAGCTACTCTGTAAGTTCAAAACACCAGGCTTTGATGCCATACTGTGCTTCATCAAAGGCTGGTGACTAACATCTCCTGTCCTGTGATAATATTGATTACACTAGCAAATTCCTTTATTCATTAAATGTTTTTATTTATTTTCTTTAGCCCAAGCCCAAATTCGCATGTAGGAATATAACCTTTGTACTTGTTGATGTCAAATCTCCTTGCTGTCCTGACTCTCTGTTACTTATTGCCATCACTTTGTTTGTTATTTATATTTGGGTTTAGTACACACAGACTACATCTATTTTAGCGAATACTGCAGCCTGTATGAGCAGATTTGTAGAGCAGAAAGGTCCACAGGGTGCATATTTCAAGGCATTTACTTAGCACTACTTCTAGCCCCAGTCCCAGTTCCCTTTAGAGACTGGAGCAAATCAGGTGAAGCCCTGAGGCAATTATTCTAGCTTAGTTTGAATCAGAATCAACCCAGTTTGTGCTGTGGCCCCGCTATGATCTGAACTGAAGCAGGGACAGTTGATGGAGGTGCTGCAAAGTGTCCTGCTGAAAGCTGAGCAGTAATGTAGATATGCCCAGAGACAAGGGAAGTGGGAAGAGCTTGCCATAAGCAGATGCACAGAGATCTTATTCATTTTTTACCAGGTACATTATCATTTGTATTTCAGCTAAGATCTTTTTGGGTTGATAAAATAAAGACTTTGGCATGCCACTATTTCCTAACAAAACAGAAGTTCAGTTCATTGTCATGAAATGTAAGGTGTAAAGCTTTTATGGGAGGACAGCAAATGAAAAGATATTTCAGCACCATTTCCTCAGTATAATTTCCCATAAGGCCAAATTTAATATAAATATAAAAATATTTTTATATGTGTGTGTGTGTATGATATAAATTAGCAAAGGCCTTATACTTCAAATAAGCAGAATTATTTACATTAACTGACAATCTGGTTGTTAATTTCAAAACACTGTGCTGTGCCTAATATTTACTGTGATTTCCTGCTTGGGAAGCCATCATAAAAAGAAGATCCCTTCTCCAGTGTGTATTTTGGTATGGATTGCTGTGGTTTAGTGTTATTATTCACTTCAAAAAGGTAGTAATTCAAAAAGGTAGTAAGCAACAAGTTTCACAGCACTTGAAGGTGTGGGGAATGACAGCCTTTGTCTTAGATATGTTGTTCTGACTTTAGTGTGTACGAAGAATCTTGATATTTCCATGTGAAGTTCATGAAAAAGATCTTTCTTCAGTGAAATCTGGCAATTAGAGTATGCAAAAAGATACAATGAAGATTAAAATATGACTACAGGTGCTTAATTTAGCCCCCTGAAATCTTGCAAATAACCCATTTCCTATCTTTTGGCAAGGCTACTAAATGAGGCATGCCCAGTAATTACTGAATTATCCCTTTTAGCAGGGGAAAAGCAACATGGGTGTTAGGCTTTTGTTGCTTTACATCCAGCCCCACCAGTGTTAGGTGCTGCACCTAATAGGCTGATAAATGGCATATTGCTACTGTCAGTGAGTAAATGGCACTTAATATTCCATTTTGAAGTTCAGGAAATCAGAAGTAGGAGGAGAGGCTTTTGATGGCCATTTGCTCAGTGACACAGGCTTATAATCAAGTAAATTGATGTTGAAGGTTCAATTACGTGGGTCTTACCACAAAATGGAGCTGTAAAATTGTACAGTTGATGCAATGGACTTTGACAATATGACCCTTCACCTTATTAGGATTGCCTCTGAAAATAGTATTAAAAATTAGAAGTAGACCCCAGTCTCTTGTTCCTGTAACATTACTTCAGTATAGGTAATAAAAATAAGAGGGTTTGGAGCAGAGTGCTGCATTTTATTGTGGAATATAATAGGCCACTGAAGAAGGTTTAAGGGGACAATTCCTCCTTTGAAGTGCTTAAAGGTTGTGAGCAGGCACCTTTGCTCAGGAGAGGGCAAGGATAACATCTTAGAACATTCACACTAGTGGATTCTGTGGACTGCTCTTGGACATCTAATCTGCAGTTGTTAAAGCTAATACATACTTGATAAATCCTTTGTAACTTACCAATTGTTATGCCCAGGTACAGTTTTTAATCTTTATAGCAGTCTAGAGAACACACTGGACCACATTAACCTATGTGCATTTTTTACACTTGAATGTATGTGGTTCTGCCATCACAGAACAAGAAATAGCAAAAGTCTGACAAAATTTGCTGTTTGGCTGGAAGAAAAAGCCACTCTGAAGGAAGGGGATTCGGATCCAGGCAAGGAGAGCTTGCATAGCTGGATTTGGATGGAAATCTAGGTTTTAAACATTCCTATTATTCAGAGTTGTTTGTATTTGGAGAACTAGTTCTGACCTTTTCTGATTCTCCCACACAGGAAGATACTTGATTCATGAGGCAAAGTTGGTACTGCAAGCAGCTTAACAGTAGAACAGAGAGTGACCAATGTAATGTGTATACTGAGATTTTATGGTCTGAGAGAAGCAACTTGGCTTCTGCTGAGTTGCTGAAGTTCTTGTGGGCTCTGACCTCTTTTCTGGCCCAAACATTATCACAGGATTAGGGGGATTCAGAGTCCCCCATGCCACTCCTTGCCACTCAACCCCTGTGAATTTCACAAGTGTTTTAAGAGCCGCCTTCTACGCAGCCTCTACCATCTGGAATAGCTTCACTGTGGCGCTCTGCCTCATTGACTCTCTTCTTCTTTTCAAATCTCAGTTGACCATTTATCTTTTTTACCTTGCCATTTTCTTTTAATTTCCCTGTCCATCTGCTTCATCTATTTAACTCTGTGAAAGCTTTCAAATTACATATTTTATAGCAGATGCGTGAGGAAATGGTACTGTAATATATATGAACAACTTCCCTAGCTTAAGCAAGTGTGCTGCTAGCATCCACTGAAAAAAATCCTACATCTCCCCTATGTGCTCAGTGTTACCCTTCACAAAGTTAAAGGGGATGTTGACATTGTTTTGACAGTCAAAAAAATATACCTACTTTCCTAGAGCTGCAGCAAGTAGAGCAGATGGTATTTTCCCCCACTTCACATCACTCTCTGTCCTTTCCTTCCTCATGCCCCATTGTTCATTTTTCACACTTCTCTGTTGGCTTGGTTCAGATTCAACACCTGCTGAAGTCAAGGGAGTATCTCCCACTGACTTTATTTGGCTTTGCATCATGCTTTCTGCAATGTCTCCTCCCCTCAGCTACGCCTGGACTCAAATCCCTGCTCTGACTTTTCAACAGCTTGGATCCTGTCTGTACACAATCTCTCTTCTCACTTCCTGCACTTTGCCAAGTGCCTCAGCAGAGCAGAGATGAGGAAAGCAGTGTGGAATGGACATTGCTTGGGTCAGGAGCTCAAAAGAAAACCTGTAAAAAATTTTAGGTTTGTATTACTCTGAAACAGCATTTTCTCTAGTTTTTTCCATCACTGAACCAGAGAAATAAAACAGGAACCCAATCTTGAGTTAAATATTATGGGAATGAAAGTTAAATATTTTGTTTCATTTGGGTTTTTATTTTTAATTAGATTAAAAATTTATGTCAAAACAGAAATTAAAACCCTCTGTTTTGGAAATATCACAATGAAATATTTTGACTTTCATAAAATAATGCAGTTTTCAATACATCTTCCCACCCCCCCAAATAATTGGTTCTATTATTAACCCCAAACCATTTTTTTGTGATTAATTAATTACTCAGTTATTTGATGCTATTTTCTCTTAATTTTTCTCTCTATTCCGAAACACTAGGTACCCCCTTTCTTGTTGAGATCCTTCCTAATCATCCACTACTTTTTTCAGCCCAGAAATGGAAGGAAATAAAAAAAAAAAGACAGAGTGCTTTCGCTCTACTTAAAATTTCTGTTTTATTCTTTAGGCTAGATATTGATACCCTTGATATTTCAGTATAGCATGACTGGAATAATTGTTATTGCATTCTCCAAATAATGCTGCCTGCACCCCCATCAAGCTTGAGAATAGCATCCTCCTCTATAGTGTCTCACTTCAGTAATGGCTTTCACTAGAGTTTCTATGATTTTCTTCCATAACAAGAAAACCAAAGGCTTTACTCATTCTCTGAGTGTTGAGTTTCTGAGGACAAAATCATCATCCCACTGAAGTCAAATGAAAATTTCCATCAATGTCATCTAACAGCTTTTGTGTTACTTGGTACTCGAGTCACTCCATAAACAAAAAATTCTTTCTGTAGTAACATTATGGTTGTCATAAGCAGTACCTCAGAAGAAACTCTCTGTATTTTTCTAGACCCGGAAAATGGTGTGGGTTTTAATTGACATCCCTAGGAGTTGTGAGAATTCTCAACAACTTGCAGGATTTAGTCCTAATAGTATTTACAGTAATTAAGCACACTAATTAAATAACAAAACAACTAATGACAAATTGGTTCAATTCCAAATCAAGGAGTCAAATAGATGTTTAATTAAAGATGCTAATAAAATCCCCCTCAGCCTTTAAAGTCCACTCCCTGGGGCTAAAGATGACTTTCTACCTCAGAAATGTTTACAGCCCTTTGCAACCCCAGTCCCAAGGGTTACTGCCTTCTTTAACCTCTGGATTAAATGCTTGTTAGCTAAGCACTGTATAAACCCAGTTAAAACACAATCAAAAATCATGAAGTTGGCTCCAGAATGCTCTGTGTTCTCCAGATATGATATGCCATGATATTCCCGTGTGCTGGATGCTTCCATTCACTAGAGTATGCAAGGTTGTGTCAACTGAGCACCTGGGCAGAAGACGGATACATGACCATCTGACCTCCTTAAGCCAGTGGCGCAAATCATATGCTTAAATTTGGGATAACTACCTTCTAGAATTGAAGCCAAAATGAGAAAGAGCATAGCCATAAAGCAGTCCAGTTTAAGTAGAGCGAGACAGCTGTTTTGTAATTCATTATTGATCCTGTTAAGCTTTCTTATTTATCACCTAAGTAGAGCCAAGCAATAAAAATGTTTTTGGTTTGCTTTTTTTTAATAAAAACGTTGGAGAATGGAACTGCCATAAAATGTCTATTAAGCAGCACTTTGAAAGAAGAGAGTTTTTTAAGCTACTGTTCTATATTTCTTTCATGTGCCAGGAATCTCTCTCTCACTCTGGCAGGTAGCCTAAGTAGATATTTCTCTCCTTATCTGGACATATACTTTTTTACATTTTTTGGTCAATATTGATAAAACAAATGCTTATAAAAGTAGGAAATGAAGAGTAATTTCCCAGCCTTTCATAGAAGGTTTGCAGAAGGACATTCGAGAAGACAGGCTGCTGTGATCACCAGATACACAATATATAACAATATATAGTTCACAGCAGCTTTTTCCACTTTTATCTGTAATCTTGTTTTGTGATAGGATTGTTGTCTTTGGGGTTGTCAGCAGGTAATCTCAAAATTTTCCTTTCTCCCTCTGATGTGTTACATCATTTCACATTATCTCATCTAACAAGCCAGTGTGATTTTAGATAACACAGTATGTGTTTAACTTCAGAAACTCTGAGCCCAGCCTGGCTATCTCTTATCAGCTTTGGTACTACCCAGCTCTGAATCTGACATCCCATTTACTTCCATCTGCCCCAATGAGAAGGAAAGTATTCTTTACGCTTGTTCTAAGATGCTTCTATCTCTGTGCTATTTGCTTATAAAAGAAAGCAGGCTGTGCAGCCTATTGGGAAATTGTTCAGTGTTCACATTCTTTGGATTCTCTTGGAAATACTAAAAAATGTATCAGACATGCCACCTTTAGTTATGGAGAGGGTGAGGTGTGGAAATTGAGAAAGCTGCTTGCAGGGTGCTAAATTACCAGTTGGATACCTGAGTACTTGCAAATATTGCAGATAACTTGTACTTATCCTTCTGGAAACCCAGGAGAAAAAGCTTACATAGCTAGCAAGTGAAGAATTATGAAAACAAGTGAACATGAAAGAAGCTTAAGAAAAAAAAGCCACAAAACAAAACACAAAGCCCTGAAGTGTGAAAAGAATAGAAATAGAATTAGAATTAACAGCCTTAACTGAATCAGAATTGCTCTAACCACTAATATTTCTAAACTTCACCGCTCTACGTCTTCCAATTATGTCCGTGTGCTGCTTTCCATCAAGAATAAAGAAAAAATCCAATCCTTCAGGCAATGTTATTTGAAATGATTCATCACATCATGTAATTCTGAACTTCAGTGTCAAATGAGTGTTATGCTGTCACTTTGTCCCATCAAAGATTCTTCTATTTCCTCCTTATTGTTTGCTCTTGGCCTTTAAAATATCTGCTCTTATTGTTTATATCTTCAGTAACTTTAAGGAGCTCTTACTGTGTCATACTGGCATTTTTGTTTCCCACTGCTATCCTTCAGCACATATTACAGGGTTTGGATTGAGGTTTTTTTTAGTCACTTTAGTGTCTGTGCTTTTCAAACTTAAAGGGCCCAAAATCTTCTCCAGTGTTTTGTAAACTCTTAGCAACTGTTGAGGGAAAATATACTGCTTATACCTATAGCCTTTTATAGTTTATGTCCTTAGACCCTCATGACTGCAGCAGTAGGACTGTAGAGCATTTTAAAACCCTGCTTCTATAGTTAAAGCCACCATGAAAGACTGAGAACAAAATCAGATCTCTACATCATGGCTTGTATCTGTTAGAAAAAATATTTGACTTTATTTCCCTCAAAGTTTTTAAAGCAAAAGAACAACAGGAGCACATCTCTGCCATAAATTGGTTTTGTCAGAGTAGAATCATGTGGGGACTATTGAAAGCTCAAAAGCAAGGGATTCTTCAGGAGTGCTGCGTTTGTGTCTGTGGGAGTTTTGTCCTTGGTTATTTGAGATACTATTCTGCAAAGTGAAACAGAGAGTTCAAAGCAAAACAGAGACAAAGCTGATGAAGACAGGCGATCTACAAGCCCTCCTTAAAAGACTTCCTAATATTTCTCTGTGTGTCTCTCTCTCTGTGTCCTTTGTTAATGCTGTTGATGAAAATAGTGATGTCTGTTGAGGTAACTGTATACAGGCAGCATCACATCCCTGGAGTGAAAAGGACTTTTTCTTTACATAGCCTCAGGAGAAGTTGAAATAAAATTCCAAATCCTAAGTCTTTGAGCAATTATTTGAATTGTTCTCAATATCACGTAGTATTTCCATGGCTAACTTGAAAAACTGTTCTATTATCACCCCAGGAAGTAGCCTAGAAGGGAAATGCTACTCTGTAATAAACAAGATGCTGTCTGGCATGGCTGTACTGAGATGAAGAAGGAAAAAAAAATCACCATATAGTTCAGCAGTACTTAAAAGAAGCAAAATGATTTCAATCTGAGCAAAATGTCACAGTTGTTCCCAGAAGTGTCACAACACAGAAACATGGGAGTACAAGATAAAGCTCTGCTGAAAATTGTTATGTCTCTTGATAGCTTTAGTCAGCCGTGGCATGGAAAACAAAGGCATTTCTTGCTGTGTTGCAGAAATGTTCACTGGGCAGTAATAAAGGAATAAAATTAGGAAGTCACATTGACATAATAATGCAATGCAAATTTCATTTGTTTCAGTAAAAGCGTAACAAATTCTTTCTATCCTACAATAATTTCAGTTATTTTTTTTAATAGCAGTCATTCAACATCCTTCTATTGAAGAGTAAGTTGCGATAGGTTGAAAGGTGAAATTTTCAATATCGCTGCATAAGAATATGAGGATTAATTTAAGCTCTGTCAATAAAAGGAGAGGAAAGAATGTCTTTAGTTTCAAAAGAATTTGTTTTCAATTAATGGCATAGAATAGCTAAATATTTTACTGAAAAAATAAGAAAAGGAGAAATAAGAGGTTAAAAAGGACATATTCAATAAAATGGGTATTCAGCCATTATTTTCATAATGGAAGTAATTTTGATTTCCAAAATTCAGAACATCTGTGAGATCTCACCTGTTTAAGTTATGTAGAACAATAAGGACTTGGAAAACACTACTTAAAACAGAGGAGATACAGATTACTACTAATAATCTAAATTGAATACATCTACAAAGAAAATGGTTAAAATGACAAGAAGTCCTACTGGAAGGGACCGGGGAAGTATCCGTGGAGTTGTTCTGGTTTAGTGCTGATGTATTAGTTTCTATGTTCATTAGGACTAATATTACTACTGTGAGAAGTTTGCTGGTGACACAGTCTTAAAGGTACCATCAGCACAGAAAAGAAATTATGTATTTTTGAGAAAGAACCGGGTGACCTGGGTCATCACAGAGGTTTGATGAATTATAATCATGAAAATGAAGGTTAAACAGTCAGTAATGTATAAATAGAATTTGTCCTATGTCATGGGAGCTCCTTAGTCAGAAATTACTAAGGATGAGAAGGCTCTGCATCTACTAGCTGCTCACAGAGCATTTAGAAGCTGCTCCTATCATAGTGCCATTAAAAAGGAAAATACAAGTTTTAAATATTTTTGACAAGCCATTTCCGTGAAAGCTGGTAGATCCAGTGGATATTGCACTGGTTCTTCTACAACACCAAATATGCCACTCTGTGCACCTGCGTATATGACAAAAACAAACAAACAAAAAAACAAAAGCAAAGCAAAACAAACAAAAAACCAAACAAAAAAAGAATTTAAGCTTAAGAAGGAGATTAGAAGATTGAATAAAAAGTAACTTAAAATGGGATGTTGGCCTAGTGAGATAAACGTTGAAACAGAATGTAATTTGTGTGGATTAAATGAGAAACAAATATTAAAGAATATTTAGAGGTTAAAAAAAGGAGTTTACAAGAAAAATGCATGTAAATTAATGCTATTGAGTAAAAATAGGAAGTGTAAAAATCACAATAGTGGAGTTCCAAATTATCCTTCTAACAAAAGATGAAGCAGAAGCATAATTAGTATTGTTAAGGGGAAGCTCTAATAGTTTATAAATGGGTTAAAATGAGCAGCTTGAGTGCATGTCCTGGATGGAAATTGAGGGTGCATCGATTTTAGCTGGAATCAGAAGTGCACTTTTCGAAGCTGTCCCCGCAGCACCTCCACAGCTGTGCTTTGTCTCACACTGTGCTGTTTCCTTTCAGCTGAAGCTGAACTGGAAGATGCAGTCCAAAAGCACGATTGGTGCTGCACCTGCTGGTGGCTTCTCAATTGGACAAGACCAGGCTAGAGCTGCTAAGAATTAAAATCCTGAGAAATGCATATGGTATGGATGCCAGGCTTTTAGCACAACTGTGTCACTGTCTCTGTCAGCTACTCCCTGTAACCTGACTGAAAAGGAAAAATGCTGAATCTACTCTTCATTTCTGTTAGATTTCTAACTCATAGCTCAGAAAGCTAAAAAAAAAAATCTACCTTAATGCCAAAGAAAGGCATTTGGCATTTATATATATATATATATATATATATATAAAATGTTCATGGTTTAGTTTCAAAAGTAGGACTGAAGTTTTTAATGCTTTCTAGGAAGAACCATTTTATGCATATTTATACACACACACTGCACATACTTATTTATAGACATGTATAGACTATAGACAGTATCTTGCAAAGCAGAGTCCTAGGTCATATTACTAATGCCATAAAAGAATGGACCATTTATCTGGTCTTACAGCTTTTTATTTTGCTTACATTGTTTATTGCATGCCAATGTACTGTATTAATTATAAGGACTTAGCCCTCATTTGCTACATTAAGAGATCAAAATTAGTAGAGTCTCAGAGCCAAACTGACTTATTGACTTCCAGAATAAAATAATTTGCCTGATGTTGTAAGATCATTAGAGCAAAGTTTAGCAGCCTGTGGCTAGCTGTGAACACGAAGATGAAGAAAGAAAATCACCTTACACATATATACAGCATGAATGGTTGGTATTTAGAGAGTGCCTGGTCATGAGATCTTCACTTAAACATCTCACAGCCTTAATTTTTCAAATATACACTCAATAATTGAAAAAATAGTGATTTATTTAGCTAGTTAAGTGTGGGGGGAAAAAAAGAGGCCTACTGTCAGCACCTTTTAAAAAACCATCTGAGTAATTTCTAGAGAGGGTGCGTGCATGTCTCGTATGCATGGGATATATTTGCTGTGAGGTTGATAATGTTCAGTAATTATTTTACTATTGAGCATGAGGATGCTGGGCAGCTGTAAAATGGGAGGGGTCCATGAGGGGCAGGTATATATATGTCCGATAAAATTTCACTTTTCCAAAATTGAACTGCCATGTGATGCTTATTCACCCGTATGGAAATGAGCACTGTGCAAGCATTCCCACTCTTAGGTCGGTGCCATTAGCAGTTGGCTGGTACAACAGGCTTAAAGCAGGAGTGCCCACAGCATGGGGAGAACAGCTGTGGGGCTTTGCTTTGGGCCAGGCCATTAACGAGCTTCTGCTCCTCCAACTCTCATGCTGAGCTTGCTTTCTGCAAATTCCTCAGACTGACTGGCTCCCCAAACCAGGGGACAGGCAAGTCATCTTTGCTACCATTGAACAAACAGCTTCTTGCAAACCAGGGCCTCGCAGGATAATGTAGCTGAATACACAAGTGCTCTTGGTGGCTCAAAGTGTTTTTGATGAGATTTTATTCAATATAGGTGGAGAAGGAAATTGAAGCACTTGGGCAGCTAGACAATTTATACCTTGAAATGTCTATAATTCCTTCTAAGAGGAGCTTTGTGTTTCTGTCATCAATTGATTATTTCTGTCTAGAAGAGAAATTGTCAGACTCCACCCTTTTTCTGGGAAGAGGTCAGTAGCACAGGCAACCACAGATGACTGGTTTTTACTGAAATTTTCCTGGCTCATGCAGGTACTGTACAGTTGTGTTAATTTTTTTGTTGTTGGGTTTGGGTTTTTTACAAAGAGTCAAGAGTGCATAGCATTTCATTCCCTCTCTTTCAGCTCTGATATGTTAAAAAGTGCTCCGAGTTTGACAGAATATGGACAGTGATGTGTTGTGCTATTTCTAATTCCTGTGTTTCCATTTGGACTTTTTTACATTTTGCAAGTAGGCAGCTTTGAAAATGAAAGAAAATATAATATCCCACTGAGTTTTATAAGACTTATCAAACCAGCATTTAAAATGTATCACTACTTTTCCCTACGTGTCTGGTGTTTCACTATGTTCACCAATATAGCTCTGTCATTTATAGTAAAATGGAACAATGACTATCAACTTATTTTTGAAGTTGCTGCGTGCAGGTCTGTGGGCAACCTTAGACAACACAGCATAAGCCTTTTCTTTCATGTAAGCTTGCCAGGGCAGTCCTGTACTGGTCAACAGCAGATATCCCCACACTGATAACAGCCACTGTGCAGTTAAGTCTGAATCTCCATTTCAGACAGAAAAGTCCGGGACTCTTTTAGAGCTCTACAAAGATAGTAAAACCTTCAGTCAATGTGCAGCTATGTCTCAGCAGCATGTCCTGTGATGGGCAAATCATTTGCTGAGGACTGCTAAATATTGAGTGTTAAGCTACACTAAGTCACCCAAATATTTTCAGTATTAATTGTAATAAAAGCCATTCAGCTGTAGGAGTTCCCAGAGCTCTCACATCAAAATCAGGCAGGCCTGGGGACTTGACTGCTTGCACTACAGTACCAGGGCACTCTCTGTGTTAATAATCAAGGTTGCTGTAGAAGGTCATTAACAGACTTCATAAAGTTAGTGGTGTTTCCTCTCTTCTCTCACCTTCAGGCAAGATGGCAATTAGCTTTTTTTCTCTGTTCCTTGCGGGTGAGAAAGCACTGTGATAGAGACATTCAGCTGTATAAGGGAGTGTTTAAAGCAGGGGTCCTGATACCACCACATGGTGGGGTTGACACTGACTTTCTTTTAGAACTTCACTTCAGAGACAGGTTACCCTCACAAGAAAAGGGGAAGGGGATAAATGAGAAATTTTGAATCTCTGAAGAGCAAGTCACTGACTGAATACAGATGTTCATTCATGCGTCCTCTGTAATTCAATCACAGCAGGGTTCTGAAATTTGAGTATCAAATGAATACTTCTAGTATTTAAGGAACCATTTTCCTCTTTGTCTATACTCATACACTATATTTTGGTGCCTTAAGAGCATTTTGGCGGCTTGTCAGTGCTTTGAATTGTTGGTTTGTAAGAAGTATGTGGTTACTTTTCAGAATTACTCCTCAGTATTGTAAATACTCGTTACAACAAAATGAGAAAAGATCCTGCTTGTGACTGAAGACTGTTTTCATGACTGCAAGTATGTAGTCCAAATTCACCCCTCACCTAGCTTTGACTTAGCAATAGAATTACAGGTGTATACTGCCAGGATTCCTTTTGGTGGTTGTTAACTCTGGGTCTAATGTTGATCTTACCTGCATTGATGCTGTTCATAGTCACTGACGTATGGATGTAGAGAAGTGCTGAAGATCACAGGTCATCCTTTGTTTTCATCCTGCATATCAGATTAAACCTCTTTTACAAAGAAGTATGTCTGAAAATCAGTAGCAAGAAAAATATTGCCCTTCCTTACTTCCCAGCAGTATGAACATCTCCTGTCATCAGAGATCTGAGCACATCTTCTTGTCCAGTTCAAAACCAATTTTTACCAGTAAAGCACCTCTGAAACTAGTCTTCGTTGACTTTAGAGGTTCCAAGTGCTTTATTTTTCTTTGGTGGATTTCACTAAGTCAGTTATAATGCACTGATTTTAAAACACCTAAAACTACCCCCAGAAAGTGGTATGTACCAAGTTGTTGTGATTGTGCATACAATTTCTGAGAATACTTAAAACCAAACATGTGTGTTTCAAATGCTACCCAAACACAGTATGCTACTCATACTGCTAAGATTTACTGAAACAGTAAGAAATAAATCTCTTCATATCTGTATTTCCAACACACTCTTGAAAAAGTCTCTGTACAACATAAAATAAAGCTCTGTCAATAAAATGTCTGTAGGAGACAGGCTAGAATTGTTTTACATGCTTTGTTCCTTCCCCCAGGCCTAGTCCCTGTGCAAACATGCTAGAGAGCATCCCTAACATGGTAAGCTTCAAGTGTAAATGGGGAAAATGATATAACATTTCAGGCTTGTGTGCGCACCACGCTGGCTACGGAGAGACGTATTAACCACAACTCGGGCACGCAGGAAGGAGAGTCCTCCCAATGTGAAGAGAATTTTAACAGAGGCCGAGGGAAGTAAGGAAGGCAAAGCCTGGAAACAGGGAACGCGGTTCAGCTATTTTATTTACTTACATAGATATAGGTTTACATAAAACAGCCTAGCGCTAGGAGGAGCTGAAATTGAGCTTGAAGCACAACTGAGGTACCAGAGATCCAGAAGCACTTAGTCTTCAAACCTTCAATGAATCCTCTAACTGCACAGCATAGGTGAACTAGATTTTTTCATCTAATCAATGAAGCAACTGATTGTGTCCGTAAAAAACATTTTGGTCCACCTCTGTTAAGGTTTGCAGCAGAATAATAGGTTTCTGGTTTACTGCTTGATATTCTTTCATCTGTTATATAAACAAGTAGTCAAAGACAAAGCAAACTGTGACATCCTCTCTTACAAAGATAAATAAGGATCAATCTTTTCTGACATTTTGCCTAATAAAAAAGCTGCAAACAAGAAAGCAAACAAAAATGTTTTTGATAGAGAATGAAAAATAGGGAACAACTGTCTGGAAAGATATATGTTATCATAAAAAACCATCCCCAAAACAACAAAACAAACAAAAATAATTGTCTGAAACTGACAGCTCTGTTTGAAAGATATTGAAAATATTTATTTTTTGGTGAATTTCAACATATATTGTCCTAATTTTCACCTTTTCTGTTTGGCTGTCAGCTGCTGAAACCAAAAATCTTCTCAGGACCAGCACTGTGAATTAAAGCAGATGAATTCACAGATGACTCCTTTTCTAAATGAAAAAGAACTGAAAAAAGTCAGCATTTCTTTCTGAAGGGATTTAAAATCAGCCTTCATTTCCTAGGTTTGTTATATATCTTGATAAATGTATATTGAAATAGGATGAAAAATAACTTGTGAATATTGATTGACAAATTAAATTCCCATTCTGAAAAACTTAAAATTGGGGAGAATATGGTTGTGCGATTTAAAACTACCCTACGTACTTTTTTGAACGCCTAACAAGAACTCATTTCATGAATTAGTTTGACCTTGTGAGAATTAAAATAATGCAGGTAATAATCTTTTATAAAAGCATTACTCAGTAAATGTTGAAATTAATCTATCTACATAGTACTCCTCATTCTCCTGGTTTTCTTCAGTTGATATTCTCTTTCCTTTTGGTTGTGAATTGCTCATTTTCTATGTACTCCTGGGTCGTGTCCCAGTGATGAACTCATTTTTAAAAAGTTAAGTAGTACTACACTGCATTATTAAAATTATCATCCCTTTGAGGTAATCACCTAATATATTTAATCAGTAAAGGTACTGGATTGCATAATGGGAATCATGCAAGCTAATGTTTCATGTGGCAGACACTGAAGCATGTGCATGGCTTTTTCTAAAATAAGTAAATATACCTACATGAGGGGTTGAAAAACCTGGAACTGTGTATGGATCATATCTTGAATTGAATTTCTGCAGATCTTGGAGAAGTTAGAAGATAGGAATCTACACACATGTTCAATAGCTGTTCCTTTTAGAACATAATCAAAGCATTACTAATTTCACTGAGCTTGGGAGAAGGGTAGTGATATCCAACTCATGACAAAGAAGAAATTTTTAAAAAATCTGTCATATTTGATTGCCAAAATTCCCATTGGAATGACTATTTTATTACGGGTGAAAATTAATTGTATAATTGAGCTTCTAAAGCAGTTAATATGATTTTGTTTGTTTTGTTGGCTTTTTTTAATTTAAATTTTAATAAATTATTTAGAAAGGGATGGATTCTGAAGAACTTTTCCCCTCTGCTTTTGTCAGTCTTTGTTATACTGAGATTTTGCTTTCTCATAAAAAAATAACGTTAGCATCATAAAATTCCAAACCAGAAAGATATTTTTGTCAATTTCCACTTTTAAAATGAGAAAAGTATCTTTTGAGAAGTCCATGAAAATAAAACCTCATCATATCATAAAAGATACTCCCTTGATCTCTTATAAAAGACCTACCTAATCCTCAAAATGGTATAGAATGCCATTGAATTTGGAGATAAAAGGTAAAATAATGATAAAAGAAAGTACTATTAACTCTAGATAAACATGCTGACTCTTTTGAACCAGAATTTAATGCAAATTTATCTTGATATTGTTCTCCATGTTACACAACAAATTTGCCAAGTATGCTTTTTTCCAATATTTCAAGTAATAGGTTTATATTTTGGCTAGATTTTTCACTAGAACATAGAATATGGATTCCACCATGCAATGTGATGAAATAAAACTTAAATTATTGAAATATATAAAATAGAAAGATTGTACGAGGTCCTTTCCCTAAGTTTTATGCTGGGCAATTCAATTACATATTGTGCCTTGGAGTTGAACATTATCCCTTTATTAGTATGGAAAGGCTGCAAATACAGATTCTAAGTTAATGTAGTGCTTAAACAAATAATCAGTTTTGTATATGTGAATAATGCCATTGAACATATGAATATATATTTGTGGATATATGGTACACAACTGCAGGTTGCTGCCTTCCTTTTGAACCAAAAATAAGAGAAAACCCAATCGCATAAGTGTGAATCTGCATTTTATCCTTGATTTCTCAGCCTGGACCAGGAACATCCAGAGTAAAGGAGACTTGTTCCTATGCTTGCCCAGTCCCCAAGTCCAGAAGTTGTAGAACAATTAGTATGATACCTAATGACAGAAAGTATTTTATATTGTCTTAATCTGTTGTCTTCAGAAACAGTAATGAGTTGAGAAAGTATGTTAAATGTGCTCTAAAAGGAATTCAGCCAAACCCTATGACAAAATATGTAGCAAGTCAAGCACAAGAAGAGTGTTAAACTGGATTTCGTGCACAATCTACACTGTCATTACTGAGATAACAATGTCAAGATTATTTAAAAGAGAATCTTTCAAAAGAAAAAATCCTGAAGTCTGTGAGCTTTTAATAAGTACTAGACAACTAATTTCCCTTTCTGACTTGGAGAAATTCTTTCAATTACAATATGCTATGAAGCATTTTTCAGATATATCCTTGAGATGTCTTTCTTTTTGCTGTATTATTTTTTATTGATATCTGTGCAGTAGTTTTAAGCTACCGTAAAATATTTGTTGAATGTTTGGTCAATAGAAAATGACACCTACTGCCCCAAGAAGCATCTGAATTGGGAAGTTTCCAAACACCATTACTGTTCTAAGCAAATCAATGAAAGTAGTATTTACTGTATAAAGTTTATATGAACTCTTCTCTAGTAGTGTTTTTAGCTACAGTATTGGTTTAAAATTTTAAAAACCCTCTGTTGTCACTAATCCATTTGTAATTTCATAGCTAAACTAATTGCAGGTTACAGCAGTGCAGCTATTTTGAAAATGTGGTTTCATGAGGTATTACTGGTGTGTAGTGGAAATAAGTCGCTGATTTTTCCCTTTCTTCTTCAGAAATAAGGTGTTACAATCCTAATGTGTTCCAGTCAGAGGAAGTAGGTGGTAATTTCTCTAGTTTGTTAGTGCACATGTGATCTTAACTGAAGTGAAGCAGTTAAAAAGGGAGCCTCATACAAAGGTTGTGCACTGCCTAAATATACCTGCCATGACAAATGGCACACAAGTATGACTGCAGTCAGCTTTCCCAGCTAGGAAAACATCTGAAGATTTGTTTGGTTGCCTGATCTGTCTTTCAGGCTTCAAGCTAGGTTTTCTCTGTTCAGCAATTGTATTTTGGAAGTATTCAGGAAAAGGGGAATGACTCTTTAGTACTTGGGCACCCACTGAGTTTTCCTTTCCCTAGTTGAGTTGAGAGCTTCAAGAATCAAACTCCTGTTTAGGCATGAAGTGTGCAGGAGATAGGGGAAGAACAAAACTCCCTTTGTACAAACATTAGTCAAAATTTAATATCTGCCAAATCCCCTGGAAGTTGAATCCACCTCCTCTGTTCATTATTGCTGCTCAGATGTTTTTGATTACGTCTAGTCTCTGCTGAGAAGTTGCAATGATCTGAAGGCATCATTTCCCTATTTCTACAAACTTTCCAACCTTTGTATGGTTGGAGATAGTATGGATTTTTTTCACAGCAGAATTTCACAGATGTTCAGTCAGCTGTGTTGTCTATTCATTTGCTTCTTCATGGAGGCTCAAACAAAGTCATTTATGGTTGTACCCTTGGACTCAGGCAAATTCAGTAGTGAATTTTCCATTATTTCTGAATCGTAGACAATTTAAACTATCTAAATTGAAGGAATATCAGTGTGTCTAACACTGGGGAAAATCAGAATAAAAAATAGAAAGAAAATTAATATCTTGGGAGAAGGTTACAACTTAATATTTTGATTAAGTTTCAAGTTTGCAAGTCAGAGAAAATCCTGGAAGAATTAAACAAGGTTCTGACTTTAATCTCAGACAGAAAGTGGCATATGCTTATACCCAGGTCAGTATGCCTTGTAGAAAAAGCATCACCCAGAGTGTCTTACATGAAGATTGAATCCCATTTGTAATGTCTAGTAACTCTGTATTTGGAAGACACAAAGAAATCCCATGAAGATGAATTAATATTTAGTTACCTGTAAAGCACACTTTTATTTTCATCTCTGTACATCTCTTTCTAAGCATCACAGTAGTAGTCTATTTTATTTGAAGTAAAGTAGTTATTTACATTTGTCAAGTGTGAGGAGGAATTGCCTGGTAGCTGCTCCATCCCAGACATGCCCTCCTCAAGTCAGGGATATACAGAAGTACTTGATCTTGTCTTCCCTTACACACAGGCTTGGGACATTTGTTGTTGCTTAAGTGCTTTGTGTAGTGTTTGAAAGTGAAAATGTTGTTAAGAGCGTCATTTTTGGGGGGCCAGTGTAACTTATTCTTCTTAAGCAGCTGGACAATAAAAATATCATCATCTGGAGCTTTCTGGTGAGTTTGTGGCAATACCATTTTACAGTCTACTGCAGCATTTGTAAGAATATTTTTGCGCATATTCCTTATATAATTGTTGCTTTTCTGAACTACCTCTTTAATTACATTACATATGAAATATCCTGGATGAAATCCTGGTTTCAATAAAAGCATTTATGTTCTTGATAACAAAATAACCCAGCCTATTTCTATGAGGCCTGAAAGCCTGAAGCTAGAAATTGGTCTTAAGTAACACAGTGTGATGGAGAAGGCAAAATATGAAAGAATTTGAGCATCAAATTGGAGACTAATGATCCTTGGGAACAGCATCCAAAATTCTGTTCTCGTGGTATGTTTTTCACTAACTGCTTGGCACAGTATTTCTAACATAAAATGCTGTTATGGATGGCTTTCCTAGACTTGGATCTTTAGAAAACTGCATCTGTAGGAGAATTGTACTGTTCTTCCTTGGCCAAAACTAGGACAAAAATTTCTAACTTACAATTTCCTTTTTGACTTAAGAAAATTACTTTTAATGTTTTTTGCAAAATAGTTAAGCTTCCATGAAATCCAACAAGGAACATTGTCTGCCTTAGATCCCTCCTTTAAAGAAACACAATGGGATTGTTATTGGTAATAGATATTGATAGATGTTATATGCATTCTTTTGCATTAAGCAAACTTAAATCCATACCATCAAAAGAAGGCAATTATTAAGTTGCTTAGATCAGGCTAAAACATTCAATGGAAGAAGCAAAAGTAATTTTCAAGCTTGTGTTTTCATTATTCATTTGGCATTTGGTGTTAATAATACATTGCAATACAGAACGAGGTAATGCAACTCATAGAGTGCCTTATTATCAAGTGTCCTCAAGGCTCTTCAAAATAACATCAAAAAGGAGACCAAAAGACAATAGCTCCTCTAAGAGAGGCATTAAACTTTTATTTAAAATGTAATGAGATGGGGTCCCATCAACTTCAAAAGAATTTTGTTTAAGGCTATGTCTCTCCCTTTCTTTTTTTGGTGGTTGTTTGCATTGTTTACTGTACTTCACAGGAGGAATAGTTTCAGAAACAGAGAGGGGAAATAGCTCTACTAGTGGTAGTCTACCTGGCAGTGTTTGCAGTGTGGGAAAAGGAGTGGGAGTTCCATGGCAGTGCACTGCTGTCTGCATGTTTGATGTGGAAAGGAGGCCTCGGTTGTCAATTACTACATATTGTTTGTAGATAGCACATTCCAGAGCTGTAGCAGATGGTATGTAACTTCATGACAGGATACAGTTTTAAGGAGTTGACAAATCCAGCAAATAGAGGCAATCCTGACAGAGGCAAGGCAGCTGCAGTAAGTGCTCTGGGTCCAAGCAGACATGAGGCCGAGTATGGAATCCCGACAGGTACATTTGCAAAGACAGGTATAAAATACACCCACACAGGCAGGAGCACTCAGTATTCACACAGAAATGAACTGCCCAGCAGTCTCCTCCTGTTCTCCATTCTTGCTGATCAGGATGAAGAGCTGTTAGTGGGAAATTCATACCTGTTTACCACGAGGACCTCTCCAGGAGCTGAGCTTATATACACACGTGTATCCTACTTGCTGGCTCGTCTGGTTTGATCTTCACTAGCAGTCACACACTGAGAAGTGCCTTTAGTTGCTGGCACCCCAGACACAGAGTCCCCAGTCCAGCTGCTGGCACTTACACTGCTATGCATGTATATAGGTTAGGGATTTCCCTCACCCAAGAAAATAGTTTAATAAGAAGACAGGACTGACTGAACAGGTTAAAGGCATGGTCAAAAAAACCATGCTGACCAGCACCCTGCTTATTAGTAACTGCCCCCTTTCATCCCTTTATCCCTCATTTTCTGCATTTGTTCTGTAATAAGTCCAATCTCCAAATGGTCTTGCCTGCATCCCATAATGTGCCCCATACTCCTCAGATCATGAAGTGCCCCAGACAGCCACTCCCATAGACCTGTGGTGCTGGGACACCCCTGGGGTTGCTTGGGCCGGGGTCCATTCTTCTGCCTGTCCTCCTGAGGTTTCTCTTCCTGTGCCTCATTGTATGGGCTGATGCTCTCCTGTGATGGGCCTGGGTGGTGCCAGGGCATGGTGATATACAGGTGCCACATCTCCTATTGTGCCTCTACTCCTTTCCACTTCTGCAGATGAGCTATTTATTGCACAGCCTAACATTAAGGAACTTGTATTTTAGAGATTTATTGGTGCTGAATAGGAACACAAATAAGGAGGCAGGGGAGCAGGCCCAAGGTGCCATCCTATTTCATATGTCTGTATTAGCTCTACACAGTATAAAACTGCAGTCAAAGCTATTCTGCATGTTAGAGCTCCGGGATAAATGATGATGAGTCCGTCTATGCTGCAACTGCTGTCATCGCTGCAGCTCGGTTAAAATGTACATAAGCCCTGTTTAAACTAGCTGTGATCTTGCAAAAATTGCTCATGATGATGGATAAATTCATAACTACTTAACTAATGCTGCTGGTGACCTTGAGTAGTGATGCCATACAGACATTACAAGGCTGCTAAAATTATCTTTGAAGATCATACTGTTTTATGACATCTCCACTGAGTCAACTGGGGACAACTTCACTAGCTAATGCGTTCATTTAGCCACAAATGACATGAAGTGATTTGTGGTTACCCAGGGCTTAGATCTTGTTTTTCATCACTTAGAGAAGCTAATATAGAGGCTTTGGTCAACTAATATCACAGAAAGGAAACATCACTGGAATAATTTAAAACATGTTTTTGTGGAACCCAAAGCATGGATAGTTTTCAATAGACTTAAGTCCAGATTGCCAGTGTAATAAATTCTTTACAGTTAGCCAAAGCAGAGTGAGGATATAAACCACATTTTACTAGGCATAGGCATATTTAGTCAAAAAATTGTTTCCATGGGTATTGTAGTGATTAAATGAATGAGATCAAATGTATAACCACTTTCTATTTAATTAATGTCCACAAGAAGACAGAAGATTTTTCACCCCATATATCATTCTTAATTACTCCATTTTAGCCAGAATATTAAGCTGGACACTGTATTAGATGTCTAATAGAAATCTAATGATCAATGTGGAGGCTGATGCTGTCATATAGTTTGGACAGGGGTAAAATGCCTGAGTGCTCTCTAGGCTATTTCTTAGCCAGAATTTCAAGTGCCAATGAGATCAAGCGAGGGTACACAGAATAAGTGAATGTAAAATGTACCAATGAATTAGTCAGACTGCACAGACCAGAGAATTTTGCTAGTGCCTGTAGCTAAGACCATGTCAGAAATTTTTTATCATGAATTTCCATTTCAGGGCCCTATTATGTAAAGCAAACTCTCTTGGGTAATTTTAAAAATTTGATATAATCTTCTTGACAATATACTTTTTGTGAGTACAAAAAAGCAAAGAGAAATTTTGAGGTCACTTTGATGCATGTGCAAACTTAGTTTACTTCATTATGTTTTCCATGACCAGCAGACAACAGTGTGGATGAGACATGTCTGAAACTTAATGAAAAAGCTGCTTTGATTTGCTCTGGGGCATAAGGGACAGAGCACATTTTGTCAGCTGAAGCCAAGGGATGAAAGTCAGTATGACTCAGTTTTAGAGGTGTCATAGCTTCTCTGTCCTTCAATTCACCCACCTGTAAAATGGAAATAATGGAGACTGGCAAAAAATACTGGTTTGTTAAGACTTAAACAGTGTTGAAATGACTCTGTGTTAAAAGTTCGTTGGAATGAAAATGGCAACGATTTCCATTAATGCAGAAGTTGTGCCAGTGGTAGTACTTGCTAAGAACTTTTTTTGGCAGTTAATAGTATTGTGTTCCCATAGGAGGGCTGGAGAAAAGGTAGCTTTTGAACCTTTGAAAATCAACCATAAATCAGCTCAGAGCAGGCTATTTAGTCGTGAGTTTATCTATGCCTTTAGTGGTCCCATCTTATCTTTAAAAAATTTCAAAACTATTAGAAGAAATAAGTATGGAGTCCATTAAGAAATCTCTCAGAAATCTTGATGCTTATGATGAGTTTGTCATCAGACATGACTACTCATGCATACTTCACTATGCAACATGTGATGTTTTCTATTAAGGTACTATTTCACTGGCATTGGACATTCAGCTTCCAAGGTTTTCTTCTGATTACTATATTCAGACAGACCTCTCATAAGCTGATAATGAAGCTGAATTAGTTGAAGACAATAATGTTTTTTTAATTGTGCAGTTTTGTAAATTATTACTTGGGAAATACCTTTGCATTTATCTGGATTATGAAAGATTGAAACAGTCCAGTCCACGAATCAAACCAAAATGCTTTTATAAGGTAACATTATGAATCATCTGTCACCTTGTTCATGAGATGGATGGGCAGTAGAAAAAGTAGAGAATGAGTTGAATTTATGAGACATATTGCAGTGCAATTTACTGAAATTATGCAGGACTTGAGCTTGTTCTCAGAGACAACCTTAAAAATAAGAAAATATTCAGTTCTGAGCATTGCTAGTAATATTCTCAAACTCTAATTAAATCTTTATTCTCCTCTATAAGTCCTTTTCATAATGTCCAACTAAATGAGTCTCTTTGTAAACTACCTCTTATTTTCCAACTTTCCTTGCTAATTAAGGAATTTTTCAATAAAGCCTGATTTTATTTTGGACAAGCTGAATGCAGTTTTTCTGGAGCCTGAAGGGTAGAAGGCATTGTTCTTAGATGAGAAAGAAGCTGGTATCTTGCCTCGGCATATCTGATTCAGATACAAAGTAATAATCTCAATAAAGCAAAAGATAATTGTTACTCTCCAATGCAAAAAAATAAAATACTGTGGAAGGGACCAACTTGAGAACAGATGCAGTCAAATGGCATTGAGGATTTTAGATATACTTCGGTGAAATTTATGTTCTTGTTACTTAAAAATGTGTTTTCTTGTGAAGAGGAGAGTGACTGATGTGTCGTTCCTAATGAAGAGGATTGTTCAATATTTACATCTGCATCTAACCTTTCCCAGACAGTGTTAGAAAGATGAGATATATGAACACCTCTGTGCTCTCAACAGAGAAAGCAATGTTATATGTGAAGGCAAATATGTAAAAAATTTATTTAGGTTCTATATTTATTTTTTAAACTTTGTGCTTAAACAGGAGAGCTTTCTATTGAGGAAAAAGTAGTTACTGCTACTCAAAAGGGTGGTGCTTTCTTTCTGTATTTCCATTAGTTATGCTTAACTCCATAGCTAGATTGATGGAGGACGGACAAATATTTTAGAATCCTTTATATTTAATGCACACCCTAACCTTGCTCAGGTTAGGTTTCTATTTATCAGCCTCAGATTTTCAAACTTTATCAGAGTTATCAGTCCCCTGAAGGGCAAGAAATTGTCCCTGTCAGCTTCTTTTATGAATTCAGCCAGCCCCTTCTGACTCACACACCTCCTTCTGTTGTGTTCAGGTGGGGTTCTCCTTTGAAGTGTTTATTTTTGTACCACATTTTCAATTTTTCCAGGCCCTAAGGTTCATGTTTTGGATCAGTCAAAAATGAAAACTTTATATTATCACTTCACTGTAGGTGTGTTTTATATCTCACTGTGCTGCAAGCAAAAATTAAAACCCTTGCTCAACTTTAACTTCACAGCATTATAGAGGCATTCTTCAAATATGAAGTTACTCAAATCCCCAAAGCGCACTGTGAGCTAAATTAGTTCTCCCATTTAATGTTAAGTATCTTTTGAATTTTGAAGGTACCAGCTGAATGCACTCAGTAATAGCTTTTTGAGCCCTTTTCTTAATTTCTGCATATTATGAAGTTTTCACCACATTTTTATCAATTGCTCCTTTTCTTTAGCTCAGCAATATAATGGAGTAATTGAAATAATTCACTAGCATGTAACCGCTTTGCATTAAAAGATACTAATGATAACACTTCTGACTTATTAAGGAACCTTTTCTTTCCCTTCATTGTCACAGGGCTGTACTTATTAGATTCAGAGTCTGTTCCAAGTGGGCTGTTGTTTCACAAAGAGTCCTTAAGTTGCAGAACTTAATATGAATAACTTTACAATTTCTCAGTGTAACTCCATTGAAATGATTGTGTAATTCAGTGTAACTATGTAAAAATTACAATATAGCTGCTTCCCAATTACATAATAGTTACAGAGTAGTCAGGGTAAAATGTAATTGATTCTTAATTGTTCTGTCTTGAAAGGATGGACACTGATTATAATTTCATTAGGGTGATCGAAATGACTCTGCAAAGAGAAAAAATCAGCCACATATATACATGCTTATTTTAGGTATGCCAAAAGTACTGCTGATTTATCTGTCTTGCAGGTGCTGTTTGTAGAATAGTACTGTAAAGAACAGAAATACAGAAAAGGAGTTTCAGGGCTATTGCCTCGTCTTTTGTTGTTGGTTTTTGGTTTTGTTTTGGTTTTGTTTTTTTCTTTGGTTGGTTTGTTTGGTTTGGGGTTTTTTTTGTTTGTTTGTTTTGTTTGTTTGTTTTTATTATTATTATTTAGCATGTACTTATTTGCTATCCCAGAAGCAAACTGAAGATAAACTAGCCTTGTTGGGTGTTGTAGTTTGGAATTATTATGTAAATTCTCTCCCCTGCCATTAACTGTCCATGCCAGTAGTTAACAGAGTAGTTG
>JAWWEV010000134.1:21442679-21473374 GCA_035583235.1 Hafferia zeledoni
GCGTGATTATTTGAGGAGGAAGTCCCCTCCTCCTCTTGTGAGTAAACATCTTGGTTTTTCCCCTCAAACCAAGACATTGGGCAAGTTATTTCAGGACAAAAAACAAGGTACAGTAACAACAAATAGGCAGCTTTTCTAGTCAGATTTGAACCTTTTCAATTATAAACTCCCTCAGCAAGCAGAAGGGGACTACCTGCACTACTGTTAATCAATTAGTTGGGTTTTTTTCTTGGCCCCCAAGGCTCTTTCTCTTCTCTGTCCAATGAGGCCTTGGGCAACCTTCTTGTCCCCATCTCCCATGAGACCCAGCAGGACACACAGTGCCGCTGTGTGTTCTGAGGGCACAGCTAAAGCTGCAGTGTCGTGTCCGTGTGGTTTGGCCACTGTATGAGTCAGGGATTTTGCACTATTTGGCTTTTCATAGAAGTGGAGTGGCAAGTGTTGCATGACTGGCCTGCCTGGTACTTGATATAGAGCTTCCTGCAGAAGGGCAGTTTTCCCATGATCTTCACCACCACTGTGGAATATTTCATTCCATTGTCATGGTAAATGGGAGCCTTTTGCCTAAGGGGTATAATTATTCTCCGTGGTGGAAGCTAGGTAAGGTCTGAGGGTACCTTTTACAATGCTTAAAGTAGCATAAAAAGTATTTTCTCTGTTATTGGTTTACATTTATGGCAAAAATGTGACCATGTGGCACGCCTTTTGATGTGCCATAGTAACTGTAATCAATACGATTATTCAGCTATGTACATTGTTCAGATTACTGGATGTTATTCAAATGGAAAATTTCATTCTGACTGTGCAGTCAGGTTTCTGTCTTTGTCTTACTTCCACATCAGAACAATAATTCTAAAGGCCACCAGCAAGAGCCTAACAAAAAAGCAAGTTGTCAGGTGGAACAACATTCAGCTCTTCCAAGGAAATGAAATACATTTAAACAATAAGTGAACATCCTCAAGGAGAAGTGGCCTTCATGGATGGTTGCCTAGTGATGAGCTCATCTAGTGCAAGGCTGACTGACTGGCAGCTCAGATCTGGAAGACTGTAAAAAGTCAAGGGGTTTATTTCAGTTTGGGACAAGGAGGTGCATAGAAAGTGCTTTCATTAGCTCAGAGTGAGAGAAGCCTCTTGAGTGGTATGGGAACCCACCCCAACTACATATAGAAACTCATGTAAGAACTCCATGTAGCTGGCAAAGGTGATAGTGGAGAGGGCCACTACTCCTAGAACAGTTTGTCCTCATTTTTCTAGCTTTTTACTTTACATAAGCTCAGAGATTCACTGCAAAATGTGTTCCAGGCCATAGTAAACCCATCACTGTAGTTTATGTATAGATTGTACTGCTGCTGTTAAACATGATTTAGGATTGTCTCCCCACACACAAACACATGTCCATGAGAAAGACAGCAAGGTTAGGTAGAAGCAAGAGGTTTGAAGTGCTTTGTGTTGGGAAGGGCAGGATTTAGAGTTGGAGGGCCTATTGTAGGTGAAAGTGACTGTGTCATTGTGCTAGCATGTACACTGTGACCCCAGAAAGGAAAAGCATAAAACCCCCAAATAACCAGGTGAGTTGCGTTCAGAGAAATGTATGTGTTTTGTAGAGAATGGGAATTTGGCTATGACCTCAGATCATAAAATAAACTGTAAGGTTTTCTACATCCACTGATGCTGGTGGTCACCACTCAGGGACACTGAGCTCTGTTTAAACTGCTGGGAGGGGAAATGGTTTTATTTTCCTTTGAAGGAGCTTCAAAGTCAAAAAGACGTTGAAATACCTGAAAGCTATTACACAATATTTTATTTTTGGTTGAACAAAAATTTTTAGATTGACCATAGGCTAACATTTTTTTTTCTTTTCTTTTAGAAAAATAAAACAGCCTTACTCCCATATCTAAACATGCTTTTCAAAATAGGGTCTACAACTGTATTTTGATGATCTGGAATTATATTTACTATGATATTCATCACTGTAGAATCACAGAATGGCTGGGGTTGGAAAGGACCTTAGGGACCATATAGTTCCAACACCCCTGCCAAGGGCAGAGACACCTCCCACCAGATCAGGTTGCTCTGTTGCCTAAAATGCAGGGAAAATCTTGCTGAGACAAAATTATCTGAGTAAGGCAGAGGGAAGTTCTTTACTTACAAGGTTTCAGGTGTACAAAGTATAGAAAGTATACAGAGAGATGTGCCCTCTGCCCCCAGTACCAGCCTCGTCTTCTTCAAGCAGGACTTGAGGTTCTTCGTGGCTCTCCTGGACACAAAGGGAGAAGCTCACCCTGGTATGTAGATGCTCACTGTAGATAAGCACTAGATTTCAATTCCACTCCACTTCACTACTACTTCTACTTCTCTCATATATGGGTCTTACTAATTTATAACACTACTATCATAACTAAAGGTTACATCCAATCTAAGAATTGTCTACTCCCACAACCAGCCTGGATCTGCCCCTTCTGGAACGGAGTCAGAGGTTTCAAGACCCCTTACTTCATCCGTCATCATCATCTTCACGCCACTTTTCCTTATTGGAGCTGCTCCAAGGTTTCTGGGTCTTTTCTTGTTTTGACTAAAATGGTGTCTTATTATTCTAATTCTGGTACATATGCCCTATATGTGATGTTCTAGCTACTATCTGACCCTTGAGATAGAAAATCCAGGAATGTAGAACAGGGGCTAGAAGCTGCTCACTACTACCTCAAAGGTAAGAAACTACATAGCTGTATAAAAATCTACAAATACATAGAATTCTAAGGCAACATTTCCTCCCTTAGAGACTTGGCAAAAAGATATAACTTTTTGCCTAGTCTCTCTACTTAATATTGTAGCATAAAAAATGAGCACTAACTATAGCATCTAATCATGCAGCAAGCTATTAAGCAAAAACTAATAACAAATGTGCTCAAAGCCCCATCCAACTTGACAGTGAACATTGATGCTGAGGAATCCACAATTTCCCTAGGCAACCCCCATAGAGGAAAATAAATTCTTCCTTACATCTAATCTAAATCTAACCTTTTTAATTTAAAACTATTACCCCTTTTTCTGTCACTAGAGGCACTAGCAAAAATCTGCTCTCCATCTTTCTCATAAGCCCTCTTTATGTATCATAAGGCTGCAATTATGTCTCCCTGTAACCTCCTCTTCTTCAGGCTGAACAACCCCAACTATCTCAGCCTGTCTTCATAAGAGAGGTGTTCCATTCTCTGATCATTTTCATGGTCTTCCTCTGAACCTGCTTTAACAAGTCCACATCCTTCTTGTGCTCTTGAGCCCCAGAGCAGCATGTAGAACTCCTGGGGATTTACTGGGAGAGTTTGGTAAAATATTTTAAGAAAAAAGGTACACCGGCCTTGCTTTGTAATTGCAGGTATTAAGTGTTGCTTTGGCAGAGCAGTCTGCAAGAACTGGCAGTGAGTCTGTATTCCAGTCAAATAAATGCAGACTGTTTGACAAGATTCACTCATGCCTTATCTCATGTGTATTTCCTTTTTTACTCATTGATACTTTAGCACCTTAAGCCTAAAAGCTTTCACTCATTCAGAACAAATCTATACTTTCTTTGCATGTAAAAAGAGTCACAGAATTAAGCAAAACCAGCTGTTTCACATTGTCCATCAAATTGCTTTGGTTGCACAAAACTTTATAAATTGTACTGGCAGATTAGAAAAAGCCCAACAAACAACCAACAACAACAACAACAAAAAAGACAGAGGGAAAATGCCTCCATTTACCTGAGATGTAGAAATCTTACGTGTTGTCAGGTGAGATATGACTTTATGACTCCATTTTTCTGTGTGAAAGCTGGTAGAGTTGTCAAATCTGAATATCCAATGAAATTTCTGCTTAGCACCTTACAGACCAAGACTACAGCAGTAAACTTACTTTCATCCCATAATGACTTAGCTTGTCCTCTTTCCTGTCCCAGTTCAGTCTTCAGATAACTGTTGTGGCCCTCTCATCATGTCAGCTCATCTCCTGCCTTGTATCATGTTTTTGATTCCTGATGATGAATTCTTCAAGATATCTTGAATCAATTCTAGACCTGATCTGACCTGTTTGCAGACACATGGTGATGGTATTAAGCAGAGTGCCTGATGTGTGGTTGCTGATAGCATGTATTTATTGTTGGTAGTTCACTGGCATGTCTAAGAGTGGCAGAAGTTTTCCAGGGAGTAGGCAAATTATGCTGTCCTGCCACATGAAGTCACTCACCAGAGTGGCAAATCCTGCCAATAAGCATCCACTGCTAGCAGCTCTCAAAAGAGGGATGGCTCTCTAGAGAGAAATGAGCTGAGGACATCATATGACATAGAATATCCACAGATGCAAGAAGGCTGCAGTGATTCCTGTTTATTGTTCCTGTTGCATTAGATTTAGATGTGGAGGGAAAAGCCTTGACTATCCTGAGCTATGAAGTTCTGTGACTCTGAGAGCCAGTATGTTTTCAAATTGTTGTCTAAAGAATAGGAGGATGGGAGATTTTTGTAGTTTTCAAATTTCTTACGTAATTTTCCCAACAGTGTAACTAAGCCATCTGATGGACAGCAGTGTGCCGAGTTAGGCTTTTTGCCACATACTGCTTGATATCCCTGAGTGACAGAGAGTACCACATAAGGCAGAAAATGGGCTTAGAACAACTCAGAGGTGAGACTATCGATGGACAGGTATCAAAACCACCATTACTGCAATTAGAACTAACTGTGGCTGGTTTTGTTGGCAAACTTAGCAGGGGTTCAAGAACTGTGGTAGGTTTCATGCCTGTGTTACTGGTGTCACCCCAAGGGCAGTGTTCCCATGTTATACCTGTGCTGTGAGAAGAGGTGGAGAAAGGGTTTGGTTTCTTGTTCTGTTATGATAATATGTAAGTTGTCTGTTGTCAAACTAAAAGAATGAATATCCCTTCATCCCAGAAACCTTGAAAAGGTATAAATATAATAAAATCTTGTCTTGCATCAGAAGAGCCATGATTTTTCAAACACAATTTATTGCTTATCAAAACATTTTCTTATTCAACTAAAAACAGAGAATAAAAGTCTACCCCTAAAATGACAGAAGTCATACTTTGTGACTGTAATTGTATTCTCTCGTTTAAGCATTTTTGAATCATATGTAATAATTTATCCAGGACTTAATCAGTGCAGAGCAGATATTTGTCACAACCTTTCAGATTCAATAAGTTTTTACAGCTGCTTTGCACTCATGGTCACATACTTCAGTGCTTGTCTGCTCCATACACCAAGCCAAATGAGCACATAGGCAAACAAATCAGTACTTGGATATTAAAATGCAGATGATTTTACTTGAAAATTGTTTATGAATTTCAGGCTTTTTTTTTTCTTTTTTTTAATAACCCTGTTCAAATACCTGGTGTAGTGGGGAATTTGTGCAATCTATAGGAGTAATGAGCTTTTCTTACTCACTGTCTGCTCCTGTACAACCCCGGTTCCCATTTGGTGGCAGCTAAAAGCCACCTGTGAAGCCCTTGCTTATGAGATACACACAAGTGTGTCAGGTGCCACATAAGATGCAGAGCACTCAGCAAGTAGTGTTAAGCATTTTTACATTTACTCCTTCCACAGATGAGACCCAGAATGGTTTTGTGAGCTCTCAGCATAGGGGAGAAGGGTTTTCCTGCAAAGCAGTGCTCCTGTGCACAGAGGGAGGAAGCCAGTGGGGTTCAGTCAGCTGTCTGAAAAGCCCAAATACTTTATAGCTGCTCATTTCAGCTGCCAGCTAGGGAAAGGGTGAACACAAAACAAGACAAGTTCTGTGCAATGGAAACAGTTTTAATTTTTATGATTATGCTAGTTTCTTAAGTCATTATTGTGTTTAACCCCAGCTGGCAACTAAGCACCATCCACCAACTGTTTGCTTACTTTCCCCTCACTGCTAGGGAGAAGAATTGGAAAGGAAAGGTAAACCTTGTGGGTTGACAAGAGTGTAGTAATGGAAACAAAATATAAGATATAGTCATAAGATACTGATAATACTACTAATATTCATATTACTACTAGCAGTAGTAGTAATGAAAAGTAGAGAGAGGGACAACTAAAACCCAGGAGGAACAATTAACGAACAATACAGTGGCTCACCACCTGCTGACCAATACCCATCTCATACCAGAGCAGCAATAGGCCCCCTTTCAAGTACCTCCCCCAAGTTTATATTCAGAGAATGGCCATGCTCCCTCCCAGCTTCTTGTGTACCTGCTCACTGGCAGAGCATGGGAAACCAAACAGTTTTTGACTTAGGGTAAGCTCTACTTGGCAACAACCAAAATATCAGTGTGTTATCAACATTATTCTCATACTGAATCCAAACCCAAGCACTATACTGGAAGAACCAGCTGAAACCAGGACAGTCATAAAACTTGGTACAGTAGGAGGTAGTTCAGTAAGGAAAGTTCAGAATTAAACCTTCGAGTTGTGTTGCTTTTTGCTCTATTCTGTTGTGGGTGCTATTTTTTTAGCTCTTTTAAACATATTTTAGCAGGAGAAATTCAAACATGGCAGCAAGTCTGCAAGAGCAAGTAGGGTGGCAGGGGCTCGAGCTTCTCGTGGTACTTGTGTAAGTTTAACTAATTCAGCTGCAGCATACTGTACATATCAGTAAGATAAACAGGGACTCTCCTTCATTACCACAAGCTGCTAATTCTGCCTGTCATGTAATTCACAGTTTTTGTGTGCTTTATCTCAATTAAGTTCCATCTCTAGGGCACACTGCTGCATATTACTGCTCTGCTAATGAAGCGATAGCTATATGGCATTTCTTTCTGATTCCAAAAAACACAGAACAAACACAAGTCAAACATTCCCTTGACAAATTGTGTGAGATAGGCTCTCATTTCTATCCAGAAAAGAAGCTGTTTAGCTAAGATGAGAGGATATCTAAGCTCTGAGACTGTTGGTCTTGGCTGATTTGCTGGTGGAATCATTATGAATGCCAAAGGAGTGGAGGAGCTCTTCTGCCAGGTGGGACCCTCTTGAACCTGTGAGACCAGAAGGTGTAGGGAGAGTACTTGTCAGGAAGCTCTTTCCAGGCCCTATGGAGAGCCAGAGAGTGGCTTCCTGAAGATAGTGCAGCCATTGCAGGAGGAAAGTGAAAAGAATAGAATGGTGATCTGCTGGTAGTGCACACTCTGGCATTGGACATTGAGCTTAAGCTTGGTTGAAAGAAAGGCTGTAGCATTAGACATGAAGTTTCTAATAGGCTTTTCCGCTTTCCATTCTCTGCTTCCAGCTCCTAATACAAGTCAGTATTGTTCTCATTCGCTCTAGTCTCTTCCAGTGGTGCTGAATGCTGATGAGCTAATACTTGGCTCAACACCAGCAAGTAATTTCCTGGTAATTAATTTGTTTTCTCTATACCTGACCTGAATTTTTTTCAGGTAATTTGCAGGTTGGGTAACCCATCAGAATGAAACAATTTTAGGGGGTACCCAGGAGTACAATGAGTAATGGTTATTTTGAGTCTGTCTTCCCTCAGACTCTTTCTCCCTCTCTCTTTTAGCATTAGGGTTTTATTGCTATTATAGCACTTTGCATATAATTACCCACAGCTTTGGGTTATAATTATATTGTCATTTAGTACATTTGTAATGGGGAAAGAATGAACAAAGCAGTGAATTAAATATATGATGACTATTGATGTTGTGTGCCTTCCGCTTCCTTAACAACTTCATTAATATTTTGCAATGTTTATGAGGATCTACCTGAAAAAACAGCCATTGCATGAATTTAAACATGTCACAACTCTAGGAGCTAAAAGGAAAAATAAACAGGATGAGCAGATACCCTTTAGGATTTAGATTTTTTTAATATGGACTTAAAAAATGACTGCAATCATTAGCATATTTATTGCCCACGACATTTTCAAAAGACAGCAGCAGTGAGCTAATGCTACAATAAGTGGTAGAACTCCTGTTGACCTCAGTAAGAAGAGATGTAAATAGGTACCATTTGCTGAAGAAAATACCACAGAGTGGTTACTGTTTGTAAAACAGTTCAAAAGTTAAAGTGTACTGAGCCTCTGCTTCTGTTCTTGAGATAACTTCCATACACATTATTTGTTCTGTATTTTCTCTACAGGTGGCCAACATGAAATATAGTTGAATAAGTACATTTTGCCACCATATATGTGGAATAAACTTATGGTGGTCTCTAGGAAATCTATAATGGCTTCAGTTTACAAACACATATGAGTCAAAGCATTGCAAATGCTGGATAATGTTGCATGATTTGTCTGCATATATATAGACATGAAAGTGTACTCAGTTGTATGTGTATGTATAAATATAAATACACAGCACAGCATGAGGAATCTAAATTATATAGCACCACAATGGGCAAAGACAGCACTGGGTCCCAGCTGCCTGACTCAAGCAGGTGCTCACAGGATTTGGAGATGTCAAAGGGTGCTTCATATCCTTGTCCTTCCTGCAATACACTATGTTACATCTGTGCCACTGACCCTGGTTGCAGCACAGATCATGAAGATGAGTTAGCACAACTACAAGTTTAGCAGCAGGCTGGGGTGGAGTTTATTGTAGTTGATGTCTGCATGGATAGCACTACTGCTTCATTCACAGCCTGATTTGGGTCCTTTTCAGGAACCTCAAGACTGCAGATTTCTTGTTAATGTGGGGGAGTAACTTCAGACAGCACAGCTAGTTTTCAAATTGTTTGGTTTCTTTTTTAATATTACCTGAATATGTCAATGCCATTTGTGCAGGGTGCAAAACCACTGCTCAATATGCTGGTGGGTTTGTGCATTCCCATCAACTCTAGAAATGCAAGCATGAAAGAAACAATGTCTCAGAATCAATTTCATGTTACTGTGTGGTCATGAGAGAACTATCAGATTTAAATCCTTGAGACACAGGCACAAGTCTAAAATAAGACAAACATGATGGATTCATTTTGTTAATTAATAATGCCACAGTACCAGGTGTATCTGTCTCTCTCAGATCTCAAACTAATGAATACTGGCTGTAAGATGTTACTGAATATATGAGATAGGATTGTAAAGCATAAAATATATCATAGCCATTGAGAACGTCTGCTGTAAACTCTCAATGCCATAAAGGCTTGACTAAAGCACACTTTTCCTGACTTAATTCATTGTGCTTGTAGTTATCAACAAAGATGATGGATATTTAGTAAAATAGTGCTTGTAACATATTTAAAGTCAGTATAAGAGGTTAGGATTTGACAGTGTGGATAAAGATGTTTCTAAAGATTGATCTTTCTAGTGATTTTATTTCTAGATAGCATCTCTATATAGTGCAAATAGGGCCTTTACAAATTAAATTTGAATGTTGATTTGTAAACAAAAGACAATTTACAGAGAAAGAAAACTTGTTTAGTTTAGAATTTGTTTAATTTAGAGAATTTGTTTAGTTTAGAAACAAGATAAGTGAATCAACTAAAAATAATGGGTAACTGAGAGAATCTACAATTTCTTCATATTGAAATGATTAGCATTAAATGCATCACAATATAACTCTTCCTATCTTTGGGTAGTGTAGAAGAAGGTGTGAAGGTAACAGCAGTCAAACTAGTGGAAACGCTTGTTGATGTTTCTCAAATGTAGAATATTAATGAGTTTCTTCCCAAATGTTTCACATGAATACAAGATTATTCAAAGGAAAATATATCATATCTTCTGTCTTTTCCTGGGCAGCTAGAGAAACCAGGAGTCAAGATCAGTACAGCTAAATAAGAATTATGCCACTTTGTTCTATATAGAAGCCATAATACTCTGTTGGAAAAATGTATACTTGGAAAAAGATGGCATGAAAGTGTCTATGAATTGGAAAACTGAGCTGTCCACAATCAGGACATGCCACAATCAAGCTCCTGAGCATATACTTCAAAATCATTCCAACAAGTTCTTTACTGCTTTGGATTCCTCAATCTAAAAAGGCACAGGGATATTTTTTAAACGGGCAAAACATTTGCTCCCATTTCTGCAAACTGCTGCTACAGTAAAAGCTAAGGAAGGACCCTGCAAATAATAGAGACAATTTCAGGTCAGTACATTGAAATTTATCAAATTTATAAGTGCAAATTAAATTCTGTAATAAGGGAATCTCGCTCGTTTTGTCGTGCTTGCCTGTCTTAAGGGATCTGGCCCAAGGACTTCAGCCTAGATGACAACTTAAATTTCTTAAGTTACATAGCCATCAGTAAGATTACACTTTTACTTGTCTCTGAGGTAGCAAGCATCCTGTGTAAGCACTGATAAATGCCAGACTGCTAAGTGCTGGACCCAGTGCTTTAACCCCAGCAGAATTTTCAACCTCGAGATGGCTTTATGAATCTTTTCTATGAAACCTGATGAAGGATTTTCTGAGTGAATGATATCCCTGTGAAGATAATGATAATGAGCCACCAAGTAAAGTACTGCTTAGAATAATAACACTGTGATGGTCTCCAATTCAAAACTTTGTGTCTCTACTCAAATTTGAAAGCTGGCTCTATGTGTGAATCTGAATACAAAATAAGCACCCAGAGCAAGGCAGGAAAATGGACTCATCAGTTCCTTCTGACAATCAAGTTTTAAAATTCAGTCTTTTTCATCTTTTTGGATCAATGAATACATAGCATTTTAATGTGATAAAAATTATTCTAAGTTTCAAGATTACTGTTATTAATTAGCTGATCAAATCTCTGTTTGCTGGGATTTTTTTTTTTTACAAGAAAGGGGAATAAACCCAGACTTTTTGAACTATGTTCTTCTCATGAACAGAAATTAGAAAAGTCATTAGCTTACAAACATTGTGTCCCAACTGTTGCCATAAAAGTCTGTAAAAAAGACTCCAAGCCAAGTTTTTCTAGGAGATAAGATAAAGGGCAGGCACTTTAATGAGCAACCCCGCTCATCCAGGAATACATAGATGCACGCGCAAGCAAGCTCTAATTTCTATAGCTTTTATAATATAATCTATCCAATCACTACTGTTCACATGTCCAGTTCCACTTCCATCCCCTTCCAGTTCCCACCCCCTGTTGAATTGGGGCTGGGGTCATCGGGACCCTCTGTCTTCATCCACCTCCTCTTCTTCAGCGCATAAAGGTTCTTTGGACGCTCTCCAGGGCTTCGGGTCACTGTGCTCTATGTTTATGTTCTCTCTGATATTCTTTAATCTGGTACCTTGAGAAGGAGACTAAATAGCTGGCAAGTCTTAGCTGCCTGTTCTGGAGCAGGGGTAGAGATAGAAGGACCTTATACTATAAGCTGCTAAATATTAAACCACTAAAATCTACAGTGTTACATTTGCTGTGTTCCTAAAATCTACAAAATATGAAAATTGAAAAATCAAAAATCTCTCCAGCATCACAACTAAGAGCCAAATTATATGAGTTTTCATTTTTCAAATTTTATGTATTAGTCATAAAATTCATTGAGAGCAGCAATATCCTGCATGATTTCTTAGTAAACAAGCTTACAGAAAAACTGTGATAAATAAAGTATCTTTGATAGGTAAATGAATGCTATGAAAGCTAATGCTGTGCTTAATGGATGAACAGCTTCACCAGCATCCATTAATTTGTATATGAATAACCTGTAAGTATAGGTGGTCTTCAAGTCAATTATACTTCAGCTAAGCCTGACAGGAAGAGCATACAATGAAATGGCCTCCTTGAAGATGTGGTAATGGTGAGCAACAGGACAGGTAATCATGATGGATTATCTTACTGGCTCATAAATCCAGATCAATGCTGACAAAGCTCAGCTCTGGGGATGACAAACCTTCTCTTTCTCTTGTGGTGTTGACTCGAAGATGCCAAGTTAATGATCTTATTCCATTAAGGTCTTTCTAATGCCATCATTTGATGGTGTGTAGTTTGAATGTTTATATTCATCTTCTTTTAAGTTGCCAGGTGACTTTTTGGGCCTTGGTACATCTGACAAAAGTAATTCTGCAAACTTTTTCCAGTGAGAAATTTTTAATCCAAACATTTACTATTGTTTCTAACATGTTATGCAATCAATGGATGGTCATTCTGCCCTGTACAAAGGCAAAACTTGTGTATTTAAGTAGGAATAATTAAAATACAATAACAAATCATAGTGGAACCCCCTTCCTGAGTGTTACTGAAATCTCAAAAAAAAAAAATCATTTATGTTTTTGTTAATTCATCTAAGTGATCACTTTTTAGAATAGCAGGGGTTCAAAATAAAACACTCAGAGAGGTGTTTTTTCTTGTGCTTTCTTCTTGATGGATTATTAACAGAAGTTTGGTCTAATTGTAAAATATTTCAGGGATTTTCAGTCTTTCTATGTATAAAATCTGTATCTCTGATCATTCTGTGTCCTTCTCTTACTTAGCCATGAATGTTGCATCTGTTTAAAGAGGGAGTGTTATTGAACATAGTATTCGAGGTAGACAAACACTGCCATGTCTGTTGTTATTAATAAACTTACAGAGCCTTCATCTCAAAGTGACTAGATTGTCTACATTTTCTCACATATTCTCTGCTACCCTACCTTTTCTCAACAGTGAATTTAATTTGTCCTTGTGCTGTCCAGCTGCCTATCTTTGATAGGTCTTTCAGCTGTACGTTCCTGATATCTCTGTTTTGCCTAGCAAAACAACTTTGTGTGTGTGTGTGTGTGTATATATGTATATTCTAGTTTATAATATGTACTAGCCTGCCAATCAACAAACTAATAACAGGAAGGTTTTGTGTTGTCTCTTTTCTTCTGAATTGCCTTGATTTTTGGAGCTATATATGTACATAAATAACAGCTACCCAGTGTTACGCAGATATTCTATTACTGTAAGTCTGTAGATATTTGTGACTGATCCAGTGGATAAAAGCTTTGCTAATGTAGCTAATAGTTCAGTGTCTACCTTCTAGAAACAGATCAATATGACATTAGGGACCTATATTTTTCCATCTCAGTTTTACCTGCCCTCATGTATTTGCATTGCCTGCCTCCATTATCTCTGTATTAATACAGGGTCTCAGGAGTGGAACTGAGTTTTAAATGAGTCCTAGTGTCCTACGTTTATAAAATATCATATGAATCAAAGAACTATGTGAACCTTTTCTCAAGAATTAAAGCCTGAAGGATTGTGCTGCTTTGGATGCGATAGTGTTAATTTTCTTCACAGTAGCTAATATGGACTAGGTTTTGAATTTTGCTGGAAACAGTGTTGATAATACAGAGATGTTTTCATTATTGCTGAGCAAAGCCTTTTCTGCTCCTCTGCCCACGCCACTCCAGCGTGGGGAGGCTGGGATTGCACAAGGATTTGGGAGGGGACAAAGCCAGGACAGCTGACCCAACCTGACCCAAGGGATACCCCACACCAAATGGTGTCATGGTCAGCATACAAAGCTGGGGGAAGACATTTGGAGTGATGGTGTTTGTGCTGCCAGGACACTGTTACATGTGCTGGAGCCCTGCTTCCCTGGGGATGGCTGAACACCTGCCTGCCCATGGGAAGTGGGGAATTAATTCCTTGTTCTGCTTTGCTTGCACATGCAGCTTTTGCTTTACCTGTCTATCTGAAGCCGTGAGTTTTCTCACTTTTACTCTTCTGATTCTCTCCCCCATTCCAACACAAGGGGACTGAGAGAGTAGCTGTGTGGGGCTTAGCTGCTGCCTGGTCATGACAGTGATCGTACTCGTGTCTATGTACCTTCATTGTATTTATTTACATACTATTAGAAAGTAAAACTCAAAATAATATATTCCAGGAAAAGGGACATTTTTCTGTTGTCATTATAAAATGTAAAAGGAGGGATCCTGAATTTTAAAATCTTTATTAATTATGCTAACATTGGCTTCTTTGGAGATTTGGTTCCAACTGGATAGTGAATTAGTGAAGTGGGAGGTTGACCTTGTATTTTTACTGCTACCAAGGCTATACAAGAAGGACATATGAGTTGATCCCATAAAAGTTTTTTGGTTTACATAAGTGAAAAATATGGTCAAAAAATGCTTACTCATTCCACTAACTGTATTATTTTAGTTTTCCCTTTGTATACACCTCAAGATTTTGAAAAGAAGAACAGCCTACACATTGCCAAGGGGAGACAATTTCTTTAAAGTCTTGGACAAGTCTGGCTTAAAAAGCTGCCTTGAGACTAGAATGTGAAGTATTCTGTTCTGGGATCTTGAGAATCTGACAATTGAAAGAGGACACATTTCCTCCTCTGCCCATTTATTGCTCAGTTTTGCCTACACAAAGATGAAATGAGGTAAGGAAGAGTCTAGAAAGGTGGATAGCTTGTGCTTACAGCACAACTCCTTTTCTTTTACATTTGCATGCAAATTGATCTAGAAATCCATCAGCTGACTCTGTTAATGAGGTCAAGAAAAACATGCAGAGTTAATCAAACCCAGATATAGTTTTTATTGGTTAACTGTCTCCAGGGATGGAAACTCAGGACCACAATTTTTCTTCTGTGCTTTCAGAAATACCTTGCCATAAGTGATATTGGAATTTAATTTCATTGAAGAGCTGCCTCTCTTTTCCCTTTTGCACAAAAGTTACTCATGCATGTCAGTCTTGTCATTTTAATTGAACTTATAGGCATGAATGGCATGTGGTGGAATTTAATCTGTCAGTATAACAATAATAAATTATTGCAGTAGGCTTGATAAAGAAACCTGGGACTTTGCAGAGAATAGTAAAGAATTGGGGGTTGGAAGGAAGAAGTTTCCTACACCTTTGCCTGACAGTCAAATTCTCTGTTTTATCCATTTCTTCTTGTCATTTTGCTGTCTGTTCTTGCCTAATTATTCCAGACACTATACCCATCATATTCTGCATTACCACTGTTAGTCAAATGGTTCAATCTTTTCGAGTCTGCCTTTCAGACAGGATAATGTTTCTAGTTACTTTTACAGCATATCTTATTTTTCATCTATTTTGAGTGTACTTTGAAATGAATTGTAGAAATAAGATTTATCTTCTTGAATCCACAAAGCATATTAGGAGGAAATTAATTTTAGCATTGAATCTGATTGTCCCTAAAAGATGTCAGACATTGGTAGTTGTGACCATGTGGCCTGAATAAAAGAAATCATGGAAGTGCCTGGATTCAAAAGTATTCTGAGTAATATCCTGCTCTAATACATGTTTTTGTGAGAAATATATCCATGGAGGCCTCCCAGATTTGAGAGGCAGACAGGGGAACATAGTAGGGTGCTCATTTAAGCACTTGTGTAACTGAAATTGGTACCAAGAATTTATGACAGTTATGATGAGACTGCGCAATGAGAAGCCATGCAATTGAGCAGATAATGCCTGATATGTTGGAGAAGAAGAAGTTTGAGTGTCTGGAAGAATGACACTGTTTAACAACTGCTGGTCATCTTATGTAGGTTTATATTTTAAGCACTGTAGACCCTGTCTTGGCCCCATATTGTGATAATAGGACGTGGTAGGTTGTTTTGTTTTGTTTTCTTTAAATGTATATGCCCCTTCTGAAAATTGAGGATCAAAAATATTCTAAAAATATTTAGTTCTAAATTAAAACTAAAAACTAAAAACTCCCCTAGCAACTGTGTCAGAACCTTTAGAAGCCTAAATGTGGAGGTTTCCACACATATGGAGAAACATCTTAAGCTCTTAGATGCCCCTTTGCTGCATGAGGCGAAACAGTGCCTAAAAGCAGATGCTTGAGAAGCCTGACTTTATCTGCTGGGTGTGCCCAGAGCAAATCCACTCCACAGCAACAAGTCCTTGAGCAAATGCCAGCATCCCCACTCACTGCAATTTTCAGTAGGGCCAGGAGGAATGGTTATAGTGGATCCTGCCTCAACAGTTTATGCATTTTCTCTTATCGAAAAAGAGGCATGAAATGGACTTGGCCTCAGCAGAGCAGACTAACAGGTTGTCTCTTCCCACTGTGAATATTCTACCTGCTTGGATACTGAGTCATACTACTTGATTACTGCCATGAATTTTGTCAAGTTCAAGAGTATTATTTAGATATTTCAGTGAGTAAATGACTTCACAAGAGGGTTCTCAAATTGTATCAGTATCACCAGGAATGCATAAGGACACCAGTTTGAGTAAGTGCGCTGCTGAGATAAGCCTGAGTTAACAGGCAAGTGGAAGTCTTGGAGATTAGCAGAGTATGAAGAATGAGAGATAGTGGGATTATTTAGATTAAAGTATCATTCAAGATAGACGTTGGACAGGTAGGACTGCATTTCTGCTGAAGAGAGCAGTAGTGAAGGAGCCAATACACAAACCCAAAAGTTCTTGGGAAATAATTGTCTCTGCATGAATGTGTAAGGAAGGCACAACCTTAGCAGAAAGAATGTGCAAATTTAGAAAAAGGTCCATACAAAAAATAACATCCAGACAAGTGTGACAGTAATAGGCATCTCACTCTTCACTCTGACGGAGGGTATAAATGTAAATCTTGAGAGGTAGAACAGTATTTCTGTTTTAGCTGTACTGAGCCTAAACTAACAGCTGCACCACTGCCAAAGATGTCAGAGAGACTGAATGTGATTTTAGTTTAGCTGGAGAGAGAAAATTTTGAAATATCAAAATAGAATGTCAGAATAGAGAAGGTACTTAAATATGTACCTCATGAGAAGAAATTGTGGTACTCAAGGTTCTGGATATGCCACATTCATCAAATAGGTTTTGAAAAAAAATCTGTATTTTAAACTTAAATTAAGTAATAAGGTATAATTTAAGACCCCTGTAGTTATTAAAAAGAATAGGAAAGGCTGTTTTTCTCTCACAGAGTTATAAAGGCAAATAGTTCCTCTTTCATCATTAACCTTGGTGTTAATTTTTCAAGTAAAGAAACAATTAGTCTCTCAGAATCCTTCTAACAGGTATATATTTGAGTGATACACATGCAAATGTAAGGGTTTTGTTTCATATTTCATAATTAGAAACTAAAGCCTGTGATAATGTGGTAAGTGGGCCAAATGGGGGTTGCAAATAATCATGTCTAACTAATTATCTACTGTATAATCAAAAAAACACAAGAGGAACAGACACCTGCATAATGCAAGCCTTTGGAACAGATGTGCCCTTATTAATAGACATGAGTTGCCTATTAAAACTCTGTGGTGACAAAGCATGCTTTCCACCTTATGAAGGATACCCTGCCTAACCTTCTGTTTCTATGTAATTATAAACACAAAGAAACTGTAGAAGTAGTGTGGCTTTCCTCTTTTCCCTATTATGTTACAACATGAACTCTTAGCCCTCCAAGGTTTCAGAGGTACTGTACTGCTTATCCAGTTGTCTTTGGTTCGTATATAGGGCTACGTATTGTCTGAAGACATGAAAAGAAGTATCATTCAATGGGAGTATTTTGCCAGTAAGGAAATTCAACATTTGAAGTCCATTGCAAACATCTGACAGATGTGTTGTGCAGAAGATTATGGATATAACAAATAATGTAGTGTGTGATGGTTTTTTTAAAGATACCACAATAACAGTTTCAGAACTGTATGACAATAAGAAAAGAGTGAGCTACTTAAAATTATACTACAGGGAACAAAAAAAATCATACATTTATTCATTAAGATAATATTTTAGATATTAATAACTGTTTCCTGGCCCTAACAGATTTCACTGGAGATGAACTTGAGTTTCAGTCAGGTTCAGGTATACATACGACAGTATACATGTGGCTTGTCCTGTAGATTTCAATGGCATTATTTACATGCTTAAGACTAGGTGCATGCATATGCATTTACAAAGTAGAGGTTTTAATTATTAGACATGTTGCCCATTAATTCCCCTGACACATGCATCTAAAATTAACCAGACCTACAAATGTATTATTTTCTTGATGCTAGTTTTCATGAGGTAATCTGATTTGAAATATTATCCAGAGAATTAATTGAAATCTCAAAGATTAAAATAATTTTTTGAAGAGCAGGCAAAGTGGGGAATGTTAAACACAGGAATCTCGTTTTTTTGTTGGGTTTTTTTTTGTTTTGTTTTTTGTAGTGCTCATGAACAACAAAACTAAGATGTTATGAAAAAGCATCAAAACATCACTATTTAGGCTGCCTAATTCATCATCTTCAGACTTTTTTCCTTTTAATATTTTCTACAAATAGATGCTTTGATAGAGAGTATATTTTAGATATTCTCTCAATTTTTGTGTTGGAGACTCAAAAACATTGGTGTCAGAGAGCAGTTATCTGAAATGAAAGTCATCCTTTTTTCACAGCCTTGCAGGTGAGAGAGAAATCCTTAAAGCAAATGTATTATTGGGACATTTGCACCCATGGTCTCTCTTTTGGATTCAGCTCTATTGAACTGAAGAAACAAACAACAGTGAAGAATTTCAACATTCTTTTTTTCACAACCCATTTCAGAGAGCTGGCTGACTCCTGCCGTCCACACACAATGTTCAGTGCACCTGGACTGCAAATGTGTGTGATCTTGGATGCTTCTCAGCAGAGGACCAAGTATCCTGCTTCCCTACCTTCTAATTCCCATGTTTTCAGAGCAGCGTTAAGGCAGGGAGACTGGATTCCTGGCAAAGGGTCTCGACACCTCTGGTCATGAAATATTAGTCCATTTTTTTTAAGAGTAAACATTTCATATTCAGGGATGGAATAAAAAGCTCTGAGCTGTGACTAGCACTGAGATAATCTGCCTGAGTTTGCAGAGATATGGAAGCAAAAGCTGTGATGAATGTGGGTTGGCCCATATGTCCTGAAGCAGAGCTATCTGAGCCATGGGGGTTTTCTCCATTCCTGTCCAGGACAAGACTGGGCTGACTGCTGGCAAGAAAAGTGTGCAGAGTCCAGCTTGTACCTCCATTGCCATCATCAAGGATTCTCTGCTGCAGGGAGAGTACAGGAGTGGCTTCTTGTGCTGAGAGAGAAAATCCTGATTAGGAAAGCATAGAAAAGCCTGGATTGTACTGGTCCAAGATAATGTGTTTAATGTGTCCTTAATCTTACAGCCTCATAAGTATTTCCCATCCTTTCCCTCTTCTTAAACACCACATGAAGTTTCTAACTTTCAATAATGCAAACCCTTACAAAGTGTTCCTTTTAAAAATTATTTTACTTTTTCCTCTCTAAAATTTAGGATAAGCTGATCAGTTTAGAATACATAAATGGAAAATGTTGGCCACAGATGTATCCATTCAGGATAGCAGAAGCCTTCCTTTTGGAATGATGTGTTATGACTTTCTAAATTATATCTGACAGCATCAGGGCACTACAGTGAAGCCAAAAGACAGCTGAGATTTAGATATTTTCCGTGTCTATAATAATTTTTTTTGACGAGTAAAGATTAGCTTAAAAGGTCAAACTGAATGTTCTATCATGTACCGTAGAAAGTGTAGAAGGACATTAAAAATATATTCATAGAGAAAAAGAGCATGTGTATATTCATTCAGTGAGAACAAATATATTCAAATATATACAGGAAATCTACTCCATCCATCTAAGGCCCAGATCTAAAGTACTCACCATTAAAAAGTCAGCAGTTGTTAATGTTTATCACACAGTGGGAATGAGATTACCTCAGTTTTTCTTTCCATTTAGGATAAAAGATATTCTATAATAACTGTATTTTTTTTTTTTTAATGAATTCATGGACTTAGCAGCTCTCACAACTAGCTGTAGCTACTTGCACTTTGGGATTTAAAAAGCTGATAGTGTTGAATTATGTTATATGAAACTAATGTGGTAGCCATTACTTAGGGATCAGAGAGCCATTCCTCCCCGTCTTACTGCTCATTCTGGTAGTAGCTTTGCTGCTGACCTACTCCATATTTGACATTTTTAGTGCTGAATTCCCTGCTCCACATAAGGCATCTAACAATTTCTGAGATTTCCCTAGTGTATCAATAACAATCATGTAGAGCTGACAGATAAAGAAATAGTGGCATTATGTCAAAGTGGCACTTTGGTATCTACTCGTGTGAGCATCAGCTGAGCCCCTAGTGACACTTTTTTTGTGTACTGAGTAGTTAAGTCTCTACCTGCTTTTTTTGCCTCCCCTCTCCCTGCCTTTGTAGACAGAAATAGCCTGTGTATGTTCAGGTCAGCATAACTTGTATCACAGGGGTCTCTCCAGCTGGATATATTTGTGCATGGCTTACCAGCAGCAGTCTTAACTCCTAGCATTCAGGAACATGCGTGTATGTATTTTCTTTTCTGTGGCCTTTTCAGTCTGTTCATTGCTGCCCCCAGGGAAACATTCACTCACAAAGATTTGTCATCTGTCATCCAGAATTCATCATAATTTTGTTGCACATTAGATTTGACACAACTATGATGAATACTCAGGGTATTGCTTTCCCATTCTGTGAGTGCCACTTAAATTTGTACAGTCTGGTGACTCATTTCACTTTGATACCATTTTTTAATCTAGAAGGCTGAACAGCATGTCCTGACTTTGGTCTCTTGCCAACTGTAGTGAGCTTTGCTTTCCTGCATCACAGAAGATCCTCGCCAAAAAGCAAATACGTGCAGCTAAGAACTCAACTGATCAGAGCAGCCCTGTCCTTCCCCATAGAGGTGGGAATAGGCCATTGAACACTGGAGAAGAGCATTTAATTAGTTCATGTTGGCGTTTCTTCTTCAGTCTTCTGGAAGAATTTCTTTCATCCGAATAATTTCAGCTGTATTTTGCTTAAATCAATATGTCAAGGAGATAGGACCTTCTTTTTCAAGTCTTCTCCTGGCACACCGTGAGTGACTTCAGAGTTAATTCACTTCCCTGTGATTGTGTTTCTTTATCTGTAAATGGGAACAACCTCACTGTAAGGCATAACAAGACCTTCTGACAAAATGAGAGCCTTTCTGAAAACTCTAAGATACTGTAATGAGGCCTGATGCACCAGGTATTCTCAATATAGTTACATGAACAAAAATGTTTTGTATGCCACCAGAACCAGTTATATATTTTCAGTGTGACAGCCTGCCTGAGTTCATTTCATACAAGTCAAAATTATTTCTGAATTAGAGATGCCATGCTCCTAGGTGCCAGCAATTGCCAAATCAATATACTATGTAACCACAGTTGCCCATATGATGTACAAAACAGAAGGTGGATCCACATTTATGCCAGCTGCAGAATGATCCTGATCCCTAAATTCCTGCAAAAAGCCCCCCTCAAAACAACATTAGTGGAGGTAGACAAAGAAACCCTTTATTGGTAGCTTCCCAGTGCACACCAAAAGTATGAGCACGTGCACCCTTTTGATGTCACAGTTTTTATAACTTTCAGTAATTAACATATGCAATATCGATCAATATCTATCAATACCTATGTGATATCTATCAATATCTACCAATTCATGGTACCCATTTCCCCTGGTGCCCACCCTCAGAACTGCCCCTGGGAGCTTCTCCAAGGGCTCTGGGCCAACTCTCCTGTTTTGACTACATCTTATTATCTCAGTTGGAATTCTTGCAGGTGCTCTTCAGAATAACATGTCCTTGGCAAATGTGTGTGAAAGTGCTCAGTAACTTCTAAAAATCACTTAAAATGTAAGAAACTTAGGAAAACTCATTTAACTTATATAACCCTGTAAAAATCTACAAAATACACATTAAAATCCTCCACAAGCATGACAGAATATACATTGACACTGTTGACTGTCAAGTCATCCCCACTCTCAGCCAAAACTGGGGGTGGTCTTCTCTTTCAATGTGCATATCAGATAGCCAGTCTGTCAACCAAAAGAGAGTGGGAACTCCTGAGTCCAAAGTAAGCCTCCTAGAAAAGAAGAATACCCTAATGTTTGCGAAGATGATTAGGAAGTTGGTTTATTTTATTTGAGATGATGTTTTCTTTTCCTCTCCTCCTCATCCATTACACAGACAAGAAGGAGAAGCAGGGCTGAGTGTGGGTTCAAGGTTAATTTATATCCCACCTATGCAGAGCAGTCTTGTGTGCATTTACTGCAGTCACCCACACAGGAAAAACTTCATTCATTCTGGGACACTGAGCACTTCATCACAGCCCAGTTTGCCCATGTAATCACAGCCTGCTTATACAAAAACATCAAAACAGTTTCAAACTTGTAATTTTTATGGTGAGATCACACTACTGTTTTTGTTATTATTCATTTATAATAACATAATGAAAATTTAAGGAATTTGGAGAGCAGGACTGCAGGTCTGTGCTCACATTACAAAAATCCATGACAGCATTGTTTGATCCCAATGACTCAAAATACTCAGGGATTTGCTATTTTCTATAACAAACTAGCATCAGAAGCCATCTAGCTACAAACATACAATAACACTCCAGTCTGAGACTTCTGTTCCTTCGTAATTGTAGATTGAAACGATATGCAAAAGACATATCAAAGCTGAAAAGCCAAACAAGATACATGAGGCATTTAAGATGACCTCTGAGAGGCAGAAATGAATGTGTCTTTAAAACAGACACAAAATTTAGTAGAAAAAGAAAGTTGGAATAGGTTGATATGGCAGACGAAATTGAATGAATTAATGAAATGACCATTTTATATGCTCTGACTCATGACATGTATGCAAGTATAAAATAAATTAACCAGCATAATGGTCAAGCATGCATCCAGTGCACCAAGTTTAGATTTTTATGAATGCCTTTTCACATTTTCACCTTCCATAGGTAATAAGAGCTAAGTGTTGCATACTTTTTAAATCAAGACTAGAATTTGTCCTGACATTTTTTGCACACATTTATTCATTTTTTAATTGTTACAATCTAGACAAATATTTCCTGCTTACAGTATGTTTTTCCAGCTATGGAGTGCAGTACAAAATTGTTCTTCCCTGCATCTGGTATAAGGAATGAGTTACTAGTTGCAAATCTTCCTCTGTTTGTAAAGATGATTTGTATTATCTAGATGTACAAGTGCAATATTAAGCATTGCTATAATTGATTACACTGAAGACATTGGTCAAAGTCAGAACAACAGAGTGAAAAGGCTGCTTTCTGCTTGAGGGCACCATTGTTTGTATTGAATATATAGCTCTAGTGTCTTACCCTTGGGGTCAAAGCAATTAAGGCAATTCTTCATGGTACTAATGCTTTTCTGTGTTCTATATTTTTCAGTGCAAAGTATTAAAAACTCTGCACTGTCATCACCTGCATACCCAAACTCCACTTTTATCCCTGAAGGTTTAGAATTAATTTATTGCATGCATTTTTTATGATATTGTTAATGTTAACGTTATGACTTGTATTTTTGGACTTTCAGAGTCATCATCAGGTACATCTTATGGTCTCTTATCTTTAAAGAAAGGTAGAATAGAAGAATCAAATGTGCTGCTGAATTCTGTGTTTTACAGCAATAATATGCTGGTTATACTGATAATAGCCATTCCAACCAAAGGAGAGGATAATGTCTACTGACATGTCATCATAATGAATTAATGTGAAATCTACTTAATCGGATATCTCTATCCAGATTATATTTCCAAATGAAAGCTATCCTGTATTTTGTATGGCTTGGGTTCTGTAACTGAGCACTGTATACATCACTGTCAGTTGCATAACAGGTATGTGATTAAATATCATTGAAATGGGAATTTTTCAAATAATGAGCCTGATCCTTTACTCACACCTCAGAAAAAAATGCAGTTGACTTGGTGGGCAGTTTGGTTTATAATATTTTTCAATGGTAGAAAAAGGATAGTTGACATTTCACTTACAGAAGAAAATTGCACAGTGAAATGATGGATGTTTCAACTGAACCTCTGAATTCAGTGAAATGAATAGATGTGGTTTTCCTTGTCAATATTCTGCCTCCATTAAAACAGTCTGAGAGTATAATAGAAGCAACAAAATTAGGTCTTTGTAAACCAAAAGTAGTACCATTTAACTCATTGTGAGCCGGAGGTGTGATAGAAATTGTGCCTTAGTATTTCACTTGAATATTCATTTCCCTGTTCTGTAACAGAGCAAGAGGTACTGTTCTGTTTTGTTTTTGAAGTGAGTCTTTCTAAGCAGTGAGCATAGCATAGGCACATATTTGACATGTGGGAAGCTGATACCTGCCTCATGAAGGAAGAATCAACTCAATAGTCACCTAAAGGACCAGGTTGTCAGCCTTGTGCACTCTCCAGCTAGGCATGCTGAGCCTCGAAGGTATGATGTGGAAGAAAGGAGGATGACTTCTTTCCAACGCTCAGCACAACACAGGCAGGTCGGGCTGTGACCTCTGCAGCCTTTGGGCAGCAATAACTCCTGTTGCTTAAGAGATCCTGGGTCAGTGTCAGAACTAACTGCTACTTTAGCAGTGGGATAACAATAAGTCCTGTGGCACTTGAGACCCCAAATCCCATGAAAGATGAATGGCTTGTTGTAGCCATAGGCATCTATTCAGAAAACATGCCCTTCCACCTCTTTCCACTCTCAAGACAGAACTCTTGCTGCTGGGCCCTCAGCATCAGTGCCTTAAATCCTGACCCTGTGCCACATATGAGTGTAACCAGACATGCCGTGATTCACTGTATACTTGTGTGTGACTATGCCTGTGAATGGATAAAAACATGTGAGAAATCATCTAAAAAGAGTGGTGGTAAAGATAAAATTTAAGAATAGCATCACTAGCTACAGGGATTACTAGCTTGAATTTTAATGTTACCATTAACTACTTCAAAAACTAAACAGATAGGATTTTTCACCTCTAAAACCATCCAACAGCCAAACACTCAGCTAAGACTCACTTAATGAGTGATGTCCAGAGTAGAAGAGAATCTAGGCCCACCTTCAAGTGTGAGGCCAACCAGATGAAATGCAGAGTGTGCTTTTTTATCTTTAGAATTGAAGAATATGGCTTCAGGAAGGCATAGACTTGAATTACAAAAGGCTTATTGAGTAATAAAGGGCGTTTTTAGAGAATAAGTTTTAAAACCATAAGCGAAATTAATTTTAATGTAGGCCTTCTAATGCAGAAGTGCCCTTTGCTGAGTTGTAACATTGTATGTTGGATGCATAACAGAAAAAAGTAGGTAGGTGGATGTGAGGGCTACAGGGGAAGTCACTGCCATTGCATTTTTGACTGAGGGGGCTCTGAAAAACCTGTCTATTCCTCCTACCAAAATCCTGAAGAAGGCAGATAACACTGTTACTCCCTCCTACAATTCAAAAATCCCATAATAAACCAGGCTCATCAAAATGTAGTCATCTGTACTTTTTTATACTGGAAAGATTCAATCTCTTCCTGTAATAAGAAGTTAATTCAGATGTCTTTCCATCAATATTAAACCTCCATTCTCTCTTATACACTGGTGCTTTTTTGGATTTTCTTTTTGTCAGATAAATATGTCTCAGTTCATTGTGGAGATTGTGTTGTGGGATATCTCATTTACAGGCTCCATCCAAGAAAACCTCTTTAAACTAATAAGTGGCAAATCATTTTTCTACATAGATACTTGAGTACTTCCAACAATCTTACACAGAAACTCAGTTCCCCTTTTAGAAATGTCAGCAAAATCTGTGGTGCTGCAGTTTGCTTTGTTTTTAAATATTTCAGACTTTCAAAACCAAGAACCTTTCTACTCTGCCTAGGGCAGCATTAGCATAAGTTTGCCTCCTCAGCAGAAATGTTTCCTGGTTGCAAAAGTTGTGACGTTTAATTGATGCTGTTAGAATATCTGTATTTAGCTGGTGTAAATTGGCACCACTGCTCTGTTCTCAGTAAAACAGTGCCAGCTTACATCTGACACTAGACTTTGGTGAAAGAAGGCAGGTCTCACAGGGAAGAATTATACACAGGCAAGAATTGCTGTGAAGAAGTTATGTTGTTCTGCATTTCTGTATTCAATTTTTGAGCAAAAAGTATGGATAATTAAAGTGCTTAGGATATCCACATTTGCAGTAAGTTATACATGTTAAAAAAAAGGGCATTTTACCTTCTACAATTTGCTCTAACTTTAAATATATATTTATATTCCTACAACTAAATACAAGTTCTAGCAGAGGACTCCTTCCCATACCATTAATAATCAATATTTTACTATTGGTTGTCAAAATTTAGATACTTATCCTGTCATTCTGCATTTTTCCTCTTCTTTCTCACGTTGCATACCTCAGGTCCTTGGAGTACTTACATGTATGTTTATGTTATCTGTAAGTCAATCTACACTCGTAGCTATAAATTCAAATGCCTGGGTCACCCATGTCATCAAGCTGTGTGTTCAAGGCACTTTTTTATTACTGTGGCCTCTAGTGAGATAGAAGTATCCAATTTTGTTTCCCTTCATCTTTAATTGTCTTGGGGAATATATTTAGAGCTGACTGGAGAGGGGAAAGGAGAAATGTTATAAAACTGGCCAACATCAAAGGATGTCATACATCAAGATACTTTCCTGGATGATTTGCACTGCAAGAGAAGAGTAACATAATTACGAGGGTTGTCCATCTAAATGGTTTTATGTCACATCATAGAATAGTGAGTGCCTAACAATGCATTGTTGCCATTGTATATAGTTTCCTCTGTAGCTTTTACTTAATTTAGCGAAAGTGTGTTGAATGTCATCTAAGTCACAGGCTTATACATAGTTTCAGAAGGCAAGTGGAATGTGTTCAGGTTACTGAAAGAGTAAATATCCCTGTGTTTTACATTTGAAGCAGGTGTCTCGTATTAAGCCCAGCGACTATTGCACTGTAATTTTGCATTACAGATGATGCTTGGAATTCTACAGGAAAAGTAACACTTTGCAACATTTTCTCTGCTTTTGTTTATGTTCTGGTGTGACATCTTTTGCAATTCATCAGACTTGTAGCAAAACGGAAATCTATATTTGTGTAACTTCCATGAAATATGAACTTAGTAATGTGAGGTATGAGCTTTAAGATGTTGCTAGACTGAAACTATCTTACCTCCAAAATATACCATTATTGGATTGTTTCTAAATCTAGCAACATGCCACATATTGCTTTAAATTTCTGATTTATATTCTCACTGTTTCTGAATTTGTTAACAGTACAGTTCTAGTGAGAATGTACTAAACTATAATTTGTCTGTAAATCTTCCCTGTCATATGCAAACACTATAAGATCTTCAAGGGAATTGCTTTTTCTTTTAAATACAAAAAGACACTCTTTGCCTAGATTGTCAGTGTAAAGCCCTGAGTGCAAAATACAAAGCAGAGAAAGCCCTAGAATAACTGAAACAACTTTATGTATCGGCAGTGCAAGAATCATAATGCAAGAATTGATAACAGAAGGCACAGGCTTAGGGTCTGCCATCAGTAGCTCCCACTGACATCAGCGATGCAAGTAGGTAGAGCCTGGTAATTGTCACCGTAACTGAGAGTCTGACAAAATCTAGATAACAATGGGCGGGCAATCATCACTGAGCCCTTTGTGTGACGTTGCAAATAAGGGTTTTCAGTGCTAAATGGCAGCTTAGCAGAAGGGAAGACAAGTTGCTTCCCCTACCTGGTGCTCCTGTGAAGGGCAGTTTCTTGTTCTCTGCTGTTACAACCTGTCCCTGAAGACAAGGGTAACTGATGTTCTTGGTAATAATAGATCCCTTGGGGCAGATTAGAGTGAAATGGCACTGAATGACTGGTGTTTATATATACATATATATATGGTTTATTTTACAACAATTTGGTTGAAAGAGAAAGAAAGGATAAGAGTAAAAAAGTATCACCACCTGTGCACCCAGTGATGAAATATGATTAGTGCAATTTCCGTGTCTGTTGGTTGAAGTGATAGTTACTATCTTGATCCGTCAGGGGTGGGGTAAACCCATGAAACACAAAGTGCAGTGGGTTAATATATGCTTAGGTTAACGTGGGTATACCCAGGTACCTCCTCTGGAGGGGCGGGGAGAGTTTTACATTGTCTGTCGCAACACTGGACCTTGCAGAGTCCTCCAGTGGAAGGACCCAGAAATGAGTCTGTGAGCCCTTTGGGGGTCTTTGATGGTTTATGACATCTTCTGAGACATGACACCTTCTGAGACGTGTAGTTAAGCCAGTTATACCCCATCATGAGAAGGATGAGCACCTTCAGGACCATGTATGAATGTCCCAATACCTCCCCTGGGGGAGAGAGAAGAGTTTTACAGCTGAGCCAGTTGTATAAGAAAGGACATTGGCATGATAAAAAACACTATCCCACCTCCTCAGGGCCTGCTTCTTGTTGACCTTCTCCCATATCTGCCTCAAAATCCAGCTTGTAGCCTCTGGTGGTGTGTGCACACCGCCTCTGCACCTGGGCTGTTACCTTGCGCATGGGTCAGCAAAGCATCCACTGCTTTTGCAAACGGCTGATTGTTTAAGTCATTAACCATTAACATTTCAGTCTCTCGCATCTGCAGAGTTCTGAAAGAGGGTAAGTTATGCACCAGTTTTTTACTAGTATTCAGTTTCAGTAATAAAACTATTAGCAGCAGTAAAATTCTTGATTTTTTTAAAATGTGGCTGACTGGGTATTTTAATGAAACTGAACTTGAATCTGTTTTCTGATCAACACATTTGTGAAGGAAAAGCACAGATATATATTCCTGTTAAGAACTTGTTATTCCCTGTATTAACATTTGGTGAGTCAGATTTATGGGCTCAGACATCTTGTCTTTATATTTGTATGCATGTGCACTTGTTTAAACCTGAGAGAATATGAATAATTGAGAACAACAGTTTTTAAGGAGAAGGCACATGGAGTAACTGCTGTTGGCTCTCCTAGGAGTCAGTTTGGGAACATGTTATTCCATTTGCAGCTCCGTAGGGAAACCACAGCAAAAGCTATCCAGACGATATTTTGTAAAGCTGAGGGAACAGTGACTGCTAGGGACACACAGTCTGGACTTCAGAGTCGTGCATAAGACCTGCTAAAGAGATGTGATCTGAATGAGGAGAGAGAAAGAGAGAGAGATATGGAACAGTTTAGTATTTAGGTACGACAGTGCTTTGGAGTGAGCATATGAGTGCCTGGCATTCAAAACTCACAACATTCAGGTCTTGAAGAGGTTTTTCCTTAATGTATCTCTGGTAACATGAAGAAAAACAAACCTGCGAGTCACGATGCAGAGAGAACAGGCTGCCCTCTTCATTGGCTTCCCCTGCACATTGCACTCCTCCAGAAGAGACTGATCCCTGTTAAAAGGTTTGTCGTTCACCTCTGACCAATTCTGCTCTGTTGAGTAGATTTAAGCAGGAAATGTTCCAGCAAAACAAGGTCGAGCTTGTAATCAGGAAAAACAACCATGCAGCTCTGCCCTCCTTCAGTCACCTTTCATTTCTCTCCTGTCTGGGCTTTCACACCAGGCCAGATGGGTCACACCACCCCTTTCGCACTAAGGCTTCAGAAGCAGGGAAGTATGTTTTTGTCAGTGACATTTCTGTTCATTTGAGAGATCATCTCTGTCCTTTGGGATACTGTCCCAGGTGGAGTTGCCTCCATGGCTTGGCAAGGGAGAAAAGAAGCTGACCTCAAGGCTTGTCAGTGGCAGCTGCTGCGTTACCAAAAGAGGAGCTTGCTGCCCTGCTGCTCTGTCTCTAAGAACTGATGATTTGGGGAGTCATTGCATGATTCAGGTATTCCTCGTTTTCACTTGAGGCTTTAAGGGGTTGGGATTTGGCTGAGGAGCCATGACAGATATCATCATGTTAGCCAAGATTTTTAAGAAGTACATGCACAGATATATTTAAATTTAGTTGTTGCAATCATGTTGGTTCACTTTGTACTTCCTTTTTACTGTTACCTGTAGTCATAGTTTAAGGAACGCTTATTTGAAATTCAAATGGATAAAAATAACAGGAGACAGGATAGATCTCACAACAGAAATAATAAAAGCTAATTTATGGCCAAGGAAACACTATGTGAAAAAGCAAGTGACCTCCAGCCATTCCTTCTGAGGTCACAGGCCAGCACAGGGAGAAGAAACTGAGAGCTTGCTGGGCAGTACCACACTGTTCATCCCTCTAAACTTCAGTGAAGGCAGCAAGCTGAGAGGTGGCGTGAAGTGGTGTTCCCCAGCTGGGCCGAATGGAACTGGACTGCTTTGTACAACTGTGCTTGTGATGCCTGGCTCCACATATGTGCTTGCTGCTGAGAGCTCTCTGCCACAGATCATAAATAATACCTGCATTGACAAATTTCTGTATATTCTCTTTACCATCAATCCAAACTACTTAACCTTGACATGTGAAGCTAGTGGGGAATCTACCTTGGAACTCCTTCATTCTAAAGAGTCCCTTTTGATGGCTAATTGAGGCTAGGTTAAAATTTCTTAACCTTATTTTAAAGTACAACAGCTCCAGTTCTTAAAAACAAACCAAAAAACAAAAATCTGCCTGTAGTAGTAAGGTCAGTATTTTAAAGTCAGTAGACTGTAGACATTTCCTTAAAGTGAAGTAAAGAGGAACTGATATTTTTGTGAGGACCAAGGTTTATAAAAGCCATTATTTTTAATCAACTGATTTGTAATCCTGGGTCCCATATCCAGCTACTTGCACTGTATTAGTTGATTCAAGTAGCTTTTAACATCTGGTCACAGAACAATTTGAACATACTTTGTCACACAATGAGTCAGTGTGAAAGAGATCAAAATATCAAGGGAATTCTACAATACTAAAATAACAGAGAGTGCAGTTGTGGGGTGGAGGAGAGTAGCTACAAATGTCTGTGTCTTGGTCTAGAAACAGAGTATTTGTGTGTGTGTATGTCACGTGAAGGGGAGGAAGGAGACAGAAATGCAAAGATTTCTAGTCTTAACTGTATTAATAAGAAATTATTAGCTATAAGCGCTTCCAGACAATC
>JAWWEV010000134.1:21473474-21511334 GCA_035583235.1 Hafferia zeledoni
GTAAGAATCAAAGTAGCTGTTAGCATAAGATGTAAGATAGAATGTATAAAGGAATAAGCTTTGTAAGAAAGTAAAGTATAGAATAATAGAAAGCACATGGTCTTCTTACCCCTACATTGTTCCAGGAGGTAGGAGGAGGCAGAACAAGCTGCTAGAAGTTACCCCAGCAGAGACATGGCCTTTTCCCCCCTCCCCTGCAGTTAAAACTGTGTTTCTTTTTATACTTTCTTTTTTTTCCCTTCAGGTGTTTTCGTGTGACTATAGTCAATATGTTCTTCGAGGTGATACAGATGCCTGAGAGGGGGTGGGCTCCTTGAGTCTGCAGGGCCAGGGTGCGGCAAAGAAAGGCCATGCTAAGTTGATAACATTCCATTCTCTGGTAACACCCACCACTTATCAGTTTGCCTCGATTTTGTCTTCTGCTGGGAGCACCCCTCCAGGGGGCTGAGGCATTTCCCTCAACCCATCCAGGCTTATCAGGGTCATCACCCCACAGTGTATATGTATCATATTAATGAGGTGTAAAAACTGGGATACTGGAGAGGGAAAGGCAGAAGTTTGGGAACTAAATTTCCCTGGTAAATTAACTAGTGGGGAGGGGGGGAAGGTTTTTCATTGTTTTTTTCCATTCTAAAACTCTAAGTCATACTGTGTGCATGGTGAAAAATAGAAGCAAGTGGAGCCAGGATGTTAATAAGGTTTGATCTTTTAAAAAAAAGAAAAAAAGAACGAGCCAGCAAGAGAGGGAGAAATATAATAATGTTTTGAATTTGAATAAGATGTTGGCTAACAGCAATGGAAAGAAACATCAATTCAGAGGGAAGAAAACTGGCCAAAATTGCATTATGGAATATGAATCATAGAGTAGCTAGAAAGCAAAATATGTAAGTAAGCAGCAGCAACAACTGAAAGACTGGACACCTTACAAGGATTCTGCTGTTTGAACAAATTATCTATTCCTAGTGTTTTTCTACCAACAAAATATAATTCAGATCTTCCAGAAGAGAATAAATAACTATATAAAAACTATTACATTAAAGAAACAAATGATTTTTAGAAGTCCTCAGCCTTGGCTGCATACACTGATGCTAACTTGTACTGTGCTTCCCTTCCTAGAAGATCATCTGTCATGTCAAAAAAGGTGTCAGGTTGGTATGAGACTACCCTTAGTAAATGCAGATTCTATTTACCTCTTTCTTAGTTTTTCCCTCAGAAGTGGTTCTCCAGCTTTGTAAAATTTTGAGAAGCTAACTCTGGCCAACAGATACTTGATTATTTTCTTTTCTTAAAAAATGGCTCTTCCTTTGTTATCTAAGCAAGGTAGTATTATCCTTGTTTTGGCAGGGCTTCACAATTTAGTCACCCTGAATTGGCTTCAGTAGACTATGTCACTGTCATTTTAGAAAACTGAGCTAAGGTGCTTAGGTGTGAGTTTTTTTCATTCATGGCTGCACTATCCTTAATTTCTATCCTGTATCTCATTACATAAGAACCCACTTTGCCTCCTTAATTTGTAGCATGTGTCTGAAGGACATTTGGGGGGTACTTTTAATCTACTTGATTACCCCAGTTCAGCTTGTTTTTTCATAACTGTCACTAAATTCTGCATTTTGTCCCTGAAGAAACAGCTTTTTTCTGTCACTCAGTTCTCCGCCCCCCCCCCCGCTTTCTCAGACAGTCTGTTGACTCCCGGTATCTTATTTCATGTAATTATTCATCCAGTTATGCGTGGAGCCTTTTCCTGCAAGTTCTTTCCTTCCTTTTAGCAACAGATTCTAGCCAGTTTTATACCTTTCACACTGTTTGTTTTCATGGTAAAATCACAAATTAGTTCTCCCAAACCAACAGCCTTGGAAGAATTAAGGTTTAATATTATCACATTATGTCCTTATTCTAAGTCCATTGGCAAAAGGAATTGAAAGGTTTTGCTGGCACTTTCAAAATGTAAATCAGACTGCAGTCAAAATATCCTGGCTTTTACTAATTTTTTAAGTCCTGGGATTTACCATTTTATTCCAGGGTTTTTATTCATGAGGTTCTTAAGCTGAATACAAATTATTGTTCATATAGCAACCTGAATACGAATTATTGTTCATATAGCTAGCTGATAAACATTTAAACCCAAAAATGGCTCTCAAAGACCATGTGCCAGTGGTTACACTAGAGACTCTGGCAAGCTTCTTTGAAAGAAGCCAGGTGGTTGCTAAAGGCATCTCTCCTGTTGAATGTCCCTGCGCACAGGGCAGAGGTTTGGAGCTATCCCCTTGTGCTGTTTATCCATAGGAGTGAATTAAGCAGGGCCAGGTAATGTTCTCAAGTGCTGGACCTGGATTATCTGGACTATTATGCGGGTACAGCCACCTTCGGCAGGAGTTTGGACTACACTCAACAGGAAGTTTGCATGAAGGCACACTGTAATTTTAGTAATAAAACAATAATTTAATATTACCATTATGTATTAATAAACATAATAATTATTATTATAATTAGGACAAAACCAACAATAATTACAATGTCGGTAATTGTTGTCCACACTGAGCATCTTCGTCAGGTCTCCCCCACGTTCCTTACAACTTTAAGAGAGTTTTGTTAAATAGTTTTTAAATGCACAGTATCTAAAATGATGCAAGTATTTTGCTGCATTCCACCAGAGTGATGCCTTTCTCTTATTGCACCAGCTGCAAAATTGCATCTGCATTTGCCTCAAAGACAACTAACTAGTTGATTAACTTCAAAAGAGACTGGAAAGAAAACTACTGTAGATGTAGCATGGCCCGTTAGGGAACTCAGGAGCAAACTGGGAAACTAAATTACCTGGCCAAGCAGCTGCAGACACAACCCTTTCAGGCCTGTTGTCCACCCTCCTGCCCACATGGTGATGTCAAACTGCTAGCATAAGAACTTAAGTTAACAGGGAAGAAAAACCTGTCTTAGTAAAAGGAGCACTTAATTGACCAGAAGCCAGGGCAAACAGTTCTTCTGTTTTGTGCTTTCTCTTTGGTTTGTTTAGGAAGTTCCGGATTTTTCAGTAAATTCAGCTGCGAGTGGGAAAAAGCTGTGGGAGCAGGACAGAAGTTAGATCTGCTGTGCCTACCTGCGCCCTGATGTGCTCACTTTAGAGGGTGACTGGGAGCACTCATGGGAGGTCCGACAATGATGACTCTTTTGTGCTAAAAGTGCCTTGGAATGCTCTGAAACTACTGCAGCATGCCTAATGCCTACGCAAACAACCCAGGTGCTTGCACAAATGTCTAGCGTTAGGAGCATGAACAATCTCGTTGACTCGAAGGGCCCTTCTCATGCATTTACAATAGGCACATTCTTATGCCTGTGGCTGTAGGGAGCCAGAAGCCTACTTCTGCAGTCACACCGTGTTACTTCAGTCTTTGATGCCTACCGTGATTTCCAGAGGAAGAGTTTGCAAACACTGAGCCAGAGATCAAATATGTTTACTTATGCTGAGTATCATTACCTCACTCTGTTGGCATTTCCTTTCACTTCAGTGGGGCCATTTGCAAAGCTGTGCTACTTCACCAGTAAAAACATCAGGCTGGGTAGTGATGTGTGTGTGACAGCACAAATCTCAGACTGAACCATTCCATTCCGGTGCTGTTAAAACAGACCTAGAATCAATCTCCTGTCAGTAAGTGCAGTGCATAATAATAGCGCTCATATTAGAAGCCATGCAATATTACTTTTCAGCTTCACACCATTATGAATAATTAAGGAATAATAGTAACTACTTGCTGGTTTATGGGACAGTAATCTTGTTCACAAAGGGACAAGCCACAGGACCAAAAGGAACCAAATTATTGACAGAAAAAACGGGGATGATGATGTTCTTAGAGCTGTAGGAAGAAGTACTCATCTCAGATATTTCTGAGAGCTGCTCCATCAGTTTTAAGATGACAAACTGCCGACTAGGAAGAAAAATGTCCATCTTTCTGTTGATTTGCTTTTATCCTGACGTACTTTCAGGGCTGAATTAGTAAATTGTTTACCTCTGAAGCCCAGAATCCTTTTTATTAAGGATTTTTTTTTTATAAAAATTGTAGTTGTCTCTGAGTATAAGATGGTGTTTCAGCTTCAGAAACCAGAGCTACTGGAACAAAATCAACAACAAACTACTTTCATGCTGATGTAGGCATGGCTTTTACAACCCACAGACTTCATCCTCAGTTTTCAAATTGCTTGTAGTTACTTTGTTGTAGATAATAACATAATGTGGAAAGTAATGGTTTATAGGTAGTTAAGAGGGAATATACTTTCAAGAGGTGCTTTCATGTTGTTACCACTCATGACTAAGTGCTGTCTATCCAGAAGAGACACAAAAAATCTAGACTGGTAGCAATCCAAAACTTAGAGCATTATTTAACACAGAAATTAAAAGGCAACTGAAAGAGGCTTATATTACTGAAATGAGAAAAGTTAAGATAATAAACAGTGATGTAAATCAGACCTATTCAGTAAAAAAGACCAAGGAGCATATTCCCTTCCAGATGGGCAAGCCAAAGTGAAAATGAAGGTCACAAACTCAACTGTGCATACTAAATAGGTCAAACTCACTCACTACAATATTCTTTCACCCATCCTAGTAGAACAACCAGTAATACTTGGCTGAGAATTGCAGGCATACATGAGAAAAACAAAAACCCTGCAACAAAATCTCATTAAGAGCTCTGGCCTAAAAAGGCATAAAAAGGTATTAAAAGTAATTCCTGCTTGTGTAGTCAAATGAGTTTGCCTGAGGTCCTGCTCCACATTTTCAGCCGTGTTTCAACAGATTCAGGCATTACTTTCTCATATATTTGCATGTTGAAATACCCTATTGGGCATAAGAAGACTTGTTCATAGGTACCTATTGTACACATTGTATCTGCCACCCATAAGAAATAAGGTGTATGAATCAAAATGGCACCCATAGCAAATGCTCAAGTAGCTGTCCAGAACTTGGTTTGACTACCAACAGCATTATAAGACATTACCTGTAAACCAGGGAAGAGTGTGCAAATGAAGGGAGAGCTTCTTGTGAGAGAGAAGTACGGTGGTCCAAGTGGCTCTATATGCTGCATCTGCCCCAAGCCACTACCTGCTCACATACAGTTAGGAGAAGAAAGCAGTGGGGTTTGGTTGGGTTGGAAGAGGCATGGGGGATGAAGCACTCAGAGTTTCTTCCCTTTTGGCCTTCTGAGGTACTCAAACTGAAAGAAGTTTGAGTTCTTAACAGATAAAATATGTGAAGTGGGAAAACCTTGGTTCACGTGGCCAGAGCCATCGATGAGAAAAACAGTGTAAAAGCATTGGTACAGCTACCAAAATATTTGCTTACAATAAATCACTAAATGTTAAACTTTTGTGAATATTAACCAACATTTTTCAAAGCCATACTACCCTCATCAGAAAGCAATCTTGCATGCAAAATTATGGGGAAGTCCTTTGGGCATCTGTGAGCTGTAACAACTCAGACTCTTTCAATCACATCCTCCTAGCAGCTGCAGAAGCACTGCAGAATTTAGGCTAAAAAGATAGCTGCTCAGTGGCTCCATTCTGCTTCCCCCAGACAACAAATGTTTCCTATCTTTTTATGTCACACTAATCCATCTGTAAAATTCTGGCTATGTGCAAGAAACAGGGTTGGGCCCCAAATGTGCAACTGTGGGCACTATTTTCTAGCAGGATGTGTGAAGGCAGCTAGGATTTGACTGCCTGCATAGTTTAATTGTAAGGTCTAACTATTGACAGTCTTCTTACTGCTCATTTCCTAGTTGTTGTCTTCTGATTATTTGCGACATCAGGACAGTCGGCCATAGAAAATGCAGCCTCATGGAATCTACCCCCTTATTCATTTTGTGCTATAGTAAATATTCAGGCAGAGTCAATTATAGAAGTAGAAGGGGAAGAATTAAAACCTAATGAAAGTTAATCAAAGAGAAGAACTTCCTTCAGGCTGGCCATGCGTGTCTGTAGTTTGTCTGTCATTTATAATACTGCAGCCTCTGGTTCATAGTCAAGCTGTAATTCTGCCAGTTAATGTATCCAATTAACCCCACTAATGAGCTAATCAACAGTGTAAAATCTGTGTAAAATCACTGAGGGTGTATGATGAATGGGAAATGCACTGAACTCTCACGGTATAAAAAGTGCTTTATTGCACTTGTTAAAGTGGCACAGTCTTCTCCCTCTCTAAAGGATAATTTATCACTAGGGTCTGTAACTGTGCCATGCCCTGATAAGGGAGAGGTGGCAATAAACCCATCATAAAATGATTACTCAGGAATGCAGAGCAATTAAAGTGTCTCTGCATATGAGAGTCATAGGCTAGAGAGCAAAAATGGTATTTTTTAGAGTAGAGTGCTAATACAAGGTAAACAGTTTGTTTTAGGTGATCCACAATTTGGAAAGCAAATACCTATTTCATACAAATATTTCAGTTTAGGAGTAAATAATCTATTGAACACTGTGGTTATGATATATGAAAGTCATTCAAGACTAGATTCTGCCACCTTTTTCAGTATGAGAAATGTTTGCTGCAGTGATAATCCTGCTAATTTTAATAGATAATGTGAATAGGAAAGTAATATTCCACCCAAATAAGCATAACAGAATCTGGCTGAGAGAAAATAATCAGATGAAACTATACTTTCTTTCCTACAGTCACGACTAATGCAAAGCATTGATAACAGTAATTAATTTCAATTATTGTTTTGTTATTTTATTTAATATCTATACTTCCTTTCTTTCAGCATCTCTTTTAGGGAGATACAGATAAGGGAAAAGTAACACATTATAGGAGAAGAAAGGAAAGAAAACTGAAATACTGGCATGCAAAAAAAAGCCACACAAGAAAAACAAATTCTGCTAAGTAAAGGGGTAAGGCAAGTTATCACAGGAGTTTGGGAAACAAGGAAGTTAGATCCAGCTCTCTGAAACTCTTATAGATAACTAAATTTGTGTTTACCTGGTGCAATATAATTATGTATAAGAGTAGGAGGAAATGGGTTACATGAGCTGCTAGAGATCGAAACTCTGCTGTGCCTGAATTTGAAATTATTGTATTCTTCATGTAACAAGAAAATCTTTTTAAAAAATATGCAAGAAGCAACAGTGATTTTAGTAGAAAGAAATAGAGTGTCAAGGGTTTTCTGAGATATTGAGAGATACATACAGCTTTAGCTCTACCATTTATACTAAAGGAAAAAAAAACTAGATTGCAGTAGGCACTGCTAAAATATAGCCTTTGCAGTTGGTTTTAGTATATTTTTTTGAATGCAAAGGCAAAATGAATAGTTTTCAAAAGAATTATAGGAAACAAATTTTAGACAAGGTTTATAAAAAGCAGTATTTGTCAAAGCATTCTGCAAAGAGACAAACTGCAGGACATTTTTTCTTGTGGTGTGTACGGAGTCTTCCCAAAAGAGTTAGTGTTTTGTCTCTTTTTGATCTTCCTTGCCACTCTTGCACTGACAAAAATAGGAGGTTTGAAATATTTTGTGTAGACTGTAGGTATTCTTGGTTCCTGTGATTATATTACAGGATGTGAGTACATGTCCCAGGCTTGAGCTCTGTCAGGTATTCATGTCCTGCTCCCATCTTCCCTCTACACTTTTCTACCTTGAAGTCTTATCTGTGGAAGAGGCAAAGACAACTAAGTGAGCAAAAAGGGGCTCTGTGAGCTCGTCCATGCAGCCTTGGGCAGTCTCCATCACCACACTGGAGTTGTTGAGCAGTGAATTGGGATGCAGTGGGAGGGGAGCACAGGACACTTAAAGACATGAGGATTTGAGAAAATTGTAGGGGGAACACCAATTAACTTTAGTTACTAAAAAACGTACAATAAAAAGAGACAAAAAGTTAAGCGGCACATTTTGGGGGTGGGAATTCACAGAAGGTCTGCAGGGAAAGTAAATCCCTTTGTGGTGCACAAGCAGCAGGAAACATGGAGCTTTCTGGAGAACAGGAGAAGGAGGGATTGGCATAGAGCAGGTATAATAAATGTTTAGAGCATGAGAGAGAGAAGTTAAAAGCAGAGGAGTCATATTTACCAAGAAAAATCATAGAATCTTTTACTACATGCACATTTACAGAACAATGGATATCTGTATCTGTCCACCGTATCTGTGCCCCAAAATTTGCTGAGTTGTACAATATCCCTTATTTCTTATCATTTAATAACACTATTCTTATGTTGTGAATTAGCAGAAAAATCAAGACTCTTGTAATATTGCTTGGATTGTCCATATGTGTGTTCAGCTACCCAACTGTCAGACAAAACTGAGATATGTGTGCAAGCTACTTCTGAAACAGGTCTTATAAGCTATTATTATGTTGTCATTGTTGTTGTTGGGTTTCAAGCAGTATATCACTACGGTGACCAGAAACAGCTCATATTTCATCGTGGTTTTCTGGTTTGCAGACACAGAAAGATCCTTACATGCTTTGAATTACTCAGTTCCCCTCTGGAAGTTTTTGATGTAGTCAAAAGGGATGGAAATAGAAAGGGGAAATGCCTTCTGCTGATACTGGGATGAGTGATGCACATGCACTTTGCATCACCAGACACCAGCACTGTCACTGAACCTGTGGCTAGTATTGCTCCACATTTCCTTTATGTCAGACAAATACTCCTGAGCCTTTGGCGTGAATTAAGCTGAATTGCTGCTCTGGGTTAGGATTATTTTTTGTCATTTCTGAATTAGTTTTAACCCAAGCCAGTTACTCCCTTTGGTTCTTTGCATGGCACAAGAAACAGGGAGGCGGAGGCAGAGGAGCAATTGGCCCAGGAAAGGTGCAAGTAGGATGCTGCCTTTCAGCATCATTGCCAGCTGTTAGAGCTGGCTCACATTTTAGGCCCAGTAGAGATATACAGTGATTGGTATAAATGTTTCCTACTGTACTTTTCCTGTATCTTTGTGTCCATCTGGTTTGTATGTGAACAGTAACATACAGGCAGTGTGATCCCAGAGGTCAGAAACCCAGTGTGCCTGTCCCCTGACAGGGAAAAAACTACACAGCTGGTAAACTGTTGACCAGCAGAGACAGCCCCTTAGCCACACATCTCAGCTTTGTGTCCCTGCTAGAGGAAAAAAAAAAAAAAAAACCCAAACCAAAGCTGCCATTCCAGCATTCTAAGTTTTAAGGATCAAGAACTGAACCCAATCTAATTTTCTTCAATATACAGATTTCTTTGAGTGAAGCATTTGCTGGAAGTAGTTCAATATGAACCAGGTTTTAGGTAGGAAAGATCTTCTGAAACCCTCCTTTCAGCTGGGTTATTTCTGAATGCCATTTAAGGCATATTCCAAAACTGAGTGTACTTCATTGGCAATTCTGACTGGGAACAAAAATTTAGCATTCAACTATTGTCCAACTCCTCCTTTCATGCCATTTATAGTTTGGAGGTAGTACAATTTAGAGGCATGGTTTTCCAAAGCAATCCCTGGAGCCTTCAACTAGGAAGTGTATTAAAAGCAAACCAAAATTGGACTATTATACAACTTTATTCCCCTTTAACCATATCCCTAGATTTAGTTCTAATTGCACAGATGTCTGAGGTTCTTTCTTAATGCCATCCACTATAAGACAACATTATCTTCCACACAGTCCATTCCAGACCCTACATTACATTCCAGATGTACCTATGTGGGTCAAGTTAAAATTTAGTTTATATCTTTTGATATTAAATTTTTCAGCGTAGAGGTATAATTAGAATATATTCAGTCTGTAAACAAGTTGCTACATAGTTGAAGGAAATTTATTTTTCCCTTCAACAGTGTAAGGATTTTAGTTAGCAGCTGATATGCAGATCAGCCAACCTTGTAGAAGAGGTAAGCAGTGTGAAATTATATGTGAGTTATTAATAATTCCTAATAGGAGGAACAGACCTGACAGAGAGGCTGAATTAAATGACTGTAATAATCACAGAGATGCATTACTTGGGATTCATTTCAGCAGATTTTTGATACTCTGTAATGGGAGAGTCAGCTTTTAACTCAGCAAGAAAATACGTTCTTCCTCATTAACAATATTTTCTGTTGAATTTAAATTCTTTTGCTTTACATTCATACAGTGATGCCAGTACTACACTCGTAGGATGGCTTTTTATTATAAAAATGCTTGTCTAAATACATTCATTGAACTGCAGTTCCCAAAGTATGGAAAAGATTGTTTATGTCTCTTCTCAGACTTTTATCTATTCATCTCCTTTTCTATTGAATTCTAAGAAGGCAGTAAAGAATTATTTGTTAAATACTGCATAATAGCAAAAGGGTCGCTGTAAGCAAAAAAAGAAAAAAAAAGATGAAAATAATAACATGCTACACTGCAGGAAAAAATGGTGGGAAACTATTTGGTAATCTTATTATTCTAGCCTTATCTGTCAGAAATTTTAATCCTCCTCTGATCCAGTTGTCTTTCTTACAACTGATTTTCACGTTATAGCACGTCTTTCTATGTGCACATATTTTCAGCACAGGGCTGTCTGCTGTTAGACATAGCAAGATCATCTGGATATGACTGACAAGAGATTGAAATATTTTAAAGGAAATGCCTTTATTATGTCTAACCTTTTCTCAAAATCCCATATGTTTTTCTAAAACGGGTGGGTGAGTCAGACAAGCATGTGTGCACACACACACACCAACACTCACCCACTGCGCACACCCAAGCCCAAACTAAGGAAATGCTTTCCTGTAACATGGAGGATGCATAAATGTCAACAAGAGAGGTAAATAATGGACATTAGTTTGAAAAAGGAGACAAGAGCTTAGTGGGAAATCAAGATGAGCAGCTGTTGAAGAAGGCTTGATAAAAGACAAGTTAGGAGAAACAATTGAACCAGACTGAACATGTACATGATTATGGAGGGCCAATGATAGGACCCACATGAAAGAGGGAGTAAGTATGAAAAGTATCTGTGCTATGGTGCACCAAATTTCATCATAATCCAGTTGATTTAAATACAGGTATGAAGTACCATACTAGTTTACAGAGAAACTGGGACAAAGCTTAGAAAACAGGACTCCAGCACATGGTGGATGACTTCTGTTCCATAACTTACACAGAAGATGAGTAGGATGTTCATTGCAAATGTACGTACAGTGTTACACAAGTTTTTAAAATACAAAATTACTATGTGAAAATTACTGTTCCTGTTTAAATTATAACACCGGCTTATAATGATTTGGAAAATACCAGCCTGTGTGTGGGAATTTGGAGGTGGAAGGGAAGGGAGTTGATTATTTACTGATTTTGTTTTGTGGGTGTATTTTCTTATGTTTGGGCTTTTTATGGTTAAAAAATTTGCACTATAATTTATCTGTCCTGTATAAATTAGTATTAGATAATTCCTATTTCTTCAATTCCTTAACTGGTCAGTATCTCCTCCTATTAAACTGGCAGTATGCTCTCCTCTCTAGGCTGCACTTTTCTACTGAGAATTTTTTAAGAAGTTTTGATAAAAATACAAATATCCCAAGAACATCTTTGCATCCTATGACCAGTTTTTCTGAATTTTCAGATCTTCCGAAACTGAAAATAAATTTACCATTTGTATCCATTTGAGAACAGGTGTATGTATAGAATGGTTAGTTTTCTCATCTGCCATGATCTCCAGATGCTGGTAAGAAAAAAGTTAATTTGCATTCTCATCCATTTCAGTAGACTATCTCAGGTCTTTAAGGGCTTTTCCTGACTTGGTAACCCTCCGCCCCCTCCCCCCAACAACAACAAAAAAAACCCCAACAACCCAATTATTGTTGCATGTTTTCTTTTGGAAAAATTGCGTTTTAATCATTGCTTACATGGTCTGTTTGGTAAGATGAAACAGCTGTAACATGTTTCTCTTTTGTAATTTCATTTTATTTCTATATATTATGTCTTTGTATTAAAAGCTTTTGTCTAGACCAAACCCTATAGGGATTATTGTGCACAATTCATTTTTGTTAGGTAGGCAAACAAAATGCCTCCCAGCACAAATTCTTAGACCATGTGTTCTCCTTTGAAGATATTTTCCTCAGTGCAAACAGGAAGGTAGAAAATGCATGTGATCTCTTCCTCATCACTTACCATCAAGCAGGTACTCCAAAAATTACATATTTGTTAAGGGAACAGCTCTCATGCTACTCCTTGAGTGGCAACAGACCATGCACTCTGAAGATATTCCTTGGTTCAGTAATCTCAGTTATTTCAAGAGATTATAAGCATTACAGGCTGTACCATTAAAGTACAGTTTTGCTTTACAGCAAAGTCAAGGCTGTTGAATGAACAGAAAAAGAAGACTTTATAAATTGTGCCTTGTTATTAAGTATCGTGTGGATTTTTTTTTTTACATCACATACTATAGGATAACATTCTCAACTGCTTTTAAGATTTAATTTCTTCAATATGGAAATTGAAATTTTCTATGTCAGTCTTATTTCTCTTCAAATATCTCAGAGAAAGTGTCAAATCAGCCAAACAGTTCTGGTTTGGAGGCTTCAGTGATGTGTAGCTTAATGAAGAGTTGTGTCAGTACCACTTAGGGCACAGAGGACTATGGTACAGGACAAGCTGCCCAAGGTTATAAACTTTTGAAAGCTTGTGCATCAGAAAATCTGTTCTAACTTCAGGGTGGAGGTAACACAAAAGATGGTAGAAAAAAAAAGGAATCAGCTAGTGAATTCAAGGAAAAGGAGATAGGAAGAGAAACTACGATAGACTGGGACTGAGTTTTTGTGGAGTGCAGGTGTTTTTGTAGGACACACAAGATTTGATCAAGGCAGGAATTAGTTGAGTGGGGAAAATGCACATGAGAATATAGATATGAGAAGATGCAAAGGAATCATACAGGGCATCAAGGACATGCTGGGACTGGGGAAACAGAAAGATGAAATAGGACACAAAAAGAAGAGGAGACTGGACAACTAAGGAAAAAGAAAGCCAAAAGCCAGTGGTAAGCGGGCATGGCAAAGTCTGCGTGACTAGTATGTGTCTGGCTGTAAACAATGTCAGAGTATAGCAAGTACAAGGAAGCAGCAAATGAGAAAGGAACATGAGAAAATGAAGGAGATGAGAAAATGAAACTACATGCAACGATCTGAGGGACTGTGAAAGGACAGGTATAGATTGTAGATTTTCAAGGGATAAATTATGTAAACCTAAGGGAGGCAGATCAAAGTCTGGGGAAATGAGCAAAAGTGCCTATACTCACTAGACTCCTGTGTACTGAGCAGCAGCAATAGAATCAAACCCCATTTCTCTGCATTCGCTTGCTATCATGAAGTATTTATGGTTCACATTTCCTAACAGTGTTGATCCACATAAAGGATTACAACTGTATTATGAAGTTGTCAGTTGTGGCATTAAACCAACAGTACGCACTCACATGGCAAGTTTCCATCCTTAGAGATGTTCAAAGGGTGTCCAGATGTGGTCCCTGGCAGCTGTCTCCAGGTGACCCTGCTTCAGCAGAGGGGTTGGACCAGGTGACCTCCAGAGGTCCTTTCCAACCTCAACCTGCCTGTGATCTTGTGAACTCACAGTCCACTGTCCGGCAGTGTGAAGGAGGGGCAGATCCAGGGGAATGGCTTGTTTGTTCTAAGTCCTGTGAAATGCCACACACCCTTTATGTTCTCTCTCCAGCTCATACAGAGCAGTTTCTCAAAATCAAATGTGTTAGAATTAAAACACTCTTCTGGGGCATTACTTCCACTTCCGTAGGTTGGACTCAATGATCTTGGAGATCTTTTCCAACCTTAACAATTCTATAATATTTTCAATTGCAAACTTACATGCTATTTGTTTATTGCCCTTAAGACCTGGGAAATCATAGCTGATTTAACAAAACTTGATTGCCACAACACAAGAAAAGGATTTGTAAACACAATCATTTCTGCCGATAAAGGAAATACTAAGAATACTTTGAGTTTCACTGATCTTCAAACAAACTTAAGAGGAATCCCAAAAGTCATACAATATTTATTTTACTTTCTTCGGAGCATACTACTTACTCTGACTTATCTTTCCTGAGAACTGTTATTTTTGCAGTTTAGGGAGATCCAGTAACATTTCTCTCTGCAGTCTGCAATAAAGACCATATAAACCAAATGCTAGTAACTGCATTTTTTTGTATGATGGTGAGTATGAAAATGAACCTTCACAATTTGATCACATACCTGTTGAGAATTTGTGAAGACAAGTGATTCTAATCTGTAAAAGGGAAATAAATATTTATATATCTATGTGCGAGCTACCCACACAGCAAGAGTTGTATTGACATATATACAGGGATTTGGTTTTGCCCGTTCATTTTTGCTCAGAAGCCACCAGCCCTTAAGGCGTAACTTGTTCTGGTTTTGGTACAGCTTTGGCTTTCCTCTATGTTCCATATTCTCACACTCCTGAAGCTGTGTCACAAATGCCCACAGAAAGAGGAATACACTGGCCACTGCTGGGAATTTTCGGAGGCCTTTCAGTAATTGTCTGTTAAGAACAGTTCAGTGAGGCAAGGCATGTCCTTACAAGCAATTTAACTCTTAATCACTAGGGCTTTGAGGAGGAAGAAACTAAATGTTATAATGAGAAAATACCAAAGAAGTATGGATTAATTCTAGGAAGATGTGGAGACTCACCCTCTGTCACCATTTGTGGTGATTTTCACACACAGCACAACAGCCTTAAGTGGTGGCATGCAGGAGTAAATGATATGTTTCAGCAGAGCTATAGGGTAGAACAACTGGTTGTAGATCCTCACTCTGTGAAACGAAAGGTGAAAAAAGACATCACTTCTATCCATACAGAATGACCACAAGCAAAGCCAAATTTTGGATTGGTTTGTTTTTAACTTTGTAGAGATCTTCACTTTTGCATTAGAACTTCTTTTCCCTCTCCAGTGCTCTACTTTCCTACTCCCTTTTTAGCCTGAAGGAGCATCTTTTCTCACAAATACTGACACTGCATTCCTTGAGACTGGTTGCATAAGTGTCCCATGGGCTTGCAAAAAATGTGGTGCTGTATACTCAGGGCTTTGAGTCCTGAGTTTATGAACAACACTCAGTGTGATCTGCCAAGCTGAACTCCTAGGTGCTGAACCCCATGTACCGTATGACATTGATGGATCAAGAAGCACATGAACTCTCACATTTTTAAATGTGTAATGGTGTTCAGAAGTTCCAGGATAATTTTGAGTATGAATATTTATACTTCTAAATACGTATATATGTAGGTAGGTGTGTGTATACTTCTCAAAAGACCTGAACTATGCACTTGGAATGTTTTTTTAAAAATTGCTTTCTGAGAAAATACACAGCAACTGATGGCACTATTGACATAATTTGTAAAGGGAATAGTTGATTACCTGTTCTGTAACTGAGCCAATGAATATTCATAGATCCCTTGGTATGGAGCTGGCATATTTCAGCTAATTAAGTCTTCTGCTTAGTCGGTGCATATGCATACTTTCTATATGATATGAAAGTATGTTTAATTGAGGTTTGGCAGATAATACTAAATAGTTTGCAAACAAACAAACAAAGCAGACTCTGCTGCCATTTTCATAAATGGAATGATATAACTTCATGGACACTTTTACAAAAAAGTCATGCCATTTCAGAAGGGTCTAAAATTCACACTCTCAGGGCATGTTTCAGTTAGAAATTGGCCAGAGAAACATTTCTTACTTCAGAAGTGCATACAAATTTCTACTCAGAGTGTTTCTAAATGCTGCTGATATTGACATTATCCCCTTTACTGAACGTATTTGAAAATACTATACAGCCTTTGAAATAAAGTTTTAAGATGTCATTTTCCCTTTGAGAGTCTTGGCTGCAAGCCAAGGTAAACTAAAGGTCAGAAGTTGAGCTGCTATCTCAGTTTCTTTTTTAACTTCCTACTGTCTTTTGGTGGGAACAGACATAGTGGCTGGCAAGGAGCACAGCCTGCCAAAGGGTGCTCATCACCACCTTGTTCAAAATAGGAGGCCTAACAAGATGACCCAAGGGTAGTTTTGGGGTGTTGTACCCACGTATCCTTTCAACGGCTTTCCCACCTGCCCTTAGCGGTAGGACGGCTGGATTCATGTCTGGATGCAATACAGGGTCCAGACACAGCTGAGGTGTGTCCCCAAGCCCGAAACTTGGAGCTTCTGTGCTCTCAGAGCCTAGAGGTACCCCAATATCCAATCACAGGAAAAAGATGTAAGTAATATCCTCTGCTACTCTGTTTCCATGGAGCCCTTGCCTTTCCTCCCTCCCACAGCTGAAGGACTTAAACTTCACTTCGGTGCCACAATGTTGTCGTGTTAATGGGGCACAAAAATCCAGCCACTGATCTTGAGTTACTCCTTTCTACCTACCAAAACAGCAGCTCACTAATTTTTATTCTTAAATTATATTTCCTTCTTTTGCTAGTCTTTCCTGCATTCTATAACCTTCTCCACCAGAATGGCACTTTTCTGTGCTTTTCCTTGATATCTGTTATTGAACAGAAGACTTATGTGAGTCCACCATCTGCAACAGCATCTTGATGTCTAATTGACTCATGACTCTTCTTGAATCCCATCTTTTTCTCTGACCCATGAGTGCTAACACCTTCTCTAATAAAAATATCTAATTCTGGAGTGTGGGTGATTAGAGTTGGTTATGAAACAGAGCTTTTTAATCAAAATCGTTGCTTCGGACCCACTCCTTGTTACGGGCTGGAGTCCATCTGGAGAAATCATACTGGCACAGTTTTAAGGGAATAAACTGTCTTCACTCTGTAGCTGGTGAGAAAATGTTTTAATGTATATGAACTCCAAGGCATTCATGGCAATATTTATATCAGATTACATGTTTTGCTGAAAAAAAAAAAAGCAAATCAAACCACTAGAAAAAAATTCCCACTCTGCACCAGCTTAATATACAGTGGCACCAGAGTTAGACATCATTAGGGTATGTGGTTCTCTTTTAATTCAAATAAATCTGCTTCCTGCCTAGCTCAGGTTTTCTTAAGCTGTTATCAGAAACTCATCTAGACCTGTCTGTCCCATATGGAAGGTGTGGCTTTACTTCTGATCCAAATTATGAAGTTCTGATACATATTGAATTCCACTTATAAACTTAGCCATTAAAATTCTGTTCAACTCCATGAAAATCAATTCTCTTATTTTTTTAAAATTGTATCATTTCTGTGTATACTCTCTAATCTGCTTGGAAACACCATAGAACTTTTCTGTGTATGAAGCTATAAAATGATATAATTTCTTATAATCATGACCAATACAGTTTTTATGTTCTTGATACAATCTCTCAAAGAAGGAGGAGAAGATAGAACATGATCTCTTTGAAAAGGAAGGTCTGAACTACATTTTCATTACTTTTTCATGAAACTAGCAGCAGGCTGGTTCATGTTCTGCTTCAGTAACTTCTCATGAAGAAAATACATTTAAAAACTGATGAGTCTTTTTCCTTTTCATATTTGTTTTTTCTGCCTCTGAAGCTTTAAAAATGAATTCTATAATGAAATTATTTTCTCTGTAAAGCTAAGAATTTGAAGCTAATTTTATCTTACCTGCATGATGATTTTCTCCTAAATATCTAGGTATTATGGCTGTTCAGATTACGTATATAGATCTTAATTCAAGATAACCTCTAGTAGGTTTTTAAATAGCAGTATCTCAAAAGAATTTGGAAAATAGCGATTTTTACAAATGTTAAAGCTATAACAGAGTTGGATGTTTTATTGTTGACCATGCTGCAAGAAGCAAAAGTTAATTTTCCATTCTCAAAAAGGGTTTAGTGTGAACTTTTTTATTGCCTGGTAGAAAGGAGGGGAAAACAACACCTAGGAGAGTCTTGTAGTGGGCTTTTAACATTTGTTAGCATTTTTTCCCCATTTTAACCTCATACTAGTGAAAAAAAAACATTAGGAGAAAAAAAAATTCTGTTTCTGGGGGTAAACAAAGTCATATGATGCCTAAAAGTGTTTAAAGTAAATACTGAAGATCCAAATTGGTCACAGGAAAGTCAGTTTAGAAATTGTCTATAAGGTTTTACCCGTGTCTACCATGGCAGAGATGGCAGAAATCAAGAAACAGGTGGTTTCTCTAAAGACTGTCCTTCCCCTGAAAAAGTAAACACCAAATGTTTAGTTGCCAGGAACTCTGTATTGCCCAGGAGACCACCTTCTACAAATATATTTATGTTTGCACCTAGATGACTCTCTGGGGGATGGGGAGTATCTCTGCCCCCAGGCTTATGGTGCCTGCAGGACAGCAAGGCCAGCCCAGTTCAGGGATATGACAGGGGTTGTGCAGCAAGGGGAGTGTAATTCCCCTAAAGCTTTCCCTGAGCAACCTGGAATGCCCAGTTTGGATCTGAGCCTTTGAGCCTCACAAGATGGGTTTCTTCTTTTATAATACCATCATTTTAATTAGTGTAAGCACTGAAATTATCTGATAGCAGTATTGTAATGACCTCAGCTAATGCACTGGTTTTAGCACTGTGCTTTAAAATAGGATAATGAATCTCAATGTGGCATGAAAATATTCCAGTAGGCACTTTATAGTATTTCTGTGTAGATGAAATTACAGATTTATAGTAATTAAAATGTTCTTATAAGCCAGTAATATTCCAGTTCTCCTACCCCTTACAGGGCTTATTTGGACTAGTGTTAGTTTTTACCACTATGGTTTTTATCCAGACTAGAGCATGATCCACTTTTGTCTACTTTAATCAGTCTCACAGGAAACCCCCTGACCTGCTTGCCTAGAACACTGAGAAAATAGAAATTCATTTGATAGTTTTGTGACCTGGAGTCAGAAATCAAATTGCAGTACCTCTCAGGAGCACTAAAATTCACTTTCAGGAAGTCATGTATTTAGAGGCACCAGCCTAAATTCCTATTAGAAGGTGAGACCTGAGACAAGGAACTCATAAATAAAACAAATAAGGTTACTTGTATGCTGCCATTCCAAATTAATTGGCTTCAACAGACGAAGGTATTTAATGGAGTTGTTTCGATTTTGGGTTTCCCTTATGTAATCTGGCAGCAGCTTCACAGAATTTGTTGGAATTGAGGGAAGTGGGCAGACTTGTCCAGGCTACTTGTTGAGCACTGCACTTTGTGTTACAGATGATCAGTGAATAGCATGGTTAGTTGCAGGCAAGTTGCAATGCTCTTCTTTGATTTTCACCTCTCCCATATAGTGGAAAAGGCATATGACCTTTTACCTTGCTAATAAAATATTTCTTTTATGGTAAATTATATAAGTCCAAAGATAGTTCTTTACTGACAATGTGTCCACTCATTGAATCAGCAATGTATCTAAGGAGACATTGCTAATGAAAGGAAAAATTAGAAATATTTTGTCTTGTTCACTGTGGGACAGCAAACATCAATCAGCAGATCTGATCCAGAATAAAATGCAGTGATTTTTTTCCTGCAGAATTTAAAAGTCAAGTACCCATCCTCTTGATTTTAAGGAGAAAAAGATGTACTACTGTTGAAATTAGTTAAAGTATTTATGCAGTAAGGCAATAATGTCAATAAGAGTGTCAGAATCTAACCATTGAACATTAAATAATTAGAAGTGAGATCATAATGAAATTCCTTTCTGCTTCCAGGTGCCTATTTTTTTCTGTGACCTTTTGTTACACACTAGGAATAAGATGTAAATAAAACAGGCAAAGGCATTAAGTTGCATTACAACTGCTTTTAACTTTAATGGCGTTCCCTGGATCTGAAATAACCACTGTTACTTACAACTTGACCTGTTTGATCTGGCAATAACTTAGCACCTAAAGTTAGAAGGTAATATGGTCAATTATTCTCCAGCACCGTCTTTACAGGAGACTTGGCCTTCCTAATGCAGATTCAATGAAATTGTTAATGTTTGCCTTAATTTTGCTTTTGCATAAGTAGAGTGGCAAGTAATTTCATTTATGCTTTTTAAATCAAAGATGAAACAAGAATATGCTTCCTGATCCATTAACTAAACTTCTAGGACATAGTTTCAACTATTTTTCTCTTATTCCAGTGTCACTTGTATTCCTACTCTCTTTGTTAAATACTACTGGTTATGATGATACTTAATGACATTTTATGTTTATCACAGATATGCACAGCTACTTCATAATGAGCAGACTGCATTATTTGTGCTAGAAGTATTTTGTAGATTTATTCCTGACTAGAATTTTTTATTATTACTTGCTTAATTGTGATATGGAAAGCGTAAGTAATATCCAGCACACTTCCCTGCATCAAATTCACTGCACCACCATCACAGGGCTGAATATAATGTGGAAATATAAGTTAAAGTCTTCTCTCACAACACACCCTTGAAATGGCAGTGGCCCCTCAGATTGCCTCACCTCGGCCTCTGAAGGGAGACTTAGACCTTCCTGTATCCCTTACTGACAGTCTCTTTTGGTGTCATCACTGAACATCAGGTTTTAAAACTGAAAGGAAAATGTCCAACAACTAGAATCAACACTGATGCAGAAAGTAAACACTTTGCAGGCCACTTGATACCAAGAAGTTTCATATGGGCAGGCTGGCAGCTGGGACTGCACAGCTTCCCTCTGGGGACAGACAGCCATCAGAAAGGATCCCTTCTTTCCCAGTAAGAGCCAAAATCAATATTGGCCGTATTCATGCAAAGGTTTACGTGAGTATATACATGCACAGTGTACTGGTGTTTACATATCAATGATGTGTTTCACCTCTCCTATATGTGCAAAATATGCAAAGTAAAAGCTACACAACGAATTCAAATATTGCCAGAGGCGTGTTGAAAATGTGTGCATTTATGTTGTGATAAGTGCAGATAAGTCCTTGTGATTTGAGTCCTACAGCAGATTTTTCCTTGCAGCCTGACATGCTTATTTGCATTATGACAAGAAATCTTTCAGAAACTCAATCACTCACATTTCCTATTGCTCTCTACCTATCTGTGACTCCTTTTTCTCTCAGTTCTCAGCAAATGAACCACAAGACATTATTCCTCTAAGAAACTCGCCTGTAAAAGAACCCAGAGATCTCCTTCCACCTTCTGTTCTGCAGCTCAGCTTCAGGAAAGTTTCTCTCTCAAGGCTGTGTGAGCTACCAGGTACCTATTTCTCAGTTTTTCCTTTGTTAAAAGGAAAATAGGACCACTGAGCACCTTCCTTCCCCATACCCTGTTAAAAGTCTCTTGACGCAGAGGAATAGAGGCTTGTTATACACAAGTAGTGCCAGAAGATGCCCTGTTTGCATCCACCTCCTACTGTGATAAAACCCAGGAGTGGATGAAGATCCTCAAAACTACACGTGGTAGCCAGGGCACCTTAGCAACCTTACCTTTACAAAGCATGATCCTATAGTTGCTAAGGTATCGCTGAACAATTATAGTTGCCTGTCGGCTTTGGTTCTGCAGATGGGGACAGGAATGTTTCACTCTGCCAGTTCTCTGTGAAACACAGATGGAGCCCACAAAACAGGAAGGAAACCCTCCTGTCTTTCAGATCATCTCCAAGGAGGCAAGATGTGTGTGGGAAGCCAGCAGGGCTCATTAGAGACAGCAAGGTAGTTTGCCACTGAGATTAGGAGATAATTTTCTGGTGGCAGAAGAGAGAATTTTTGTGAGAAAAGAGAAAAAAACTCACTGTGAGAGGAATGTAAGTGGGAGTCCAGGCATGTTTGCTTTTTGTAGATTTTTGTTTTAGTTTGTGGAAGATACTAGGCTTCAGATAGAGATTAAAGGAGGGGAAGACCCAGTAGCATCCAAAGATCAAGAAATAACAGAACACTTTCAGAAAGCTGCTTAGTTTAGAAAGATGGAGCAACTATTTTTCTTCAAATGTAGAGACTTTTTGCTTCTAAGGACAGTAATTTTCAATGCTCTTAAGCACTGGCCAGATCCCAGGACTTCAAAATTAAGTATGGGATTTTGACACTTTCAAGGTTGGTTTGAACTATTGTGACCAGCCAAGCTTTAGAAAAATGTGCAATCCTCCTCAGAGCTGGACTGCTTCTCTATGTCTGACTTTAGAGTGATTTCAACTGTGATTAAGATTTCCAATTACATTACAGCTGGAAGGATAAAACACATCAATGAAAGCAGAACAAAACTGCAGAGCAACCTGAGGACAATAAAGTAGACAAGCCAGAGGGAATGAGAAAGAAATTCACTAATAAAAATGTAAGCTGTTATGAAATGCCTTTCAGACCAGCTTCTCAGAGAAAAATACACGTTTCTTTTTTGCTTTTAATCTGGAAGGAAGGGAGGCACTAAGCATTGAAATGACATAGCAAAAGGGCAAATGCAGAAAAATGTGTTGTAAACATGGAACATAAAGAGACGTCATGTGCCATAGAAAACTATCAGAGCTGTGTTGGAAAGCAATTTTCAGTGGTCAAGCTATACAATATTTATTTACTTTCATTTTTGACTGGAAAAAAACCCTACTTTTTTGTATTTCTCTAGGAAGTACAATTCTAGAGGGAAGAATGGTAAATTTGAGTTATTGCAAATACTTCAACATTTATTTTGATTTCAGCTTCAGAATGTAGTATAGAAATAGAATAAATAAAAATTTCATTTAAAAAATTAAATTCGTTATTCAGAAAAGACTTCAATATGACACTTTGACATTAGAATTCTTCCACTTTTTTTTTTCTTTTTGCAATAATGTTCACCAAAATGAACACAGTTTAGTGAAGTATTTTTTAGTTTTGTCAGAACTATATTTTCAGATGGAAAATGGTTCCCTTAAATTTTTTTCTGACTGGCTCAAATTCAGAGTCATATATCTATACTATTCTTCTGCTAATGCAGAATTGTCCCCTGCAGTGTATTTTATCAATGCTTTGTCCAGTCTTGCTATAAATGTCTCAGACAATGAGACTCCCACTGAAAGATTACTCCATAGTCTAATAGATCTGTCAGAAAGATTTTCCTGAAACTCAGACTATATTTTCCTTGTCTTAATTTGGGATGTCGTGGAGCAGCTCATGAAATGCAAGTGTAGTAAATCACTTGAACCAGATGGTATTCATTGGGGGGTTCTGAAAGAAATAAAGTGCAAAAAGAGGGAAGATACTGGCAATAAATCATTAAAAATAGCAGCTGTTCCTTTTAAAAAGGGAAATCCAGACTGTACTTAGAATAAAAATTATTATTCCATTTTAACTGAATAAAAGATCAATTTCAAGAATTGCAGACTGATGAGCTTAATCTCAGCTTCAAGGAAATCTACTAACAATCTAACTATAGTCCATGTATTAGACGAATATAATTTTAGACCTAACCATGGCCATCTCCCACAGTGGTAAATAATGGCTCTCTGGTGTGACAGAAATCTTGGGAAGAAAAACAGCCATAATTGTGTAGGAGATTTCATTCTAGAAAAATTTACAACTGAATGGCTCTAACATTCCTGGATTTTTTAAACAGCTTCAGGAAAGGAGTCTCCCGAAGAGGGATTCATTGGAGGGGCAGTTTGCTATTACTAAGCTGGATAACTGAGGCTTCCCAGTACTAATGGGATGTACTATCTCAGGAAGCAGCAGGGAAGGAGTTTGTCACACCAGGTGTCCAAACCTGCAGCAGTAATGTCTGTCATGATAAGGTATTTATTTCACTTTAAAATGCAATGTGCTTACATTACAATAGGCAGGGCAAAAGAAATACACCTAGCAAATGGAGCATGAGCGAGTTAAGGTTTGTGATGTTCCCTAGGTCTGATGGCAACCCTTTCTTCTCCATGGCCTCCAAAAGAAAACTTTATCTCAGCCAGTAACCACAGGAAATGCAATTCACCCTGCTCTACTTTGGATAAATATTCAATCAGTTGAATTTAAATAACAAACAAATTTCTCCCTGTGAAGTTTGTGTGAATTATCTCATAGGTAATTCAGAATGTGGCAAAAGAAGGGTATATTTCTGTTCTCTTAAGAAGCATGTATTTGTATTACAAAGCAGAAGCAAGACAAATTGGTATTTCCATACAGAGATGAAGAATTAGACTTATTATTATTCAGATATTATCTCCAATTATGTTAGAAATTTAGCAGGTATTGCTGGGCCTTGAACAACCTGTTGAGAAAATCTCCCTGATTAGTGTTGCATGAGCAAGTTACAGGAACAGAATTGTGAGCAGAGATAGCAAAAGCAGTCAAAGAAAGAGAAGCACACACAGCAAAAAGCTGCTGTGAGTCACGTAAAAAGCTAGAGAGGACTGACAGCTTTAAAAGAATTATTCATTCATCTGAATGCTTTGAGCAAGGAAAGGTAAATTATTTGTTTCATTTCTCCTGTGTCATTGTGGCGTGTACTTGGTTTGTTTGGATTTCTTCTCTTTAGGTCTCATTCGTGGTGACTCCATGCATTCTGTCCTGCTCCATGTCAAGAGGACCAGCCATCAAGGGGATCTGCAAAACTTCCTTCCTACCATTCATTTTATCTCTTGTAGGCATCACAGGTTCAGCCCTGGCTCTGGCTCCTTACATATACAATCTGCATTTGCACTAGGTAAAGTCTAAGCCCCCATAGAAAGCACACTGGAATCCCTGTGTGGAAAGACTCATCTGCAGTTTACAGATGACCCAGGGGGATATAGGTGAAGGCCTGCTTTATTCCTGCTGAAAGGGCTTGGCTAAAAAGGGATTCTTGCAAGTACTGACCCCAGCAAAACTTTTCCACAAGCAAACCTGGAATGCTGCTGCAGAGACAGTACTGGCACTGTTCCCATAGTACAAGTTGTAACTGTGGTTATTTTGACTTCAAAACTGCCAGCAGAAGGAGTGGAGAACTCCATCCAGGCACGTAATGAGTGCTACTGAAGTCTTCAGAAAAAAAAAATCATACCTGCCTAACTGGAAATGCATCCACAGGTTTTTCTGACTACAAACTCCATATTGCACAACAGTATTTTTTATTTTTCAAAACAGTCATTGAAAGACAGATTCTTACATCTCTTCTCTGGTGGAAAAAATCCTTATTTCCCAAGTACTTTGACACAGCACTGCAATATGTTACACCTGCTGTCCTTCCACAGAGTGGCACAACTGCAGAGTCTCAGCCAGAAGCATAGTTGAGGCGCTGTCCCTATATTACCTTGGTTTAGGATTCTTCCACAAATTAGCAGTCTTAGGTAGCTGAACAAGGCACTCTTCCCACTACTAGCTGATGCCCAAATGCAAATCTCTTTAAGTAAGAAATCCAAATTCTGGACCATTTCCCACATGAATCTGAGCATATTCTGCCTGGATTTAGTAATATTGGCACTGAAAATCCATGTGGACATACTAAAGAAGTGAATATGTTCCTTTTTTGTGATTTCTTAAGAGCAAACAAAATAAACAAAAACCTCCCAATGACAGTTTCTTTCAGTTTCTTTTGCCAGGTGTAACACTTCATGTGACTTCACCTGAAACAGGTGTGCTCTGTGGTGTCCATGCAGTCTTAGTGCCTTGATTATCCCAAGTGAGAGAATCACTGGAGTGCTCCTTATGCCACTCACAGATAGGTTTCTCTTCAGGTTGCAAGGGAATGCAGCCCCTGCAAGGTCAGAAGGCAGCCATGGTTTACCCCTATTTCCAAAACTCAAAAGTACACTTCAAGCCAAAGATAAAACCATCATGATTCAGTTTGATTCTTATTTTTCTTCTCATATTATCTTTCTGTTATAATTTTATGGCCTTTAGCAGAATTTGATATGCAGGGTGCTCCCAGAGAATCATCAAAGTCTGAAGTAGCTTCTCTGACTGAAAGCTATTTTTGGAAGACTATGGAGCCACACACAAAAACTTTTGAGATCACTTTAGAATTCAAAGCTTCTCAAAATATAAGACATTAGTTTTGTTTTGGATTCTTCTCCCCCTGATGTTTGTATTTTTACAGAGTAATCCCTACACTGTGAGTGCTGCAGAAGCCTCTCCTTTGCATTGCTCTAGGAGCTCAGGTTGTAACAACTGCTATAGATGTTAAGAATTCACCATACAATGGCATTTGTTCCCACTAATCATTTTTGGCATTAATTATGCTCTGCTTCTCAGAGGAGCTATCTGCAATTTCTACCAAGCTATCCTAGAAAACAGCAGCCATATAAAACAATTGATAATCAGTTTTTGGGGCATAAAATGGTTTCTTCCTGGTGTCTAGAGCCATTGTAGGCTATTGAAGATAATACACAGTCATGTTGCCAATTTAGATTTAGAACTAAATTGTTCATATTGGGTTGTGTCACTGCCTTAATAATTAGCATATTACTTTCCCAGCATATTACTACTATAATACAAAACCTTGTTGGTTCATGTATATTTGAAGATTGCTCCCAGAGAAGTCCCATCATTTCCTTCCAGGAAAGGAAGTATTGTCTTGCTATAGTTGACTTGGAGTACTGTGGTAATGAGGTCCCCATCAGGGTATGGTTTGGCTCCACTTATCTGAATTTAGAGCAGGGTCTAAACCCCAGAATTCTTGAGTTAAATGTACAATGCGCAAATATGGTGAAGACATCAGCACTTTCAAAGACACAGAAAAAAATCTTTGGTTAGCAAAAAAATGATAAAGACTCCCAATATAGGGATTATAGCATGTGAAAGGAAAACATTGGGCTTTTTCTCCCCTTTTTTGTAGATAAAATAGGGGATCATATTCCTCTTTTGAAAAACTTACTACTTAGAGATTTGAAGAAAAATCAATGTGACATTTGAATACACTTTGAAGTTCTTTCACAGCTTGAAACTTCACAACTTTTGTCTCTTTTTTTATCAACTGTATTCATTACATTTCCATATAAAGCATCCTTCTTGTTAAATACCATCCCTCTTCCTCTTGCTCTTTCCCCCCCCCCTCCTGCCACTTTGCTCTCCAGGAGTACTGAACACTTTCTCTCAAAGGTAGCAACACACCATTCAATTAAGTCTCCAGCCTTTGTAAGGACAGATAATAACTTTGATCGCTGTATTTATATAATTAAGGGACAGGCCTCTGGTTTAAAGGGGCTCCTCTTTTGCCTTTGAAACAGCGAGGGCATGATGAGTTTTCTGCGGCACCAGCACGGTAGGAAAGTCCCAGTCTCCTTTGGTGTCACATCTATCTGCGTCCCCCAGCCTGCTCGTCCCTGTCCCTGGGACAACGATTAGGCAGCCCTCCCGCTGGCCGCAGATGGAGTGAAGCGGAGCGATAAGGCAAGCTGCCTTTCTCCGCTGCCTCAGATCGGCACGGGGAGAGCTGCTCTTCACAGGCAGCCCAAGTGTAAGCCGTTTAAACAAGCGTGCAGGAAATATTGGGGTAATTACCAAGCGCAGGGAGGGGGTCTCCGGCTGTCAGCGGCATTGAGAATGGATTCAAAAACCCGCTCAGCAGATTAATTGATCCTTTTTCTGCAGCTCGTCTTTTGAATAATTCTCGCAGCAGCACATAGCCAAAAGTTGGGAGAGCGCAGTGTGCCGAGGAGAGGCATCCTTACCCACAGACGTGCGTATTTACTGGCGTCTGCATCAGACTTTCTTCTCCGCCAGAGTATTAAGAATTTTAGCGATAATTCATGCTTGGTAAATTTGTTTTCTGTAATAAGATCAAGCCCACAAAGGGAGAACAAAAAGCAGTGCTGCCTGCGTTTCCTTATCAGTGGTGATGCCAGCTAAGTGCTCTGATCACAGGCAGTTGCTCCGAGGTGCTCTCGCCTGCTACTTAATTCAGTTTACTTAGAAAAGAGTTCGCTCGATTGTAATTTTCAGTTTTGCCCCAGCAAAGTGGCTGCCAGTTCCGTGGAACAGCGGTGACCAGCGGGACGCCACGGAGCTAGGACAGGCTCCTCTCCGGCCCGGCAGGCCAGTCAAGTGGAACCGCAGCGAAGTGGCAGGTTTGTTGCTGCGGAGATGAGGACCAGGCTCTCAATCCCGTCTGCCCCTGCCCTCACTCTTCCCAGCTGGTGGAGGAGGGAAACTGGCAGGGAAGACCTTGATGCTGTACCCACTTCTCACATTTGCCTGGCAAAGGATGCGCCAGCAGGAGGGAAATGCGGTGCATTTGTGGCAGTGCATGTGCGTCTCCTCTGTAGCTGCATTAGTACATTAGCGTGTATTTAGTGCCTATAGCAGAGACGTATGGGAGAGGAAAGAGAACTTGCAAGAGCTATGATGTGTTGCTCTCCTGGGTGACTAATATTAATTGCTCCTTTACAGAAACTAAAATAATGTTCTATGATTTAGATGCTGTTCTGCAGAGAGGATTTCAAAACTCTTTATTAGCACTGTTCTAGCAGCTAGAGATAAAGCAAGTGTCAAAAATGTCCTTGTTTAATTTTGAATACCTATATTTGCACAGAATGATCTACTATCGTAGCAGTTTCTGTCAGGGCACCTTTCAATTTAGACTCCATTTAGTTGGAACACAAAGTAAATTACTATCCTACTAAAATACAGTGAACAGAGCAATTAAAATCCATTTCTATGATGGTTGTCAGCTCCTTCATGCAGGGCTAGAAAGATATTGTAGAAGGTCTGTTAAAGCCAAAAACTTACAAGTTGCTGTGTGTTTTCCCTGTCCCCATTTTTTGCCGCCTTCACCAATATTACTGGTACATCTGTGAGTGTCATATCCCTCACTCACAAAATGCCAAGGGCCAGACTTTTGCAATTAAATTGCAAACATTTGTGCAAGGGAAATTGTGTGCTGACATTATGTGGGTTTGAAAGTCCAAAGATTCACGAGTTGCAGCCTGGCAGATGTCTGATCTGCCACTAACGTGGACACTTCTCTTTCTCAGGCACACACAGAGACATCCGCATGGAAAGCCTGCGAGTGCTGCCATACTCAGGGTCACGCTACAAGGGCCTGTATTCTACATAATGTTCTCAGTAACCATGATGTCTTTTTTGGTGTAAAGAAGTTTTCAAATGGAAAATTCCACTTAGTGTAGGCAGATGGATTTAAGAAAATTGCTGGGACTACTGTGACTACGTGCCTGTACACTTCCATCTTTCTGTCCTATAAAATCATGAGAAACATGTCTGGCTGATTTCACAGGGTCTCCCTCAAGTATTTTTACATGTTTTGATCCACAGGCCTTATATTCCCTCAGCCTTGGACGTCATGACAGAGTAGAAAGGATCACAAATGTCACTTGGCACTACTGAATTTCAGCTGTGTTTGCACGACAGTGCAAAAGAAAAGGGTCAAGCTTCACCCCATTCAACTGGGCCCCATCTTACATCCAGGTTTACCCTTACATCTCCAGGACTGAGGTGTCTACCGAACTGGAAATGACAGGTTATCTCTTTTCCTGCCTGTCTTTGGCCGTAGTTAGGTTGTCAATGAATAGTAAAAGTAGGTATCTGCTGAGCTGAGGACCTGTCAGCCACTCTAGCCCGGAGGGTAGTGACAGTCAGAGGACATGGCTTCCTAAGGCTGCCACAGACCAAGAAAGCACAAAGAAATACCTTTAAATGCACTAACCGCTAGTCTTATAGAGATATTTACAACAGGTCAGTGGGGAAAATTCCTTTAGTTGTGCATTGTTTAAAATCCACTTCTCTGTGTCTGCAAGTAAGCACGTTCCCTGACCCCAGAAAGGGGCTGGCGGTGTTGCTGTGCTGAGGGCTTTGGATGCACCTGTACTGATGACTTCGCACATGTAGGAAAAGAACAGTGCAGGTTGCACTCTGACATAACATATGTGCAAAATAATATCCAACTGTAAGTGTGTATATATATAGCACAAAGGAAATCTTTGGTACAGAGTACATTCTTGAAATTAATCTATAGCTCCTGAAATGTACCTGTTCTGAGAAGAAGAAACAAGGCTTGAAAGCACTCCAAAGAACCATGTTGACACCACAGCTGCTGTTTTTAATACCCCACTGTGCAGGGTAGCATCCTGAAAGAGACTAAAAGCCTCTGTCCATCTACTCATGCCAGGTCCAAAGCAGGTGGCTGTTAGAGCTGTCTTCTTCCTGTTGCCAAGATTTCTTTTGGGGATCCATCACAGAGCCAAGGGCAGTCTCCAGTGGGGCTTGCACCAATTGTTTATTTATATTTAGCTAATTAAGTGACAATCCTAAAGAATCCGGACACATATGAAATAATAATTATTATTCACAAAGCACAAACTGATCAAATTATTTGTTTCTTTTGTTTGTGCCCAAAGACTGTAAAACTGCTGATTGAAAGTTGTTCAATTCACCTTGAGATGTAATTTTGCTATCAAAACTGGAGTAATAGACAGAATGAGTTTGGTTGATGGAAAAAATGTAGTGTTGGTTTCAGGGAATCTGTATATCAAAAAATCTGTGAGCTGGACTCAGCTGTGATGTCAGTAATGTTTTTGAATTCCCTATCAATGTTAATGCTGGAAGGGCCACGCCTGGTCACAGGAGAGGTTCAGAGATTAATGGTACAGTTTTAATGGTGCAGTATCTCTAGAGATGTGTGATGGTCTAGTGTGGCTGCTTCAGAGGCAATTTCTGAAAGTAAACTACCATGGACTTTTCCCCAAATTATTCTTTGAGGAGAGAGGTTTACTAAACTGAACTCCTGCACATGAGCATGTTTTGTTGTGATGGTGTCCACATAGTGGTGGTTGATCTTTCTTTTCAGGCCTTTCATATTGTCAGAGCAGGTTAAATAAAATGAGGTTCTTAGTTACTCCTTGAGTAAGCAAATAATATAAAATATGGTAGGATACACCTAACTTAAATTCTCAAACTTTTTTTATTTAATCAGCAAGGTTGTGATGGTGCTGCTTTTACATTTTTAGCAACACTTTGAGACCTCTATAGTCTCAGGTCCACATCCAGGGTTAAATATAGCATAGTACAAGATTCTCAACACTGACAGTAGCAGAACCACCAGCTGGAAGTGGTGCAAAAGGCTCTTTGAAAGGTGATAATGTGCTGCAAAGGCTGAGAGGCACCCAGGTCTCGGAGGGAATGAATCCGTTTCCTGGAGGGGATGTGCTCCCCCTTTGTTCCCCACCACGCCCCTGAGATGCTTCAAGAGAGATGGACAGAGACCACCAGTGAGGAATCAGAGAGCTTTATTACAGTGGGTAAAGGTATTTAAAGGTTTTTGGGGAGATTCAAGTTACAACTTTTATAAAGCAATAAGGAATCAGGGATTACAAACAACGGGAGAGGGTGAAACAGGAACCAATAAGGAAAACTATACAAACATTTCAAGGTTAGCTCAGGCTGTCCCGGTTGGTGGAGGAAAGGGTCTCTAAAGGGATTCTGGGAAGGAGACAGTGACTCAGGGAAAATAGGGATAGAGAATCCATTTTGTAACATAATTTTACAAAAAACTGTAAATTTTACAAAAGACTGTAAAAACTTCGGGGTTTAGGGCATTTGGGCTTGTATCTTTATCATCTTCACAAGGCCATTTCTCACAAGATTTTTTCCATCTTTGATACTGTAGGTCCTCTGCCACAATTTGCAGCCTCTTTGCATAGAAATAACATTCCATTCCTTATTCATTTTCTGTGCTCTCTTCATAGTCTTGGAAGAAGGAGAACTAAGGAAAGATGTCTCAGAGGTTTATTAAATCCTGTGGGGTATATAGAGGATAAATAGGGATTAGATGTTCACTGATCTCTTCCAATACAAGACACAAGCCTGCGTGGTCAGATGGCAGATTCAGAACAATTTTGCTATCAGTTCAGGTAATAACTGTGCAAGTTCTTTGTAGAGATTTGTCAATGAGTGTTAAATACAAAGACTTGGAACTACAGAGAAAGTAGCTTACTACTGCATACTTCTCTGTCCTTATACTATTTCTCAGGCACCTAATGTTGGATGGTATCTGAGATGGGATCCTGTGCTAGATAAACATTCTCTTGGACCCAACAAGGGTTCTTGTGTTGAGCCTTTTTATTTTAATCACTTTCTCGCGTTTTGATGTAGAATATGATGGGAGTTGGGAAGTTTTGGTTGTATGAGAGTGATCTTGCAGGAAGACCAGCTTCTGCAGTGGTACAAATGTGTTGGACTTTAGTTTTAAATGATGAATTTGCAATTCCTTTCATCTATATTACATATTTTAATGTTAAAAAAAAAAGAGGAAAAGTTCTTTTTCTATTTGACCTTGTGTTATGATTCAAATTAGAGGAGTTCTATTTTCTAAAATAAAGGAGATAAGACCATAAAGCCATTTAATTGCATTGTTTGCTGTATTTCTTTTCCCTATTATTTCTAAATAATTTATCAGTTGAAATTACTCGGTGTAAGGGCTGAAGGCACTCTTTCTCAAGCCAGTGAGAACCATCTATGATTGTTACTGTTTTCGATAAACTGCTGTAGAAAACAACCAATCCTATGTGCATGGTAACTATTTTAGAGACATCTTAATAAAAAGTATATAGAAAGATATACAAAATGGATGGGTGGATGTGAGCATAACAAAGTCTTTAAGTCTTTTTACATGGGATGACAGTTGGAGCTATATTGTGAAAATGAGTTTGCAGGAATGAGAGCTTAGCAAACAAGTTGAGCAGAAAAAAAAAATCCAAGCTTCATTCTGATATAATCAGATTAAAGAAAAATATGAAACTGAGTTTTAATGGCATCGAGTGTTTCAAAATAAAAAGGAGGGGGGAAAAAAAGAAAAATATGAGGGAAGAATATAGCTGAAGAAAAAAAAGCAGAAGAAATCAATTTAGCAATCAAAACAACCCCCACAATTTAGCGAGGAGATGGGTTTTTTTAAAGTTAGCCTGAAAAGACTGAGGTATATCTTTCAAATATGTATTTAGTAGTTTTTTCCATGATCGTCATCTCTGTCTCTAATCATGCAGTGCAGACCTGTTACTTGTAATTCAATGGCTTGTTTAAGAGAACACTCTTGTTTTGTGGGCTTTTTGTAGTGGCTCATACAAAAATACTGAGTTTTTGACAGATCCCTGGAAAAGAAGGCCTGCTTCTTCAGTGTAGTGGATAGTCCTTTTGCCCTTGTTGGTGTTTAAATGCTTCTGCTCATCCGGTCCCTGTCTGCCCTCACCCCTGCCTCTTCTTGGATCATCTCCAGTTTCTATTTCAAGTCTCTGTGACAGCTGTTTCAGGTAAGCACTGCCTTCCAGTGTACTGCTGGCTCACTGCACACTAGCACAGGGAGAAAAAAAAAAAGCTAAGGAAAAGGGCTGTTTGAAAGGAGTTTTATGAGCAGATGCCTTGAAGATTATTTGTAACAGTGGTACATATAACATTTTGAGGATATGTTAAATCATCAGCAATGTCTTTAAATTTTACCACACAACTTGATGTGGAAATCCTGTTTGTATGTTTTACACACTTGTAAATTGCAAACCATCTTGCTGCAAAAATAGAAGGATATAGGTAGGACAACTATCACATCAAAATCTGACAGAATACCTCTAGTAAAGTCCCAAGTCCTTGCTGGGTACCATTTTACTTGCAAAGAAGCCTCACTGAGTTTTTCTATTGCCAGGAATGGCTAGCAGATCTCAAAATCTTTCCTGCAGGATGATTTCGCAAAGGAGGAATCATAGACATGACAGCATTTTAATGTCAGCAAGTTGTTTTGTCTCTACTGAAGACCACTCAATTGAAATACAGATTTTTTAGAAGCTGGGAGGGTTTTTTGTTGTTTTTTGGGTTTTGTGGGGTTTTTGCCTGGCTTACAGACACTGAGTTCCTCTTTCTACTTGCTTTAAATAGCCAAAATAATGAGTGAATGCTGTTCAGGGACAGGGGAACGCAACAGGGGCAATGGCAGGAAGCTATCCAGCTACATCCTCAAATCTTCTGGCCTTGTATTTGATCTCTGTTAGGCTGGACCTTTCAGTCTGCATAATTATGCCATGCCTCCCACAAAATAATCCAAAATAAGTCAAAACAACTAAAGTTTTCTTTAGCTGCAGCACTAAACCCTAAAGATGCATCATGCTGAACACATCAGAAAATATCCCTGTACTTTATCAAACCTACCTCCCAGTGAAGGGGGTTACAAGGTGGTTCTGCAGTCCCCACACCACTACTTTTTATTTAGCAGAGCCAGACATCCCACAGTGTCTGCTTTGGAACAAATAGTAGGGGTATCAAGCTTGAAAGGTATGCAGTTAGGGCCTAGAAAATTATCTAGGTAAACACCAGCAATCCATCTCCTCATGTAAAGGTAAGATAATGATAATTAGACTGAACAGTACATCCTTTCTCCTCCACCAGCACCACCAAGTACTTAAATCAGTTGGGATCCTGATGTGCTGCTAAAGAGCTTAGTCTGTGCAATTTATGCTTTTTTATTCATAACTTGCACCTTTATGCGGAGGTGATAATTTCCTAATAAATAGTGAATTCCACCACATTATACCTGCCAGACAGTTGCAAATACCTAGAGACAATATTACATGAGAGTGATTGTGTATTCTCCATTTTGGGAAAAAAATAGTGTGTGCCAGATTAATGAGGTTATGAGCAAGTGAGCAGAATAAACCAGTAAAATGTAATTAAGCCATTTAGCACTCCATAAAAACAGGAACACATAAAAAAGTAATGCAAACCACAGGGTGCAGTTACTTGCCAGCCTCAGTATGTCAGTAGGACTTAAAGGGGCACTCTTTCTTTTCCCATTTTCGAGGCAAAAAAATGTTCAAATCACTTTAAACTTCTAAAGTTGTCTGTCCATGTCCCATCCCCATTGTATGTTATGCCCTCCCTTCTACCTGTTTCCCCTCTTAAATGTCTGAACAGGAGGAGGATTTTTGTAAAAAATCATTTGTGTTTTTTTCACTCTTTCCAGCTGCAGACACTCCCACTTCTTCAGCAATCGTTATCGTGTTCTCCCTTAGGTAGCAGGAGGTGTAAACTCCATCAGGATGCAAACACACCAACCAAAATTGCAAGTCTGTGATATACTTTGTTTTTTTGCTTCTGCACGAGTCACTTCATTAGGAGTGCCTGGACAACTGAGCCCCAGGAAGCACAGAACTGCATCTAGAGACTGTGAGAGGGAGTTAATATGTGTTCATTTTAGGACTGAAATAGGCTCTCAGAGATAACCCACTGCAGCTACAGTTCAGCAAGGATATTTTCAGAGAACAGACATTTCAAATAGTTGTTGTCTATCAAAGGGGGTAAAGGTAGATTTTCATTATGCATAAAGCCATTCTAAATGCCACTAGGTAAGAGGAAAGGGATCAAAGGGATAGAGATTAACATGCTTGCAGGGTGTGTTAGATTCCCTCTAGTGGCAGATCTTCCAGAATTTAATAAATTGCTATTGCCAGGAGCTAATACAAATATGGTCTCTCATGTAGCTGAAGTGGTAGATGTTCAGATCACGTAGATGGTACCTGTGGGGGATCATGGTAAGGCACAGGAAGAGAAGAGGTGAGAGGGAGGAACTAGTGTGTTGGCAGAGAAGTGCATAGAGAAAAGGAACTTTTGGAAGAGACAGAGGATATGTTGTGCCAGCAGTGGCTTAATGTGACAGATCAGTGGCTCATGTCCTACAGAAGAGTGGATGCAGTGATGGCCTGAGGATTTACATACATCATGATAACACACAGATAAAGCAGTGAACTTCAGTAAACCCAGAAAATTGTTTGGCAGGTTCTCACAGAGGGGAAGACAAACACAAAGAGAAGAATTGAAAGTTTTAGGGGAGAAAACCCCAAAAGCCAACCAGACAACCTTATATCTTAATGTGAATAAAAGAGCGGTTGTAGTGAAACACCAGAATGGAACACCAGGAGCTATTGAATGACATGAAAATCAAACAGAAAACATAAGCAGAAACAAGGTGCTGGAGGCTGAGGGTAAAATAGTACATGGCTGTGCATAGACAGAAAGACTAATGAAGAAATGGAATTACAACTGGTGGTGGACAAAAGAAACAACATTATATTTCTATAAATATAGTTCCCTTATGGGAGGCAGAGGAAAATACAATCTCTGGCTTAATGGAGAAAGGAGCAGAAACATTCAGCTTTTTATTCTTTTCTTTTTAATCTTAAGAAATAATGAGATTGTAATTGCACCTCTGATAAGATTAACAGCAGTTAATGAGAGGACAGGAACTCTGGCCAGATAGTCAAAGATCAGGTCAAATAACACTCAGATACAGTTAGTGTGCTGCAGTCCTTAGGTCAGCTGAAATGTATCCTTGGAGTATTTAAGGGATTAAGATGAGCCATTGTTGGGTAGTGATTAACACTCTGAAAGCAAGGGTGAATTCCAGAAGATGGCCAAGAGGATGGACATTAATTCTTACTTTTTAAAAAAGGGGTATGAGGAATAGAGGAATTAAAGACTAACAAACTGATTTTCAGTAGCTTAAGAGAGTGTAAAGAGCTGTCCAGCACTGAGAGATTGCAGTGATAAGGTACAGCAAGTGTGGATTTATCAAGAATAAATCATATTGAAACAAAGTGCTATTGAACAGCATTGCACCTCCAGTGGGTACTGAGAGGAGACAAAGGATGTGATATCAAGACTTTTGGCCCATTCCCATGTGTTGTTCTCGTAAGCAGCCTAAGAAACTGTGCCCCATGTGAAACTACCATGAGGGTGATGCACAATCGAAATCAATAACATAATGTTCGAAGTGCCATGTTTAGGACTGAGAACTCTCTGCACAGATGGGAACTGGGGACTAACAGGATGCTCCCGTACATGGCAGTGGTATGACTTGGAGCTTGTATCCTGCATTCTGAGGAACATGCTCTGAATGTGAGTCATCAAGGCAATACAGGAAGTTTGTACTTTCTGTGAGGCTGGCTGTTTTTCAAGTTTTATCGCTCAGTTTTAAAGAAATGTGCTGGCTGGTGGGAGTTGTGAGTCAGTTGTGCAGAGAAAGAGGATAACAAGGAGCATAGTTGTCCTCTAAAGTTTCAAATCTTTAGTTAAGGAGCATAATCGTTCCAAATTCTAGGTTATGCTGGTTTTTTGAATGTGTGGTTTCCCTTGGCTTCAACTTCTTACTGATAACTTACTTTTGGAAAGATCATTTGTATTGAAAATATCATTTTTTAATCAAATAGCCTGACCTCATATTTACACAGACCTTTTGTGTGTTAATTCCTGTTTTAGTTAAATAAAGAAACTCTTTTAGAGTAACCTGCAAGCCTATTGCTAACATTCCCAAATTGAATGTAGCACAGATCCTTTTAAAATTGTTTCAGTAATTAGTAGAAATGTCAACTTCAATTCTGCTCTGTTTCTGACTTTCCTTCTGGATATTGTTATATTATTATCAAAGTTTTCTTTTCTAGTACATAAAGACTCGGATCAAGTTATCCCTTAACCTCTTTGATGAACTAAATACATGGCTCTCCTGGAGTTTAAAGGCTTGCTTTCCAATCCTGGAGTGATTCTTACTGATTTTCTCTGAAACCTTTCCAATTTATCAACATCCCTGATGAATCATGAATGCCACATTTCGGCATAAACTCACAAACATGAAGCTCTAGTGCCAAATCCAGACTTAATATTAATTCCCTTCTGCTTGCCTGCAGTCTGGTTGCCTACAGAAATCCTCCTATTTATTTTTCCAGGGACTGCATTGACTCTTTTGGATTCACCATCATATGCTAGGCACTCATATCATACCATTGGTTATCTACTATCATTCCTAAATGCTTTTTAGAGTCCCTAAAGTAAATTCCCTTTTTCTGTGTGTCCTAGACTTTTATTCCAAGATGCATTGCTTTACATGTAGCTGTGTTACAGCATTAGGGGTTTTCACATTTGTCCAAGCCAGCAGATAATTTTCTGCTGCATCAGCCATTTCTGTAGTTTAGCACTTGGATTATGATTTTTCTCTGGTTCTCGAGATCGTTGATAAAAGTGAGGGACACATAAGGGCCAAAACCTGATCACTGTTGAGCTCTGATGTCATGGTTTCAGCCAGGTGGGGCCTAAATTTGGGTTTTAAAGTTTGGACTAGGCCTGAAAATTGTCAGGTGA